>VTPC01090917.1:280477-319676 GCA_011009095.1 Ignelater luminosus
CCCCCCTCTACAAAACTACCAAGCGACGTAATTAACGATTCATGCTACGGTCGCATTCGGGAGGATCATACAATATCCTCCGTATGGACTACCTTCACTAAGGTTTTACCATGATTTTCTTAGATAAAGACAAATGCTGTAACAGTATTATTCTACGAATCCATCGACAAACGCATCACAACACAAACAACACAACACATCATTATCTACAAGACCACCAGCGCAATACAACTAGTGCCTCACCACAGCAACAACAAGAAACCGCCGCTGCGCCCCATCGTGACATCTCGGAAGCTCCAGCCGGCAGCCAGCATAACACAACTATCATGCCCTTAATGACTGCAAGACTTCGCGATCGTGCTCTACCACGACATAACCCAAAGCGAATATTACCAGCTTCAAAACTGTACGTCACCATCTAACACTAATAATTTGAACAATGATTTGCTTGCTTGCTTGAGATTGTGTTTTGTTTTTCTTCACGTATTATGACATTATACCTTCCTTAAAACATCAAACCAGATTATTTGAAGACGAAATTCACGTTCCTGCTGCTATACAATCCCGTTACAATTTGATTTTTTACCCACTTCGAAAACGAAGGAAATTATTTTTGATGTACGTTTATTCCCAATTATCTCCAAAACTACTGCACCCATTTTAATTCGGATTTCACTCGCGTACAAGGTAATAACCCAAAAAGGTTATAGGTTATATTAGCAAATCAGTAGCGGTTCCTGACTTTTTTTGTTAGTAAGGTCGGGTAATTGTAACAGTAACTACTCTGCCAAATTTTGTTCAGCTTCCACTTACGTACAGAGCGTGATATCTTAAGACCTACAGGTTACGTATACTGAAAAAGAATCAGTGGCGACTTGCTATTGGTTGGTTTCTCTTTTGGTGGGATCGTGTCACGATCGAAAGGTACTAATAAATTAATTAGTTGACTTACGTACAGGATAAGAACTCAAAAGGTTATAGACTATATAAGCGGTCGGTGCGGATTGCGAATTTGCTATTAGCAACCAGATCAAAGAAAACAAGTATTCTTAACTATTTTGTGCTTCAAAGACATTATCACTATACTGTAAACAGAGATTGCAGCTACAATTTGGAATTTTCTATCTGAAGATTTCCAGTTAAAAAGAATTTTTCATTGACTGTTCAGGGCTTTCGTACACTTGCTCGTGGAAAATGTGGCGGGATTTTTATAAATGTGGGATAAATGCAGGAAGATCTAGTTAAATCTTTATATTCCTTCCATCACATCGTGTGGAGCAATCAATGGAAGACATATTTTTACAGGCGAAGACGAAGAAAAATACTTAGGATACATAAAGTTTAGTCTTTGGTCGCTTATTATTGTTGTATCTCATTCCATTTGCCGCTATATTGTTGTTCCATTTGGGATATATCCTGATGGAACCTTTCAGCATGCTCGTCTGTCACTGCTACCAGGTGCGAATATAGGAAATGCAATTTTAGCGACATATTCCATTCTAGTGCTTTACAATTAAGAGAGCAGTTCTTCCACGATTTCTTCCTAGTAGTTCATTATGGAAAATATTTTTGATTGCTTGCTAGACTATTTCTTCATCGCAGGCTATCTTGAAACTCAGAATCTTCAAACAACTGTCTTATCTAAAAACCAACAACTATTCCTTTTTTTTATCTATGCAGCGCTAATTCGTGGAAATCCATCACCTTGGCGATTCATGTCTTACATCAATCTTGGTTGTGCTATATCCTTCTCACCAGAAATATTTCCGATTTGATCAGACTATGTTGTCACCACATAATAAAGGTCTTTCGTTCAACTGTCTCAACAACTAACAGTATTTCGTACACCCTACTTGTATTCCAGTCAACAGAGCAAATACTTTTAAGTCAGTACTAATATTCTTTTTGAAGGAGAATCATGTTCTTGTAAGTTTTTTTCATATGGACTACTTAACGGGACATTGCATCTAAGATTGCTGCTATTAGAATAAGCGTGGCATACACCTGTCAGTGCACCCCCCTCTATACAGTTGACAAACCTAACGGAAACTTATCAGCGTGTGTCACATCTGTTCAGTTTGATAAACGTTTTTGTGTCTGAAAGTAAATAAAATCCTTTTGTTTCAATATAACAACGAGAATTAGGAATATTTTAGAAAAAAATTTAAAGTGCTGTTGGCCTGGTTCGCAATGAGCACTGGGCAGTCCATACGGTCGGTTGCTGAAGATTTGGGCACATCAAATTCTGCACTTCAGAGACATGTAAAGAGGACCAATGCAATATCAGATGAACCGTGCAACTATTCTGCAAATACAACCAACAACAACATTATTATTAGCAAAAACATAATTTCCTTTCTCGTAAGGTATTTTTAGAAAACCAAAAGGTTATGCTTCGACAGTACATAAAGATAACCTTTGAAATGTAGTGTAGTTTAACGAAATTTGGTATTAGAAAACTTACCAGTCAATATGGAGTGAAACTAGGATTGAAATACCCTACTTAATGGGATGAAACGAAATTAGCCGGACAAGAGTGGTTAGAAGCTTTTATGCATAGGTCCCCGGATTTATCTTTAAAGACTCTTGAATCCACCAGTCTTAGTAGAGCTACTAGCTTTAATAAGGCAAGGCTTACTTTATTTTTCTATAAGTTGGAAGATCTTACCTGAAAAAATAGTTTTTCTGGGAAAATATGTGCTATGAAGCTAAGCGTCAGAAACTACTAGGTCAGGCTACTTTAGCAAAACGTGGCCAATTAATTACTATGTGCTGTTGGCAACAGAATTACGTCAGTATATGTTTTTCATGAGTTAAGTTTATTGGAAGCTTAGGATTAACCCACAAATGGACGACCGCAGAATATTTCGTCTTGGTTATGAGACATTCTATCAAGCATTGATGAGGCAGCCTCTAGAACAGTTTATGGGCCCTTTAAAGGTCGCTGCAATATCGTTCTAAACGAGTGGACGCTAAGTAGTCCCGGTAAAACTGCTACTGTTTATAATATTGCGAGGATCAGTTTTTTTGGTTTTTAATCGAGGGAAGATATTATCTCAGCCTTTCAAAACACCGGAATGTACTATTTAGTTTTGAAATTTTGTGTTACAGTTCGGTTCTGTTGGGACAATTATATCACTGCGCAGACTAATTCCTCTAATCCATCAATAACAGTTGGATCCACTGCAACTGCACAGTGATATATTAGTTGGAAAACTGAACTACACGGTTTTCGTTATTGCATCACATGGCAGTAGCCTACTTTCCTGTTCATCAGCAGGCACCGGTAATATACCAGTTTTAACAGATCTTATAGAGACATAAATAACAGTTTAGATATTACTAAAGGATTTCTACGTTCAGAAGACGTTGTACCGTATCCAAAGTCCCCCAAAAGATCAATCAAGAGAAACGTCAGAATAAAAGGCAGATCTAGAATATTAACGAATTTACCCGAGAAAATGAAATCGTGTTAGTGAAAACGTCAAAGAAATCTATTTGAGTAAGTAAAGTTCATATAGTGACAAAAAAGCTAAAAATTACCAAATCAGATTTAGACTTTGAGATGAGTAGTTATTCCCAACTACAAAATGGTGATAGTAAAGAACATTTCATCAGATTTTAGTGGAGAATCAGACACTAATTTCGATGAGTATGATAGTTCTCCACTCTTAGATGTTGCAGGGCGTCTTGTTTTCTGCAAATTTGTTACTAATAAAAATTCCTTTTGCTATGTTGACACAGAAGAAAGCAAGACGTGGTTGAAGTTAATTTTGTTTTTTGAGAAGAAAGTATCCGTTTTGTTCATTTTGTTACCCTACTGTTTTGGACAAATGTGAAGTTACCAGATCCAAAAGCTTATTTTTTATTGACCAAATCTATGGTAGACAACTCATAAAGTAATGTCACAAAATGACTTACATTTTGGTATTTAATGTCTAAATTAATGAAAATCTTTGCAATCCATAAATACTAACTTAATAAATTATTCTTGGTTGATCGATTAATATCTATGAAATGCAAAATTTGTCATTAAATGAGAAGTTAAACGTAAGTAAGTAGAACATTTTGCGACATTACTTTATGAGTTGACTGTACAAACAAGGATTTTTAAAATTAATTGTGTAGCAGAACTCCTTTTAGGCTTATCTTGAAGGAATAAATGAAAAACTTCCACTGTTCAAGAGAGTTCGAAAACTAACTTCTAATAGGCGTCAGATATTGTTATAGTATACCAGATTTTTAGCTTTTAAGAAGTTCTCAAACCCAAACTCTTTTGAAAAGGTTAAATTGACACGTTTCTTGGTAAAAGGTTGCACTGCTTAAGACGAAAGCCTAGCAGCTAGGTTTTGTTTTTTGGAAGATCTAATTTACGAACCAGATTGTTTAAGTCTTCTTCAATAATTAGATGCAGCCCTGTTGCAAGCACAGTGGATGATGCTGAACTTTCTTGTCCCGTTTAGATATTGTATCTCCCTTTTGATTTCACAGTAATGCATACAATGCCTATAGTGCAAAGATAGCAGCCATCTACATGAGCTGCAGTAATTCTATTTTCAATTTTCATCCTACCATCCAGGAAAAGATAACAATCTTACAGGGGCGGAAATTCAAACGATTTTGAAAGATCTCTCATTAATATTGGATGCAATTAGATTCATATTTTTACGCGTTTACACCTGACACGAGTAATGGGCAATCTCCGATTTGTTCATACTGCCCTACACCAAGCTGTATTAACAATATTCCAAGCTGAAAGATTAAAAGTAAAGGTAACTGTTAGTAGGGAAAACTTTATTGATGCGAATAACCTCTCAATCAGTCCAAATTAGGGTGACAATATTTTTCCGACTTTTTATATTTTTTTAAAGCTCACACGAAAAAAATGTTAATTTGATGCATTTTAAGAATCCTTTCCTAGTGTCAACTCGATTAAAAATCTTTGAATGGTCGCTCAAGAATTTTAAGTTTCAAAAAACAAAAGAAATTAATTGTAAGTATTTTTTTATTATCATATTTTTTAGTTTCAATAATACTCAGGATTAAAGTTAATTTATTACACTATACAATAGTAGTTATAGCGAGATTTGCGAGATCAAGTTTTAATGTTAATATTTAAAAGTCGCTGAAACCAATTAAAAGTTTATTGAAATTAATTTTTTAAATTATTGAGCAACCTCTAAATATTAATATTTTGAGTTCAAATGTTAGTATGTTTCTCTACAACCTACATAGAAAAGATTGAATTAGTGAGAAACTAAAAAACTAAAAAAAGAAAAATTGATATCTTTTGTTATTTGAAACTTTTAAAATTCTTGAGCGACTTCTCAAAAATTTTTAATCGAATTGATACTTGGAGAAGACTCTTAAAATGCATCACATTAACATTTTTTCGTGTGAGCTTTAAAAAACAAAAAAAGTCGGAAAAATATTTTCACCCTAGTCCAAATGGTTCATTAAAATCACACCAAAACAGAAAAGCTCTGAACACTTCGAAAAGTATGACATTAATGGGCACGCAAAGTCTTACCCAGGCCCAGGCTTGAGAAGGAAAAAACAAAAGCATTGAAACATCAAATAATGAGAAATACTGCTAGACGAAAGAACTTATTTTATAGTCGCGTGCAAAAAGTTGAGTGGAACAGTGTCAGCGCCCACTGAATTAACGTATCTAAACTATGCAGTTTACATACTTCTACTGATTCTTGCACCACCATATCTGTGAATTCTGAGTCAGCCGCCTCACTGGCTTAATGAGACCGGCCCTGACTGGATGTTGGTAATTGATCTCCAAAGCTAATTCTTATTAGAAGTGATAAAATATTCTTTTGAACGTCCGTACCTTGAAAAGTATATCTAACTCTTTCAAGCCGGATTTTCTCGTCGCAAATAATTGCTGTTTTCAGACATTTCTTTGCATTAATCATATTAACTAAGGTAAAGAAGTCCATTTTTCGAAAACAAAAATCTTTAAAAACGCCATTTTGCCTTTTATTTCACAAAAGAAATACAAAACAAGATAAATACATATAAAATCATTGTAAATGATGTGGTGTGAAGCAGCCTTTACACAGAGACAAGTCGGTACATCCCGGGCACACCGTGTAGGTCCGTGTTTCCTTTCAAAACTGAGAAGAACATCTGAAACATCTTTTGCGTGGTTTTCCTTGGATGGGCAAATGATCCCCGACGTTGAACATCGTTTCTCGCTTTTTGACTTTTGGAGGTTGTCCCATTGATGTAGCTGACCTTCTTTCTACAGCTGCTTTACTTCTTCCAATGAAGCTAGTGCTTCTGCAACTTCTATTAAAAATGGCAAAAATGGCGCCTTTGTCTTGTGCAAATCGTTATAAAGAACATGAGCATTTGCTACGGCTACCATCAAAAGTTTATAAAACACCTTTTTCCACCGCTTGCCAGATTTTTAATCAAAGTCATATAACTCAACAATCTGATCTGTCAAATATTAGCATTATTAAACTGAAGCATTGCAGGGCAAGGCACATCCTTTTTTGTTTCATTTTTCATTGTACGTTTTACCTCGGTTGTGGTATCTGAGAAGCAGTTGCTTATTGCCAACACATCTTTTGTATCCTGCCATCTGCAAACTATTGTACCTTCGTTATTCACTCGAAATTGTAAATCTCCACGATTGAGCTTTTCGGAAATTTTCGGTACATTTCTCCAGCTCTTCGTAAGTGTTCCTACTTCTGGATAGTCTAATTCGTTCAACAACTTGACAGAAGCGAAAAACCTGTCAAAACATAGTGCAACTGCCCTTTCTCTAAGAGAGCTTGCCAAATTCTTTACGATTTTCTCTCCCAGGGCACCACTAGTTGCTTCATTATCCTTGCCTGCATATATTTTTAGGTCATTGACATACCTAGTACCATATCTTTATCCCTCGTTTGATGGGTTTCAAAGGTAAGTATTGTTTCATCGAAGATCTTCCTTTCAATTTTGCCATTGATTCATGAATGCTCTGGAACGCTGCTTTAGAACGAAATTTCTGAAACGTGAGTTTTAGACAATTCACAAATTCTTCAATGTAGTACTGCTTACTACAGTTCTCAGGTTTCTCGGGACTATTGAAGTACGTTTTCGCCAACAAAAGTTTGCAGCGGTCTCTAGAAATTGCTTTTTTTATAGCTGTATTTCCTAGAGACTCATTCTTAGACTAGTAATGGTTGAATGCAGGTACCCGATTGTAGAACATCATAAGTGAAACTCTAAGAACAATCATGATCTCATGGTAGTCAGTAGAAATCCTCCTTTTTTTTGCTTTCTTTTTCAAAACTTTTTAAACGCATATTGGTACACTGAGCAATGTACATTATAAGACTTTTGGGAAAAAGTTTCAAAAACAAGTCCAGCTCGTTCAGTTCACGAGGAAGGTTACATTTCCCTGATTTTTGTTGTGGAAGAACTAATCTGGAATAAATGCTCCATTGTTATTGAACCATATTGTGTTATTTACTACTTGCTCAATTCACTTATGCCCGTATTTGATTTACTCTCGCTTGAATTTCCACTAGTCTTATTATTATCTTCTAGATCGTTTGAGTTCCAATTCATGTTAGGCACATCTGACTCTTCACCACTTTGGCTACTATCCTCTACATCATTCTCTGTTGGGCAGTAATCGTCGTCGGATGATCCACTGTTGTGGTATGGATCTTCCAGTTCTCCCTCATCGTCCTCAGACACCGCATTCATTTCATCTTCGAGTTCTTTTTGGGTTAGATACCGGCGACTCATCTGTACCATGTGTGTCTGTTGGGACAAATAAAACTCAAAGTAAAAGCCTCATGGGACACATGGATCCCATAATCCATAACAAAACCCCAAAGATCTTTGTTGCAATTCTTTCTTTGATTATTACTATTATTATTACTAAAGTATACTTAGTAAACAATTCTTACCTTTTTCTAGCAAGTAACACAAAACATAAAAACGAAAACGATGATACTAGCAAAATTACGTCAGGACACACATGTAAGCATGTCAAAATTGCGACGTAAACTGAGGTTATGATGCAATCGGTGATGTTGTCAGATCTAAAAGTGTTTTGTGAGTTGTGGGAAGCCGGAAATTGTAAAAACCTACGTAAAGCGGAGGCATTTTAACCATCAGACATACAAAAGCGTTAGGTGGGAGATGTATGTCCCATAGACTCGAAAGGGCTAATAAATTAAAAAACTGCAGTAGTGTAAAATTGAATAAAACCATACACATTTTTGAAAAATGTAATCCTTTAAAAGAAAACGCTGTCCTGAGAAGATGATGCCTGATGGAAACATCTCGATATCAAATTCGAATCTGTCACCCACTCACCCACTTACCAACCTAATTTCTTTCCAAGTAATTAATAAGACAAGTTATTTTGTAAATATGATAGCTGATTTAGAGATTAGTTTCTCTGCTTTTACAAAGGAAGATATCCAACTATATGTTATTCAAATTCAACATTTTTTTTTGCAATTAAAAAATTGACGATGAATCACAAAAATTTGATATTTTATCTTTGCGTTTGCCAGATCATTTTATGATTAGTATCAGAAATATTTCGATTAAGAAACACAAAAATATATTTATATGCATGGCTGGTCAAGGAAGCAAAATTTCAAGACATGTCAAACCTCTAACTGTATGGATACAAAAATCAGATGATTCCTTCAAGAAAATTTATAGTGTACTGTTACATCTTTCATTAGATCAAGGATATAAATATGTTCAAGTTAAAGAACTAACGTCCTAAACGATTTAATTGTTGCTCTATAAATTCTATTGAAAACGCGCACCTTTTCAATTCTTGCATTCTCGTAGCATTTTGATCTTTTTTTTTAATTAGACATAATTTCGCCATTTATTTCGATCAAAGAAATTCCTTTGACATCGTTTCACAATAAAGAAGTAGGTAATCACATAAAAGGAAATCACATTGATTCTAGTATTGTATGTTGACCTTTGCACATAAGCACAAAGCAAGAATTGGATTATTTTTTCAAGGATCTGTGGGCGTTCTGATTTAAATTGTTATTACCAATAGAAAAAAGTTTTGAAGGTTGGGCGACGTAGGCGCTTTATTGGAAATTTAGAAAAGCTTTTAATCAAACATATACCACTCCTACATACAGATTAATACGAAAATCAGATAATATATAAAAAGGTATAAAAGTTTTCAGTTATTGAAATCCTGCTGTAACATAACAATTTCACTGAAAAGGTTCATTCCAGAAAACAATTCTTCCAGTTTTGTCTCTTCAGTATTCTAACCCGAAATCTATAGATTATTTATTAATGCCCATTAAAGTCGGAGTTATTTGTTTTTATAATGTTCCCAAGGTATGATATTCTCACAGATTTGAGTCCCGCATCCCGATGTTTTATAGGAAGATTGAACGAGTTTGGCACTTTACGTTATGGTTGAGTCGAGGTTAATGCTACTCTTAGACGATAACGACAGGGTCTGCCCAGGACATTTAGTGTCTAATGACTTTACTTGCTGAAATTACCTCATTTTTTCAGAAGCTTTCAGAGAAAAGCTTTTTTTTTGTAGCACCGTTTGCTCTGCTCCATACTTATTGATGTAATCTTTACTGCATCCACCAGAAATAACATAAATAAAAATGTATGTCGAGAGTTTTTAGGTAAAGGAAAAAGGGGAAACTTTTAAAGAGCTCTTTAGTCGTGTAGATAGAAGATGGCAAATCTGAATTTCATTTCAAACAAAGCTACTTCAGAGAGTAGGAAAATAGGAAATAACAAAGAAAAGACAGAGTGTGTCGACAATAAAGTTGTAAAGAAGAAGGCGTTTCATTAAAAAGTTAATTACACAGGCTTCGAGCCCCTTTAACACCATCAAAGGGAATTTATTGAATGAACGCGACTGCATTACGTACGCAACCTATTCAGGTTAAAATGGTATAAGATACTAAAACTAAATATTCTGAATACATTTTGTTTTGAAATGATGAATAAATGGAATTGTTTTCGTCTCGTACAGCTATCACAAAGGTTTTGGGAAAATATATTAATGTTACGGTAATAACCAGAGCATTTATTACTTCAATTCGAAATTAGAAATTTACGTAATAATGTGCAAAGCTATAACGTTGAGAGTGTAGACAGTTTGCAGTTTGAAACTAATTTGAAGTTATTATTGTAATTAGTAATTGGAAACTTTAACTTAAACACTGATGCACCATAGGAAAATTTTGCTAGAGTATTATCAAAATGATTTTCGTATCTCAAATTCAGAGTTTAACTACAATATTACTTGTATAATTACACAGAGTGAACAGTAATGGTCGAAGTGAGGTATTTCTATAATAACCATCTAAAATACTAATTTACTATCCCTTGTAGCCGCGTCAGTTAATTAAAGTTACCATAACTCGTTTGTTAATTTTATCTGTTTTGAGAAACTACAAAACTATTTCTACTAAAAGAAAATCGATCAACTGAGGAAAGTGGAAGAATCATTTAATAAGAATAAATAAGATTCCTTCATTCTAAATATTAGAGGTAAATCCGTAGTTACCTTTACTAGCTATTTTCAAAGATTCCATAAATTTGTTCAAGCTTGCATCTGTGCTTTACCATAGTGACAAATAAATGAGTTTTTAAGTAATCAACAAACTTGTATCAACTATGAACTTGCTAAATTGTTATATCCTGTAGAAAACACAAAGCAAGTTCTATACATTGCGTCTTCGACGTGTTATGTATTGTGTCTGAATCATTTTCAATGCAATTCTTGCACAATAATCAAATTATACAAACTCTTTGGCAAGATTAGTATCAATTTTCGGTATGAAATGATTCAAAGTTTCTTTACAATTTTGAATTTTAGCAAAAACATCATTGGAGAATGTTACGCATTAATAAGTTCTAAGAATCTCTTCAGAAAAAAGACAATTCACAAGTACGTAGCGTATCTTACTAGGGTGGGTGTTATCCGTAAATTTAGTTCAAAGAGGTCAGATTCTCTCCAGGGACGTCAGAGGTGGTCTGCTTGAACACAAAACCAAAGCAGGTTTGGTTGGAGATAATTAATAGCTTTGAAGTCAGACCATAAATTACCACAGGTACCCTCGAGAAGCTTATGAAAAATGAAACTCGACCATGGTCTGCTGCAAGATACTGTTTTAAGTGCAAAACTGGAGTAATTGAAAGGAGAACAAAGCTGCACTGTTAGCCACCTCTTTGTACAAAAAGCTCTATTAGTTCCTATCTAAAACGTTATCAAAGTGATTAAACAAAAGCAAACCTCTATTGTGAACTATTGTAGTATTCAAGAAATCCCTAAAATGCAAGATAGATCTATCAGATTTTATACATGAATGAAACACGGTCAGTTTTGTGCGAGCCACTCTTCTGTAGAATCCAATCAGTTCTAAAATGCTCAAGAATGGTTAAGCACTGCTGTAGAAAGATTTTACGTATTAGTTTCTTTGAGACACTTATGGAAAGCAAAGCTTTGCTATGAACTATTGCAAGTGACCCTATTTAAGGTTGAAACAATTTCGGTGCAAAGTTTAGTTTAAAATGCTAAAGGAAGACAAAGTTCAACTATGGGCTACTATAGAAAAATTCTTTAAGTACTGAACACGATCTAGTTGTATGCATTTATTTACTAAAAAATTTTAATGAAAGGCAAAACACAAAACACAATAAGTTTTTGTGTGCAGCTTCCTCAAAAGGATTAGTGGAGGAAAGATCCTTACCTACTGTGCTGCACCAAGAAGAAACTCAATCAGTTCTTCTATAAAACTTTATCGAAAATGTTAAAGGACGACAAAACTTGATCATGGAAGGCGCTCTTCAGTGCAAAACACGATCAGCTTTTATATAAAAGCTCACTCAAAGAGTTTAAGGTACAGCAAAGTCCGACTGTGGTTTTCTTTGAGAGCAAACCACGACCAGTTTTCATATTTAGTTTTTTCGAAGATGGGTAGAGCCTGACTTTTTGCTACTGCACCATTAGTTTTTGTTCATGCTCTTTCAAAAAACTTAATGAAAAGAAAATCTCTACCCCAAGCCACCAGATAAAATTCTTTTGTACAAAAAAGCTGCTGACTGTCAAAAAGGTTAAAAGAGGGCCAAGCTCGACTTTAAGCTCATATACATAGCTCGTTAGACAAGCACAATGGGGGGCGAAATCTGATTCTATGCTACAGCAGTTTCTATGCGTAGTTTCTTCGAGAAATCTAATGAAGGGCACAGCGTAACTATACGCTGCTAGTTAAGGTAAAAACAGGGCAAAGCTCGACTTTGGGCTACCGTAGAATGACTCTTTAAATGTAAAGCATGATTAGCTTTAAAACATAGCACCACTACATATCTCTCAAATTAAATTCCTGTTTGAGGGATAAACCCGACTGTAAGCTACGTAAGTGACTGCTTAAAATGGAAACACCACCTACTTTCTTGATAGTTCTTTTGAAATTAAGATTTATCAAGGGTAAATCCTTACAGGGAGTAGAAAGCTATTTTAAAATAAAGAACAATCAGTCTCTGTGCAAAATGCTTTCGTAGTTAGTTGGAAACCAAAACTTGAATGTCAACCAATGTAGGTGTCCCGGTTAAGTCACTTCTGTGCTTCACTATAAGAAAGTTATGAAGGACAAAATTTCATCGTGATATAGAAACTCTGTTTAAGAATCTCTTCGTTAAAGCCTGACTGTGAACCAATGTAGGTGTCTCGTTGGAGGACAATCAATGACTTACTTCCATACTTATAGAAGCTTAATAAGGACAAAGCTTGACCGTAATACCGATAGTCTATTTCAAGGCAAAACCCAGTCAGCTTCTGTGAAAGCTACCCTCGAGGTTAGTGGAAACCAAAGCCCAAATGCGAACCAATGCTGATGTCCAGCTTAAAGGCGAATCGTAACAAAGCTTCATCATGGTGCGGGTGACTTGTTTGAAAACAAAACCCGATTAGATTGTGTGTTGAATTTCATAGAGGCTAGTAGAGGGAAGAATCTCGTCAAGGTTAAGAAATGTTGAAGTCTGGCTGTGAACTGTTGTACATAGATGACCTGTTCTAGGAGCACATTCATGGGTAGCGTTTCTTCCAGCTACCCGTTAATGTGCTCCTTGGAGAAGGTTAATAAAAGGTAAAACTTAACCGTGGTACAATTTGTTTGTGTAAAGGTAAAAGCTAATCGGTTTCCCTGCAAAATTCCTTGGGGTTAGTGAAGGCCAAAACTCAAATGCGGCCGGTTTGAAGGTAGTCTATGAGCAGTGGTACAGAGAGCCTGCTTAAGAACAAACAGTGACCCATTTCCGTACGCCCGTAAGTAGGTTGATAAAGAACAAAACTAACCCCGTGGACTATTCGAAGGCAAAACCTAATTAGTTTCCTAGCAAAGTTCCCTGACAGTTACTGTAAACCAAAGCCTAAACCTGAAGCGCGGCCCATTTCCATGCTTTCTAGAGAAGGTTAATGAAGTACAAATCCTACCCGTGGTACAGATTGTCCATTTGGAGACAAAACCCAATCGGTTTCTAAAGTCTCCTAAACAGAAACCAAAATCTTACGGTTTAGGTATGTAGATGGTTCGTTTGAAGGCGAATCGCAACCCAATTCATCGAGGAAGTTAATAAAAGATCAAACTTGACCGTGGAAAATGTTAATGAAGGACATAGTCCAAATGTACATCCTTTGAAAGTAAAAGAATCAGTTCTATAAGAATAATATAAGGTGCAACGCCTGTTAGCTGTAAATGGCAATAAAGCTGTAGTCTACAGTCTAAATAAATGAATAAATTAATTTAGAAAGCTAAACTTCCTGAAAGATAATGATGGTCCATGTAAGGGCAAATCCTTATTTGTTTTTGTTCAAGATAGCTTCTTCGATAAAGAGTTAACTGAACACAAAGCCTAACTGTGACCCACCAAAAGCGACCCCTTTAGAAAACAAACTCGATTAGCTAAAAATATTGAAAAAGGGCAAAGCTTTACCTTTATGACAGGAGGCCCTTTCAAGTACAATTGTGCTACTACGGCTGGTCCCTACTTAAGTTTGAGATGCAACCAGTTTTGGTGCATAGGTCTCCTAAAGAGTTTTATGGGAGTAAAGTCCTATCTTGAACCACAGAAGTGATCCCTTTGTAGTCGAAGAGTAATCAATATCCATGTAAAATGTTTTATAGGTTAGTAAAAGTCAAAGCCTGAAGATGAACCAATGTACGTAGCCTTAATAAAGGGTAAACCTTGACCAAGGTACAAGTCACTCGATTGAAGATAAGGCCTGATCAGCTTCCATTCAAAGTTCCCAAGAGGTTAGTCGAAACCAAAGTTCGAACGTGGCCCGTTTCAAAGTTATCCGCGACCCATTTTCATACTTCCTGGAAACAATTAATAGAAAACGATGTTTGGCCGTGGCGCAGGTGCCTTATTTGAAGGCAAATCCCAATTAGTTTCTATGCAAATTCTCCGAGAAATTAGTAGAAATCAAAACTTGAACGTGAACAGATATAGATGACCCCTTTAAGGGTGATTTTCGTGCTTTCTAGAAAAAATGAATACAAATAAAGACTTCAGTACATATGGCCGATGTTAAGCCAAAACATAATCAGTTTTCCGAGCAAAACTGAACATTCTAGGGCAAACCGTGAAGCATTTCCATGCATTATAGAAAAGGTTAATGAAAAACAAAGCTTGATCGCAGCACAGGTGGCTCGTGTAAAAGCAAAACCTCATTAGTTTCTGCATAAAACTTTCTCGACATTAGTGAAAGCCAAGGAAGGCTCAAGCAACAATGTATTTGGTCCGTTTAAGGAGAAATATTTACCCATTTAAGTGGTCTCTTAAGAAAGTTGGTAGAAACGGCCCGTTTAGGCAAAATCAGATCAGTTTTTGTGCAAAATTCTCTTCTAATAATAATGGCACTCAAAGCCTGACAATTGAATTTGAATTTCGCGTGACCTCTCTTGAGCCACGCGATTTCGCGGAGGATGCTCCACACAAAGGTACTACATCACCTGTTAACGCGCGATATCGTCATTCTCTCAAAAGTTTCTGAAAATAACGTTTGTTTGGTTTTTTTGCACGAGCCCCGTTCGCTAACCAATAGTGGACTATGCCCACCGCTGCCCCCTTTGGTTGATCACTCCCTTATCTACCAACGCGAGCAGCACATTGCTATTCTCGGACCGCACCGATGCGCTTTTGTTGTTGTACACTATTCCTCACTTCTTAACCTTATCCTGCCACACTTTACGACACTACCTTTGGTTGAGAACCTGCCTTAAGCAACATCGGATCGATTCCTAATGTACTACCCTTCTAATCATGTACATTTTAACCCTTTAAATTTTCTCCTTTCTTAACTTGCTCTAATCAACTTTCTCCAATTCCTATCTTTACCCTATCAATGCCCTTATTACTACTTTTTTTATTCCATCTGTCTTTGTTAATTAAAGTCTCCTGTTCCTGTCTTATTTATACACTACTCTGTCTATGCTGAGTTTGCATTTCACCGCTCTCCGTGCCCTATTTCCGGCCACGAACTGGCCAACACCACGGTTTCCGCTCTGTTTCCTTCGACACTCGTTTTCCTCCAGCTGATTCGAACGGTCTGGGATATCGCTTTGTCAAGGTACCCTGCCGAATACCTCGCTGCCGGCAAGCAAGGTGTATACATAGAAGGGACTGTATAATTGCGCCTGGCGGTACAATTGGACTCCCATTTGGTCAAAAGTCCCTCATCTATAGAAGTCCCATGACAGCCCTCCTACTCAGGCAAGGTAGATGGACAGGCGAACAGCGGCAGGCTCAAGATCCATTGGTTAGGCTCTCGGGGCGAAGTCGACCATCTGTTCTGATTTGCCTATACTTATACTAACTAGATTCTTAATCGGCCTTGACATCTTCAGCCTCTCTTCCTTTTGCGAATTCTCCTATCTTAAATACTTAACTGTCTTGCTTCCTCAGTGTTTTATAGTCATCTATACCCTACCATAATTATTGTATATCTCTGTTGTTCTAACCTATACACCAACAGCACATGTTCTGCATTTTCCTTCTCTTCTCCGCACTCGCATCTTGTTTTCTCTGCTGATAGTTTCCGTATCTTTTAGCTGAATATGACTTCAAATATCCATTTTCTGTAAGCCTAAGATTTAAATTTGGTATTGCGCGAGTACTCTCTGACTCACGCGGTTTAGTCACGAACGATACTCCATCATAAGGTGCTACATCCTTTGTTAATTCGCAATATCACCATTCTCTAAAAAACCCTACTCGAATAGTGATAGTTTGGTTCCATCCGCGAGTCCCGTTCGCTTACCAAAAGTAGACCATGCCCGCCTCTGCCCCCTCTAATCCTTCCCTACCTACTCACGCGAACAGCGCATTATATTCGGATCGCACCGACACACCTTCATCTTATTCACTGATTCTCACCTCTTAACCTTGTCTTGCCACACCTTTGGCACTGTATACCTTTGGGAGTCTAACCTAAGCTGTATCGGATTGGTTCCCAAGGTACTACCCTCCTAAGTATTCCTAGTCGTTTACTTTTTCCTATTTACCCAATTTATAATAATCTACTACTACCTCCCTTCTTCGTGCTTCAACCCCGGTCCCCAAGCGGTCAATGCCACACCTATTGCCCCGCTCCCACCCCCGTCAACCTACCTTCGGCCACCAGTTGCCCTTCCTCGTCGCTTCTCTCCCGTCGTCTGCCAGTTGACCCGAGCGATCTGAAATATTGCTTCGACAGGATACTGTGCCTAACATCTCGCCATTAGCAACCGAAATGTGTCTATATGGAAGGGTCCGTATAATCGCACCGGGCAGGACAATTGGACTCACACTTGGCCAAAAAGCCCGCGTCCATAGAAACCCCAAGACAGCCCTATTACTCAGGGGAGGAAGACGCGGCCAAGACAAAAGAGGCAAGCCGACCACCTCCGCAATCCAGCATCAAATCGTGTCAAAGAGGCCACCCTTCCCCGTAATCCGTTTTCTTTTTTTTTATTTATTCTAACCTACCTCTATCTATTAGCTAAATTCTAAGTCCTAAATCTCTCCTGGCACCTTTAACCTCTCCACTATCTTTCTGAATCTAAACTCTATCCACCATTCTCTTATCCTACTTAACCGTCCTACTTCTTTGGTGTTTTGCGACCATCTATATCCTGCCATAGTTAACCACCTCCCCCATTCATTTTTTGCCCGGTGTTCTAACCTGCACCTAAACAGCACATGTTTTGCATCTTCCTCCCCTTCTCCGCGCTGACATTCTATCTCTTCTGAGGTTTTTTTTCTATCTTTGCTAATTATACTTTAAAACGTCCGTGCTCCGTGATCTTTATCTAATTTTCCTATCCTAGCTCTTATTTCATTATCCTGAATAAATCGTGCCGTAATCCTATCTGTACTGGTGCGACTCCATATATCATGCTATAGTTCTATTATTCTTTCCCTTAGCCTTTTCTTAACTAACGCTCGGAGGATGATGTCTAACACCGTCTTGCCCCCTTTCTCTGTAGTCACTTGTCTAGCTAATTTGTCCGCTATTTCGTTTCCCTCTATTCTTACATGTGCCTTAACCCATTTTACCCCGATTCCTTGTACACTTGCCTCGTTTCTCTCTGTAATCTAGCTGGGTTTTTTATCCCCTCTAGAGCCATTAATATCGATCGGCTGTCGCTATTTAAAGTACATTCCCCAAATGCGAATTTGGTGTCCCTAATAAACTTCAGCGCTTCCCTAATTGCAAGAAGCTCCCGTTGAAGTATGAAATTTCACGACCCTAACCCAATTTTTTTATTTCCTATTTCCCTATACTCATTAAATATTACATACGCTGCTTTTCTATCCTCCATTGTAGACCCATCCGTATAAATCTGAATCAAGTCTTCTATTTTTTCTCCCTCCTCATCCCCGATTTTGAACCTAAATTTCTCTATGTTCGCCGTATGCCCTATTTGCCCTACATCTACTTTACCTTCTACATCGCACCCATCTAGCCTTAACTGCTCGCTAAGCTGTCGCGACCTACCTTTAAAAAAGTTGCCCTTTATCAACCTCTGCTGCAGATATAAACATATAGGCTCTGTCTGGCTAATGACTAAGTAATACTGCCTCTGTTGATACTGTGTTGTATGCTGCCGCTGTCCTAACTGCTGAGATTCTTTGCGCTTTTGCCTAACTTTTAAGTTCCCTGCCCAATTGTCCCTTCTTGGCCGCATACTTTACGTGAGCGTTCCAGGACAAGCTATCATCTAACTCCCAAATATATAATGCTATCCTTACAATAACACCGTATCTGCTCCCATTCTATAAGTTAGTCTATCTTGTCCTGGCCTCTTTCCAAAGAACAAAGCTTCTGTTTGATTAACATTAAACTTTAAGTTTTCTTCTTTTGCCCAGTCTAGTTACCTACATAATGCTTTAGTTCCTCTTGCTGTCAGTACTTTAAATTCGGGCGCCCTATTAGTGTCATCGGCAAACGCAACTATCTTGCACCCTTCCGGAAGTAGTGTGCTAAATATATTCTCGTACAGCAGGTTTCAGTAGATTGGTCAGAAGCAAGAAACCAGCGGTCATCCCCTTTCTAATTCCCTGACAGTGGTCCGTTTAAGGGCGAACTGTCATCTATTTCTGGGTAATCTCAAGAAGAATAATGAGGAATGAAAGTTGGTTGTCGTGATTATCGTTCGTTTGACATCAAAACCCGATTTGTTCCTGTGTAAAATTCCTTTAAAGTCAGTGAAAGCCAAAGACCGACCGTAAAGCATGTAAGTAGTTTGTATGGGGGCACATTTATGGGCTTTTTCGGGAAGGTTATCGAAACAAACCTTGACCGTGGTGCAGGTGGTTCGTTTGAAAGCAAAATCTAATCGTGAACTATTTGAGTAAGTTGCCAGTTTGAGGGAGAACTGTGACCCATCTCTGTGCTCCCTCGAGGAGGTTAATGGAGGACGAAGCCACAGTGCGAGTTATTGCTGGTACCCCCTTTAAGAATAAAGCCTGATCAGCTCTCATGCATAGTTCTCTCGAGAGTGCTAATAAAAAGTAAGCCATCTCAGGAGATTTCATTTACGTTTTAATGATAGCTTCTTCAACGAGGTTAATGAAGGGAAAAGCCCGGATTTACGTATCAGCCTCACAGCTCAGGTTGTTCGTTTGCAATATAGTTCCTTTGAAAAGGTTAATCTTAAGAGAATATGTTTTTATTTTATAAACCAAGCAATTACGAGGGCGGTTCAATAAGTACCCGTGTTAGAAATTAAGACAATTTTTTTCAAAATTTTTTTTTTTATTTTTCAACATAGTCTCCTGTTAGAAATATACACTTCTTCCAACGTACCTGCCATTTTTCTAACCCCTCCAAAAAATAGGATTTGTCGAACTCTCCAAAATACGCCTCTATCTCGGCGATGACTTCCTCGTTTGAGCTAAATTTTTTTCCCGGGAGCCATTTCTTCATGTTAGGAAACAAGAAAAAGTCGCAGGGAGCCAGATCGGGTGAATACGGGGGGGTGCGGCAGCAATTCATAACGCAATTCATGCAGTTTGGCGGCGACAACTCCGGATGAATGTGCTGGTGCGTTATCGTGGTGAAACAGCACCTTCTTTTTCACCAAATGCGGCCGTGTCTCCTTCAATTTTTTGTCGAAGGTGTCTAATAACTCACTGTAGTATTGTCCAGTGATCGTTCTTACTTTTTCTAAAAAATCCATGAGGTGACACCGTTCGCATCCCAAAAAATCGTCGCCATGACCTTTCCGGCCGATGGAACCATCTTCGCCTTCTTTGGAGCAGATTCACCGGGAGAAATCCATTGTTTTGATTGTTGCTTAGTTTCTGGTGTGTAATGATGAATTCAGGTTTCATCAACGGTGACAACTAGACGCAAAAACTCCTTCGGATTTCGCTTAAATTGCTCCAAACACTGCTTCGAAGTTAACAGCCGCATCCGCTTGTTGTCCACCGTTAGTAATCGCGGCACCCATCGCGCCAACAATTTTTTCATCGCCAACTTATCATGTAAAATATTAATTGCCGTTCCGGTCGACACACCTACGGCCTCTGCTACTTCACGCACTTTCGTTCGTCGATCAGCGAGAATCATGTCGTGGACTTTTTGAATGATTTCCTCGGTAACCACGTCTGCCGGGCGTCCTGGTCGCTCCTCATCAAAAACGGATGTTCGCCCACGTTTAAATTCGTTGAACCAATATCTAACTGTGGTCATAGATGGCGAAGTGTCCCCATAAACAGCATCCAACTTTGCTTTTATCTCCTCGCATTTTTTCCCATCCAAAAACAGAAAGCGAATTACCGAACGATACTGCTCTTTTTCCATCTTAGCTAAAATCACGAAACACGTCTTACTCAAATGGCTGTCAAATCCAAACTAACCTATCAATCAGTCTGCAATTTGTTATACCGTCGTTTGATAGATGGCAGCACACGATCATAACACCAACTTCCCTCAGGAACGCCTTCTGTCGTCAAACACGGGTACTTACTGAAGCGCCCTCGTATTTCCTCACTTGGGACTTGGTATTACTGAGTTCTTTATTGGCTCCCGTGAGTATAATTACAACTCTTTCCCCGTTTCATGCATCATCGGAGAGATATCCCAGAGTTAAACAGTCGTTCAGCAGGCTAGCTAGGGAACTGGCCAGCTGTCTTTATCGTGTGGTCATTGCCGCTTCAAGCTTCTTTTTCATCTTTAATTTTCCAAAAGGCTTCAAGAACTCCACTGCTATGACAAGTGTATCTTCATTATTATCGCTGTGCTTCATATTTACCTCTTGTCTTATTCCTCTCTGGATAAGGGTGTTCTGATTAGGTGGTCATCTGGCAGTAATGTGGTGAGCGTTTGATGTTAAGGTTGACTTTATAGTGTTAGTGTGTATGACGACATCTTTTGCTTTACCTGTCGCCAGTTTGTAGATGATCTCTTTGTTTCCTGATGCAATTCGTATCAATTTGTTTCCGCTTATCCAAAATAGTCTAAGGCTAAAGTACGATCAAGATGCCTTCACATAAAGCCTTTAATCTAGCCCAACAGTGTCTTTTCTATCAGTGTTTCATTTTTCCAAAAATGTACTACCATTAAAGTTTCTTTTACATGTAAGTTACAATATAACTTACTTTTGAACATTTCGTAGGTTATCCATTGCGTTCACTAGCAGGTAACCTATAATTTGCTGAAGATCTTGAACTAAACGAATCTTGCTTCAGAAACGAAGTGTGACCGTGGGACGTCTGAATTTGTTATACGTATTTATGTATTATGCACCTGATGGGAAAATTGAAGGTTTATAAGTGCAAATTTATGCAAAAATCACGTTTCCTGTTGCAAAGGTTACACAAAAAAAGAATATGTGTACGAAAAGAGTTTTTTTATCAACGTTTTGCATTGGAACAATCAACTGATAATTGCGTTATTGCTATATCATTCTCAGAGCATGTCTATCTTTTCTTATTTACCTTACTTTATCATGATCAGTAAAACAATTCATATAATGTAGTTACATAGATACAACAGTTGTCCAAATCACTATTACTCTTAGTCTGTTTCTAATGGTCTAAATAATTCATTTCTCTAAAAAAAACCATTAGTTTGTCCCACAAAAGATCCCCAAACCTTGAAAATTGATTGGTTATAAAAAATCCCAAATATTACAGACACAACAGCAACAAATATCCATAGTACTGATGCCTTATGTTATGTATTTGTATTCTATGGATGTATTAGCGTAAACAAACACTAATTTAATGAAAATTATCATCAGCCATCTATACAATTTATCGTAATACACGTCACAGTAAAATATGAAACATTCAAAGTAAAAATATAAACAACAATTTGTAACATTAGCTGTTACAATACAAATGGCTTTCTATGTGAACCAAATATCTCATTAACTATTATTACCGCCTTCTGTTGTCAAACACGGGTACTTACTGAACCGTCCTCGTAATATAATATGAGTTATCTTAATTTTAATGTAATTAAGTTAAAAAGGTTCTAAAAATAGGAAGGCCTTTCATTCTTATATGTTGAAATAAACGTTGTAAGGTAGATGGATTTTTGTTGAAATGATTACCAAAAGTGAATCTCACACTTAAACAATAAAGTTTTGAGAAGTAATCGTGACTCTAAATTAAATTTAAAAAACTTTAGAATAAACATTCATTTATTGTATTGTACTTAGACTTCATTTATTTTTAATTTTCCGCTACAATGTCTTGATTCTTTATGCATCTAACAACCTATAATACAGTATTCCTTTATTATTCTTTCCTTTATGCATTTATCAGTTAAATTATTGCTTTATTCAGCAACTTAGCAATATTGCTCCTGTTAATATTAGTACTATAATAACCTTGGGTGCACAAAGCGCAACTTTTAACACGTTTTAACCCTACAAAACTTTCTTTTATAAGAAAGCGAGTCACGATCCGTATTTGCTACACCAATATCACTCTTAAGAGAGTTTAGAAGAGCCGATCTAGCGATACAAGGAGGGCCTAGAACAGCAAAGCGAGGCCCAGCTTTGTTTTGCATTTGATATAAAATGCAAGAAAGGACAAGGACAATAGTTTTGTAAATGTGGGAAAAGGAATATCATAAATGATGTGTTCTTTTACGCTTTTACGCTCGCAAATATTGTTTACGGGTTATATCGAATTTTTGCAAGCTTCAGCTTTGTCAAAATAATCATTTTGATATTTACTGCGTAATTAAATTTTCAAATGTTTTTTGGTCAGAGCAAAATACGTAAAGTTTTTGCATGTCACAATCCCTTCTTGCATGAAGCTGCAAAACCGGAATCGCTCCAAAATTTGTTTATAGATTAAACTTTCGTCTTGAAGTTGAAACTCGTGCGCCTTAGCTGTTTTCCTTTAGAACAAAATTACTTTTTGTAAATGTATACATTTATACATCAAATAACTACTTTGGCAATTTCTTTGGTTTCCAATACCAAGGTATTCAACAGCTGCAGCAAATAAATCGAAAAACTTGGAATAAGGTAAAGTAAAACCTGAATTAGAATTGACGTAAAATGAGATCGAATCTGATTTAAATTTGTGCGAACCGAAATCTGTAATAAATCTCTTTCCGCAAGTTTCTTTGATCAAAAGTAAAAGGAAAAAGTTTAGCCATGTGTAACGTCATTAAAGTTTAAATAAAAAGGAAACCGACGTAATTGAGTTATCTACGTTTATATAAAATTAAACAAGATTTTTTTATATATATAATTTCAGAGTCGATATAAATCTCCCTTTATTTCTGTCAGTTTTAAATGGAAAAATATATAAAAGGTCCACAAAGCGTAATTACTTTGTTCCGAGATGAACAGTATATTTAAAAAAATAGGTAAAGTGTTTAACTGAATCATCGAATCGGAAATAAATCGTTCGACCTGAATTTAAATAAACCGGATATAACTGCTGCTGTTACTGAATTGCTGTGGCTGTATCTCGGACCATTTTTCTTCATTTTCCTGTAGCCAGAATCGATCTCAGATAGACGATCTGGTGGTTTAACTTTTGTCATGCAGACTGATTTCCGGTTACGAGTGGAGCCGTTATTTACCTTTCTTCGTTTCATTTATCTTTCTGTCTTGTCTCTTCTCATTCGCAAATACACGACTGAAGTTGATTCTGTTCGAGTAAAGGTAATTAAACAATGAGGGTTACAAACAATGGTCTCTAACTTGCCTTATATAATACATCCTCCGGTTCCTGTTCTAGATACTTCAGAATTATGTAGGAAAGCCGGTATTAAATTTTTGAGTAGTAGGTAGGTACCTAGTTTGATTGCTGTATCCGAGTGGAGAATTGAAAAATATTATGTAGTCGTAGGATATCTACTGGATAAACGCATCTTGTAAATTAATATTGAGACAATTAGGGTTAAAGTAACGGAAGCTAGTAGTAGTGGATTATCGACCATCTAATTTGCATTGTGTTTGTGCAGCTAACCTCTTGATTTACTAATTACTGGTTGTTATCGCTACTCCTCATGGCGTATCACACTAATTACGGATTTTGCCACCCATCCCACTCCCAATTTGCATATGAAGTGAGTACACATTATACTCTACAATGTGACGGCAAACACTTGGATTTTAATCAATAAAACTCAACTCATCCACCATTTTAAGCTTAAATTTATGTTTGCATAAACACACAAAGTTGTATGTATAACTTTGTTTTTCTTTCTTTGAAAGAATGATTTTGATTTTATAATTTACATTTTGGTTTTATTAATTAAAAAGAAAAAGAGAAGAGTGAGATAATTAAAAAAAAAGTTGTTAGAGGTAACTGAGTATTGACATCTCTCTAGGTTCAATACTACAAATGAAATATTTAAGCTCAAAAGCTTTAAAATTCAAACTCTTGAATATACTAATTAAGGTTTTACATGATTTTTCATAGTGGTGTTCATTAATATTATAATTTTAATTGTCATTCATTCCGTGTTTTTGTTTGTATATTTTCGAAATCTGCATTCTTAACTGAGGAAAATCGTAAGAACTTCATTGCAACTCGTACCTAAGCAAGAAAATAAAGTGTCGTGACTTTCTAAATTATTAGCAGTGAAATCTAACTCCTCCATTATAGCCAGAAATGACTCCAAATTAATTCTGCAAAGAAGCTTCTTTCGTGGAAACTTGATAGTTATAGAACCGACAGTAAAAAGGACAGAGAACGGAAGGTATAGGATAGCAATGTAAGACACGATCAACCAGCCGATTTTTGTGACAGCCCTTAAAAGTGCTAGACTCAAATACGCCCTTCAAAAACAGCACGAAGAGAAGAAAAGATCCTTGAAAGAAAATTGCTCGAAATTTTATCAAGACCGAAAAGAAAGCACTTAATTTTTAGAACTAATAATTATCAGGTTAGACGAGAACCAGACTAATAACCACCAAGTCGGATTATCCAGTAGTATCGATCACAAAAACCACTGGGGAACTCTGCGTTTCTCAAACATTAAATCAGAAAAAAGATTAGATGAATGGTTAATGTTTTCTTTTCCTGTTTCAGATTTAAAATCCATGGTGTATACTGTTCTAATTTATACGGCCAAGCTAAACCTTTAGACCAACAAGCCTATTACTTTTCTTCTGAAACTCCTGAAAAACCTGTCAGACAGACACAATGAAGACAAGAGCTAAAAATCTCCTGATGATGTGCATAGCCACGAAACCGGCTGAGAAAAATAAATAAATAAAAAATAAGACTTAAGGAAGTACCTTTATTTAAATGATCCAACTAAAAATAGACGTTTAGCATAAAAGACGCCGCAGCGGCTTCTTTAAATTTTATAACAATTCTGAAATTCTAAATTCATAACGTTTTAACAATCTAAAGCAACAGTAAAGACTCACCCGATGTTGTTTATCTAAAAAAATCCTCAAATAGATTCTCAAACATCTTGAAGAAGTCAAGTAGTATTTGGTGTGACTCTAGATACAACACAGATAAGAATAATCCACAAATTCAACAAAGTTATCTGAGTCTAAAGACTAAAGTAAATCAATCATGTAAGAGTAATAACGCTCAAAAGTGCCAGAAATAAATGAAGCAAGGTTTAAAACTGGCTTGCTTAGGTAAAACCGGATAGAGAGTTGCACAGGCCTGGTTGTTTGGTTTGGTTTAAAAATTTCTATACTTTTCGGGCCGATCCCTCTTAGACGTGTTCGGGCCATTTAGACCTGTTGAGCCGTTTGGTCTCATCACGCTTTTTGGACCTTTCGGGTCGGACAGGTTTACCAATTCTCTCAGGCTTGTCAGGCATTGCCCGATCTGAAGCTCGGATTCTAGTCGACCAGGCCTCAGTTTATTGGGCTTTTTGGGCCTACGTCAGGTTAATTCGGGACTGCTGACTTGTCGGACTTTTCAGATCTGTCAGACCCTAACTCGAATCTGTCGGGCTATTTAACCTTGTTGGAGCGTTAGGGCCTGTCGCCCTTATCTTAGCTTGTCTGGCCCAGCTTCGGATTCTGGTTGACCAAGCCTCTGTTTAAAATTTTGCTGTGCTTTTTGAGCCTACGTTCAGAACGTTTGCGTCTTTCAGGCTGTCGGGCCGACCTGTCAAATGTCTCTGGCTTTTTGTAACTGTCGGGCTTTGTACAAGTCATGCTTTTCAGCCCTCTTAGGCCGATCGTGTTTGTAGTCTTCTCGGGCTTGTCGGTTCTTGTCCGCTCAGAATTATCGTACAATTTAAAATATTATTGGGTTTTTTGGGACTACGTCGGGTTAATTCGGGTCTGTTTGGTCTTTTGAACCTGTCAGATCGTTTGGACCTAACGAGCTATTCAGGCCTGTTAAACCGTCCCGGTCTATCGCCCTGGCCAGAAGCTCTGATTCTGATTGATCAAGAATCGCTTTAAAATTTTGTTGGGCTTTTTGAGCCTACATTAAGTCAATCAGACCGTTTGGATCTTTTAGGCTTGTTGGGCTCCTCGGACGTCTCTGGCCGTTTGTATCTGTCGGACCTATCGTGTTTGTAGTCCTCTAGGGCTTGTCGGTCTTTGTCCGATGAGACTTATCGTACGGTTAAATCTTTATTGAACTTTTCGGGGCTACGTTGGATCAATCAGACACTACGAGTCTTTCAGGCCTCTCAGGCACCTCTGACCGTTTGTATTTGTCGGGTCTCTCGATCCTGTTAAGCTGTTCAAACTTGTCGAACTTGTCCGTGCCGAAACTCAAATTCGGGTCGGCCAGAGACCAGTTTAAAGTTTTATTGGCCCTTTCGGGTCTGCATTGAGTAAATCAGACCGTTCGGGTCTACCACGCTTGTTACATCTGTCGGGGCTTTTGGGCTTGTTGGACCGATCGGACGCGTAACGCTTTTTGGCTCTTTTGGTCCAGGTTTATCGCCATTGGCGGACATTGGTCCAAACCTCGAACTCGGATTAATCAAGCCTCGCTTTAAAATTTTGTTGGGCTTTTTGAACCCACGTTCGGGTCTTTCAGGCTTGTTCGGCTTGCCAGATGTCTATGGCGGTTTGTATCTGTCACGCTTATCGGCTCTGTCGGGCTGATTGTGTTTGTAGTCTTCTAGGGCTTGTCGATCCTTGTCTGGTAGGACTTATTGAATAGTTTAAATTTTTATTGAATTCTTTGGGCCTACGTTGGATGAATCAGGAAGTACAAAGTCTTCAGACCTCTCAGGCGTCTCGGGCTGTTTGTATTTGTCGGAGCCCTCAATCCTGTTGGGTTGTTAGAACTTGTCGTACTTGTCTGTGCCGAAGCTCAAATTCGGGTCGGCCAGAGCTCAATTTAAAGTTTCATTGGCCTTTTCGAACCTACATTCTGTCACTCAAACTGTTCGTGTTCTTCACGCTTGTCGAGCCTGGGCCGATCGGGTGCGTCACGTTTTTTGACCCTATTGGGCCGATCGTGTCTTTAGTCCTCTAGGGCTTGTCGATCCTTGTCCGGTTGGAGTATTCGCGTGGTTTAAATTCTTATTGAGCTTCTAGGGCCTACGTTAAATTAATCAGACAGTACGAGTCTTTTAGGACTCTCAGGAGTCTCTGGCCATTTTTATTTGTCGAGCCTCTCGATCCTGTTGGGCTGTTTAAACTTGTCGCACTTGTCCGGGCCAAAGCTTGAATTTGGGTAGGCCAGAGCTCAATGTCTCTCGCGCTTGTCAAGCCTGTCAGGGCTCTTGGGGTTGTTGGGTCGTCACGCTTTTTGGCCCTGTTAGGCCGATCGTGTTTTTAGCCTTTAGTTGGTCCTTGTCTGATCAGAATTGTCACACAGTTTAAAATGTGCTTTTCGGGCCTACGTTGAGTCAATCAGGCAGTTAGAGTCTTCCAGTCCTGTCAGGCATTCCTGACCGTTTTTATCTTTTGGGTCATTCGGGTTTGTCCGTCTTCAAGCTTGAATTGAAGTTAGCTAGACCTCAGTTAAAAATCAGACCAGTCGTGTCTTTCTGGCATGTTAGGCGTCTCTGGCCGTTTGTACTTGTTGGGCTTCTCGAGCCTGTTCAGCGGTCCGGACCTGTCGTGCTTTTCTGCCCTCTCGGGCCGGTCGGGTTTGTCCGACCCTATCCATCCCGAAGTTCCATTCCGGATCGGCCAGGGCTTAGTTTAAGACTTTATTGGACTTTTCGAGCCTACTTTGAATCAATCAAACCGTTCGAGTCTTTCAGGCCTGTTAGGCGTCTTTGGCCGTTTGTATCTGTCGGACCTCTTGAGCCTGTCGTGCTTTTCAGCCCTATAGGGTCGGTCGGGTTTTTCGGGCCTCTCGGACTTGTCGGACCTTGTCTGGTTCGAAGCTTGTATTTGAGTCGGCCAGGCTTTAGTTTAAAACTGTATTGGGCTTTTTGGGTCCAAGTCGTTCAGGCCTGTCAGGCTTCTCTGGCCGTCTGTATTTGTAGAACTTTTCAAGCCTGTTTGCCGTTGAAACTTGTCGCACTTGTCCGTCCCGAAGCTCGAATTCGGATCAAAGTTTAGTTTTATTGGGCTTTTCAAGCCTACATTGAGTCAATCAGAGAGTTCAAGTCGTTCAGGCCTGTCAGGCGTCTCTGACCGTTTGTATCTGTCGGATCTCTTGATCCTATTAAGCCGTTCGAATCTGTCTCACTTGTACGTCTCGAAGCTTAAATTCGGGCCGGCCATACCTCAGTTTAGAATTTTATTAAGCTTTTTGGGCTTACGTTGAGTCAATCAGACAGTACGAGTCCTTCAGGCTTCTGAAGAGTTTTTGACCGTTTGTATCTGTCGGACCTCAAGAGTCTGCTGGGCCGTTCAGACCTGTCGTGCTTTTGACCCTGTCGGGCCGCTTGACTTTGTCGGGCCTCTTGGGTTTATCCGACCCTGTCCAGTCCGAAGCTCGGATTTGAGTCGGTCAGACCAAAGTTTAAAAGTTTATTGAACTTTTTGAGCCTACGTAGAATCAATCAGACCGTTCGAGTATTTTTTAGCCTGTTGGGTGTCTTTAGCCATTTGTATCTATCGGGACTTTCGAGCCTATTGGGCCGGTCGGGACTGTCGTGCTTTTCAGTCGGGTTTGTCGGTCCTTTTGGGTTTATCGAACCTAGTCCGTTTCGAAGCTAGGATTCGGATGGGCCAGGCCTCAGTTTAACATTTTATTAGATTTTTCAACCTTCGTTAAGTCAATCAGATTGTCCGAGTCTTTCAAGACTGTTGGACGTTTCTGGCCGTTTGTATCTGTCAAGCGCTTCGAGCCTATCGGGCCTTTAGGGCTTGTCGGATCTTGTTCGATTCGAATCGGCCAGGCCTCAGTTTAAAGTTTTATTGGGCTTTTTTAGAAAACATCCTGAGGTTTGCAATATCTTTATTTATTTGCCACGGCAGAAACGGTGAATGGCGTATGCGGATGAAAAATTCAGAAGAAGATTTATCAAGGAAAAGGCAGTGGCTATCTTTAGAGAAATATTATAAACTGTTAAAGGAAGAAAAAGGATGATGTGAGTAGTACACCAAAGATGGATAAAATGGCGTTTTAAAAAAGTGCTCTTAAAATAGCGCAAGCTGTAAAGGAATTTACACGCGATTATAACCATCGCGCAGGTATTCTTGTAAAAAAATTACGCACTTTAGAAAATCTTTAAACATTGAAGTTATGCAAGATAAATTTACCACTACTATGATAGTATGGTAATTAGTTTTCACATGGGTGCTGTTGCAGATAACTTTGTAAAGACTGCAAAACTCAAACCAACTTGTGGAATCTTGCATTAAAGGGCAACAACACTTTACTTTGTGATTAGAAACACCGCGATCAAGATACTCAAAGCTTTTCATAGTAGATTCTTTCAATGAGCGGTGGAATTAAATACCTATTAAGACTAAGAAGGGAAAACAATAAAATACAGACAAAAATAGATATTACGGGCATTCAAGGGCGTTTCTAACCCCATTAGCTATCTTGTTAAAACGAGGAATTCAAAAACACTGGAAGTTATGGAAGAGACTCATTGTATGATACTGAAAACAATCTTACAGTTTAGCTACCTAACCAAAGAAGAAAAACCTCGAGAATAGTGACAGCCACTATTAGAAAACAGTCAGCCTCGAGAAAATGACTCTCCAAAAACAAAACAAATAACAATCAGAAATTCCAAGATAAACTCAACACAATTCAAAGACTGACTCTCTTAGGTATAATCAGATAATATCAGTAACTACCATAATTTCTATGGAAATCTTTAAAAGCCTACCAACCCTCTACTTAGTTAAGTCGCAAACGATGAGATTAAAAATTGGCCCACGTCAGAAAAGGATTCAATACTTCGATCTCAAAAGCTAATAAAATCATTAGAAAAGTTTTCTCTTCCTAAACCTTGTGAAGGGGAAGTTGTAAGCACTACCCCAAAGTAATAATGTTTTGAACAGGAAACACATCTTCTGTTGATTTGACACTGTGGAGCATTAACAAAAATGCAAAGACATATTCTTATTTCGAAAACGTTGACACAAAGAAGACTTTGTCGAAAAATAACTTGTTAACGAATAGGCAGAGATAAATTGCGGACACAAGAAGTCAAGTGTTAAAACTAGCGGGATCAATCACCGGGGCTGATTTAAGCAAATAGCAGCAGTAATATAAAATAACGAATAAATATGTAGAAAAATTTTAAAAAAATCAAAAATTTTCTTTGACCGAATTACAAACAATAACAAAGTGAAAATCGTTCTTTTCTTAGATTATATAAATCTCCTTTAGCGCTGAGGTGGTAGATTTTAAATTAAAGCCTTGAGATTAGTACGAGCAGCTCTAACTCAGAATTACCAGGTTAATCAAATTATTTAGTTTAGTTTTATTCTAATGAGTTCAACTATGAATGTACCTATCACGTTAAGCAGATTATTTCTAGATTTAACAGTGCTTTGGAATTTCGAATTTAATGAAATGTGTTGTACAGTTACATAAACAGTTTACCGATAATCTGGCATTAAACATATTTAAACGAGATTTAGCGATATACTACAATTTTGCCGTTTGAAAAAACTTTTGTTGAATGAGAATTATTAAAAATTAAATTCCTAAATAAAATAGGTACGGATTTATATCGAAACATAAAGTAAAATCACTTACGATTCATATCAAGCGTAACAGAACTGGAAATAGGAGCGACCAGATTGTTGTTAGAAGCCTGGCAAGTAAAAACAGAGTGAAGGTGTCTCCTTTGAAGTCGCTCCAAATGCAAAATATTCCTCACACGCTTTTCGGAAAGGTATTCGCATGAATCATCCAACAACGCATTTTCTTGCCACCATGTAACCTTGGGCGGCGGCCGACCTTAAACAAAAACGAATAGGATGTGTAAATAAATAACATTTCTGCATCATTTTGGGTTTTGTGTTTACTGTATCTTCTCATTTATCAAATCGTATTGCGGCTTACCTCCAGTAGCTACACATGTGATATTTATGGAAGTCCCTTCGTTGTAAGGGCCGAGAATGTAATGAGGAATATGAGCTCCCCTCTCATCTAGAATTCTTAATTTTTCAGGAGGAACTAGAAGTAAGAATTGTTATTAGCTTAATGCATCCACTCTAATCAATTTGCTTTTGCAGAAAAACTTATTTAATAAAAATGTTTACAAAACAATTTTTCACTTTGCTACTTTGATCAGATATACAGCAGGAATATTTATTTATTAAAATAAACTTTATAAATATTTCAGGCCAATTTTTCTTTTTCCTTCTACGTGAGAATTATACACCGCCCGTTCACTGTAAAGCGACAAATAGATGAATTCAAATGAGAAACGTTTCGGAAGCGGAGGAATTGCAGGACATCACCTAAATCAGAATTAATGACAAAATAAATTTCCTTCTTGCTTTAAGTCATTTGTGAGCACTCTAAAATAATGCCTTCTAAGTAGCTCAACGCCCCGAATTTACCAAATATAATGAAGTTAGAAATTTCTCTAAATTGTGCGCGCCTTTTTTTCCGACGAATAAATTTTTATACTTACTAATGACTGTTACGTTAACCTTAATGTTCCTGGTAGGTGTTCGCAGGAAATCGACCCTACACTGGTAAATGCCTCCATCACTTTCTTTAACGATATCTATTGTGAGTTTGGACGGATGATCGTTGTACCTGAAGAAAGCGCGTCCTCCCAGGACCGTTTCGTCAGCCCAATGCTTTCCTTGCTCTAATGGTTTATCTCGAGAGTCAAACCTGTTTTTTGTTTGTTTAATATAACAAAAAAAAACCTTTTAGAATTTGCCAAAAAAATGTTTTAATATCAATTTAATTTAATTTTAAATTAGGTGGAAAATTATGACAATGAGAAACTCACGTATATATAGGGGATTGTTTGCGCTTCGTTCCTTCTTTATACCATATAACAATTTCCATTTTATCACCTGGAACAGCTGGTGTTATGTCGCAAGGTAGCTTCGCAACCCCTCCTTTTACACCTTCCACGGTATAAACGGTATTTACTGCAAAGAAATAATAAACATAAACTCAATGTTAAAATTAACTTCTACTTAAATAACTGTTACAACTCTTGATAATTAAAATTACACAACTTACAATTAGCTATTTTTATGTTATAACACTTTTTTATACAGGATGTATTTATTGGTGTATTCGTTTTATATTATCGTAAAAAAATGTTAGAGTTAATTATCAAGAAAAAATTATCAAATTCACAAAGAAAAAAGGCATTAAAGAATTCATACGTTGATACAATTTAGTTTATCGAGCTGTAGGTGATGTTAAGTTCGATCGTTTTATGAAAAAGAGCCCTGGTGTGACAGAGCTTGTCAGAGGTTTTAAACACGCCATGAAAAATGGCTGCGGTTAGGGTTTTGCATACAAAATGTAGAACTTTCAAATTTTAAGTTCGTAAACCAAAGGTTGGCTTTGGTGTATTTTAATTTTCATAAAATTTTATTCGCTGGTTTCAGTAACCTTTCCTGTACTAATTATAACAATAGGAATATTTTTTTTATTAACATCATCAACTTAATTCTAATGTGGTGCCCTTAAATTCTTTTTAATACTTTTAGTATTTTTACATCATCAACTCAAACGTTTTAGTTCTCTTAAGTTTACGAATCTGGTTGTCATTGTCTAAGACGTTATTTGCCTCTACGTTATCATGGTTATGTTGGTTCTTACTAGCAAAGTTCATTATCCTTAGATCTCGATGGGTGCTACTATCACGCAAGCAGCATGGAGCGTTTACAATCTTCCGCAGCACTTTATTTTGAAAAGTCTAAATCCTATTAATATTAGACTGTTTGAAACAGCCCCAAAGCTGAACACCATACCTCAGATAGGTTGAAGGTGTTAGCAAAATTCGCTAATTAACAAACTTTCCATACTAAGTTATTTATTTTTATAAATAACAATATTTCGCTTTCTCGTTTTAAATCTTTGCGCCATTTTTAGAATTAAGTCTAATGTCTTTCTCTAATATAAAAATCTTTAGTTTAATTAACATTAACAGAATTTATTTCGTGAGAACGTTAAAATTCTCTGCTACTATTTTGTAAACTGTTTTCTTAAATATCAAATTAAAGGCAAATTCTACCTCTAAATGCTTATTTATGCTATTTCGTAGAAATTTGAATCCTTATCTAATAGTTTTATTACCCCTAGAACTATAAATTTTGTCAGCTTGAAAAGCATAAGTAAGATTTATGGTTCCTGCAAACATCATACGCGAGATGCAAATTTTCGTTATGTCTCGCCCTGTTTGCGTTAGTTGATTGGATTGAATTAATTTAATAAAGTTATAAAATATCTGAGTAGAGTACGGCAGTATGAATCTCGTATAAATATTCAAAGAACAAAGAGAGTTCGAATACGGTACGATAATAAACTGAACGGTAGAATAAGAGTCCACTTGTGGGGTTTACTAGAGCGGTCCGCTGGTCGGCGAAGTGTTAAAGATGCGAGAATACGGACACATTTGGATCTACCGGGAATTATCATTAATTAATAGATCCAAGACAAAGTTCAATCGAGCAATTTACACTCAGGCTTTGTACCTTATTAGAAGTATCAACTTCACAGTATTACGCAAAAAATCTTAAGCTTTAAATATCCACTAGCATTAATACAGCGAAACGGAGCTGACGCAAGACTCTCTCGAGTTCTCAAGCGACAAATGCTAATTTCAACACCTTAAAAACATTGAAATAGCAGATAATTGATTATTGAAAGAATCGTAAGTGGATTCTTATTCTACCGTTCAGTTTATTATCGTACCGTATTCAAACTCTCTTTGTTCTTTGAATATTTATACGAGATTCATACTGCCGTACTCTACTCAGATATTTTATAACTTTATTAAATTAATTCAAATATTGTATTTTCAACCGTGTGAGAAAGACGCCCACACTTGTACATATTTATGTGCTATCGCTGTAATATAGTTGTGCAAAAGTGCCGTGAGTTTAGTGCACCGAATGCAAACAGTTGATCCTCCTTATAATCGGATTAGTTCCTGATATGTGAATATCGCAACCTATTTTTATTATTTTTTATGAAGAAGCATTATTGGCAAACCCCAATTGCCAATCTGTCGTCGCAATTATATGCTAACATTATCTACAACTTTATCTTCTCACCACCGATCGTCTTGAACTGGTGAAAGACCTACCCGCGAGCACCAGTTGCTATTAGCAGAAAACCTGTTGAACCGTTCAACAATAACTGTCCAGGAATTACTGGCGTCGACTCTCTCACACGAGTGCCTTATCTTAAGTTTACTTTATGATAACAAGTATCTTATCAGAGTGCAGTACCGTCTTTATTTTATTTCTTTGTGTAAAATTCGAACCCGTCGTTCGACCCTGGCTAACATCTTGCCTATTGACCCATATACGAATATTAGCTGTAGGGTCTTCTATTCAAAACTATTTAGGTCATCGTCATAAAACTACAGCTGGCGCCTTATTAATTTCAAGAACCCTTAGATTATCGTATCGCTTTTTCTAAACTTTATTAGCCAGCGACCCGTCTTCGACTGTAGAAAAGTTAGCATTTCAGATGGCATACCTATTATGTGTATGATTACACTACCAAGGGATCTCTAGTCTTAGTTTTACCCGTAACAAAGGATCTGTTTATGCGTTCATTAGTATTTTGTTATGTATCGACACTTAGGAATTTCTCCCTAAAGGCCAATATATTTAGCAATATATACCGAGTTCTTTCGTTCCTTTTTGACACCAGTCTTCCATCTTGTTGTGCCTAGATACTTTGCGGAGTTTGCACAATGGATAATGTTATCATTGATAACTGTTGGTGACTGATTCCTTATAGTTTTGTTGGTAAAGCTGACATAAGCTGATTTTTATTTGTTCAGTTTTCTTTTCCATTGATTTGTACATCTAATGACGAGTTGAATTGAGTTTTATAGTTATCTCCAATTGCTACGGTGGCTGTATAGTCTGCAATGGCCACTAGTGTTGCATTCCCAGTCTGAGGGATACCATAAGTGTAGAGCGTGTTCTTGTTTTACTCTGAACAGTCTATCAGAAATGTAAGATTGAATGAGTGTTACAAATTATATAGTAAACATTTGGTTTAGCTTATGAATGAGGTCTTCCTGTGCTCACTTTATCAAATATTTGGCAACGTCCAAGAATTTTGCCGAGCAGGGATTTTTTCTCTTCAAGAATTTTCTTGATTATGTTGGTAGTTTTATGTATTTTCTCTAATGTTTAATGGGCGATTTGGTATTAACTGCTTATTCTCTATAAAAGTTTTCAGTCTGTAGATCAAAAACTTTTGAAACAATTGGTAATAATTTTGTATTGGTCTATATGATTCACCTTTGCTTGGAAGTTGTCTGGGTTTGGGTAGCATGATGACTTCTGCTACCAGTGAGCCAGTCTTTTTTTAGATTGGTCGTCTTTAAACAGAGTTTTCAGCTTGTTTCTATTGACATAATCACCAACCAGCGACACGACTTCTTTTCTGTACAAGCCAAAGCCATACCTTTCCATGCATCTTAGACCTTAACTATTTTAGTTTCTATATCGGTGCTTAAAGCTGCAGGTTGGCAGTAAGAATTAGATTTTGATCCCTTCCGACCCTTAATGTGATCTATTACTGTATCCAAAGAAATTTTAAACGTTTGGCTTGCTCTGTATACGTTGCATCTGCCACTTCCGACTTCAGTAACAGCCTGCAACAAATCGTTCCTTGCCCTTAGGGTTTTTTTCGTTTATAGCTCCTCACCATTTCTAGTTTCTGGGCATTCTGCAATAAGGGTGAGAATAATAATGAGAGGACAGGTAGCTAAACATACTTGGCAAATAACCACAAATATACGTCGGGAAAGTTCGTACTATACTACGCAGTTTCCCCATCAACTTGGTTCGCACTTACTCTACCGTCAAAATTTTAGAGGGTAAGAACAGACGATGTCTTGAAAATAATTTTGCATTAGATGGATTAAAAATACTGTGATATTCTAAAAGACAATACAAAGAAATGTACACTCACCGAAAATAAAAATTATTGGTGTTTGATGGTAACTAAAGCTGTTACGACCTGCACTGCTTAATCGAAAAAGGTGTTCTGACAAGGTGGCTCATTGCAAGTGAATATGAACCTTTAGGATTGCTGTCTTTGTTATCGGTTAACAAAACCAAAAATTGCAAACCGTTTCACTAGATGGCAGGATCTAATTTGAAACTTATAACAGAAATTAAGAATTTATGAGAATTCTTCTGGAATGCATAACTGTAAATACCATCTGAAGTCATTTTACTTGTTCCAGAAAAGTTTGAGAAACCTATAATGCCCTGATTGTTACAATTCAGAAAATACAAACAAGATTTGCTGTCATATGGAGGCTACATTTTTGGACATAAAATAGTTTCCATAGCTTACACTTACTTAGTGCTTTTATTTAGTCAATAGTTTAAAAGGGCAGGTTTAATAACCCGTCGAAACTCTAATTTAGTAGTTCTTATACAATTCTTCTATCTTAATTGAATTTGTAGAACTTGTAGTTTGGAGGACATCACATAATCCTTCTAATAGAAATTTTATATTTATTTTTTCAGTCTTTCTTATCAGTCTGATTAGGTAGGAAGGATCAAATCTTTCTGGTTGATTTTAAGGTTTAGCATAGACAAATATCAATTATTCTCTTCCTTAGATGACTAGACACTGGATTTTAGTTATAAGTAATATTTACACAATTCTTACAAATCAACAAGATAAATTTTCTAGTTCTTATCAGAGTTTGTCTTCCGTTCTGTGGTTGCTTTAGTTAGCCCTAAATCCTTCTGAACACTTCCAGAGACGTCACAGTGTACACGTGCTTCATCACCGTTACCGTTTCCATGCAACTGTGTTCTCTCATGAAAATCTGCATTGGGCAGGTAAGGTGTGAAAGGGGAACAGTAAGTGTGATCTAGTGATATTCAACCAATAACTGTCAACGTGTGCACTGAAATACTATCGTTCAACAGAAATTAACTCCTGGAGGGCCAGACAAAACAAATTTTAACTAAAAGAAGCTGAATAATATCTTTGTAAAATGTCTCACTGAAAGGACAAATTCTTGATAAAAAGTGTCAAGCATGTCAAACCCGTCTGTTTCGTTTACTTGTTTGTTGTTTCCGCGATATATTTGTATCAGTAGAGACGCTATTGCTTCTAGCTAAATGGAATAACGACTGTAGCAACACGTACAGCAAACAACTTCTTAGTTAGCAATAACAAAACATAAAGGAACAAGTGGAAATAATAAGCACTGCCCGCTTCTTTTTAACATCGCATTTTTCTCTGTAAATAGTGTCAGTGAAAGGATCTGACTTTTTTAGGCAAGTCAGCAGGGCGAAGCAAGAAAATCCAACGGTGACAAAGTATAACTTGTCGGTAAAGAACGTTTGTCGTCTCAGGATAATACGTCTACATAAACCTAATCTATAAGATTTTTGCAAAATCAAGGACTTAAATGTTTAGTTGACGAAAATCTAGATCTCAAGGTTACAATTTGGCTGATTTATGATTGTGTTCTGTGCCTGTTCCAGTGTTACTTAAATAATTTCCAAACAACTTCAAAGAGGAAATTTTAACAATTTTAAAGTTTATGCCTTAAAGGCAGCGCTTGATTTCTGTTTTTAAATTTTCTTTGTTAAAAAATGTTAATTTGCTCAAAGTAAGAGATTGAGGGCTGTTCATAAAGTAAAAGCTTGAATTTCAAGATTGTTTCTGCTTAAAACCAATCCTGCCGAATTGTACTAATCGAAAGCTATTTGTTTGCTCGAGAAATTAAATAGCATGATTTTCAATTTATGAGAATTTGCGTATCCCTTTGTTTGCAGTCTGTAATAACATTTTGTCTAAAATTTAAAAAACTAGTGCATGTTATTACGGTCTGTTTTACTGTAACATTCTTGACCGTTGAAAAAATTCCTTTTTATTTCTTGTGCAACAAACGCTTTTATTTTGATATGTGAAACAATCTATTATACAGGGACATCATAAATAGGAGGAAGCCACGTGACCACGAAATTTACTGTTGGTTAGGCAACACATCTTGCACTGTTGGCAGCTCTGTTGTAATAAGGAATTATGTAGTTTTCCAGTGGCGTAGTATTGGATATATGATGAAACTACTTAGAAACTTAAATATTTAAAGATAATTATATATACAATTGGAAAATTAAAAAATGACAATATATTGAAGATATTTTTAAAAACAAGAATTAGATAAGGCCCAAACAATGCTGATGTAGCTGTTCAACAAGAGGCTTTTTAGTTATGTTTTCAATTTTATTAAATTTAACTGTCCACTATGAAGGATTTTTCATAAAAAGATAATTATGCAGGTAGGGTAAACGCACCAATACCTGGTCATTTAAAGAATATTTGAAGTTCAAACTCATTTAAATTTAAAACTAAATATTTAATAATGAATTTTTTTGTATAGTAATGCATGCATAAATGATATACATACTCAATCATTAAGAGTCATTAAATGTTTAATTTTATATTTAAAAAAACATTTATCAAAATCGGCACTTTGGCAGCCGTCTTAACACAAACGTGTTCTGGGAATAATTAATGATTAATAATTGACGTGTAATTTTTATTTTCTGAAATTAATGTAACATAATACTTAGAACTAGGTATGCTAGATAACAGAACTAAAAATCGCAATTATTTCAGCTGCCATAATTTATTTACAAAAAAAATAATTCATTAGGTAGCAGGTTACTAGAATTTAATTAAA
>VTPC01090918.1:0-54061 GCA_011009095.1 Ignelater luminosus
ACCAGTACAAAAAACAAAATTTTCTATTTGGCAAAATTCTATCTTATCACAGTCCTTTATATTGATTTAAGCAAGATGTTTAACCACACGTTACCAAGAAAAACAAAATGTGCTAACATTCCCGTCTCACAAGGCAACACAAACAAATCTGCCCAAAGGTCAGTTGAAAATAGATTAATTAAGAGCTTTGATACTGTTTGATTCCATGGAGAAAAAATCAAAGTGTCACTATAGTGATTTTATGTACAGCATCCATCAAAATAAATTTCTTTCATTTGGAATTTCTCCACTAAAAGGTGATCAAATCTAGACAAACGAATAATCCATAAATAGATCAGCGGTGTTATGAGGATGGAAGCTTGTATTGTAAATTTCCATCTTAATTTGACAAACGTAATCTCTCTTATGGAAACATTTATTTACTTTTATTGCAATCCTATTTTAACAGCGTTCAATATACAATACACAAGTTTCAGTGCTTCAACCATATATTCGATTGATCATTGATCAGTTTTTTAATTATTGCGACATGTTGTTTTCCGACAATAAAAAGATATCAGCTATCACTGATTTCATTATTTCAGACATGAATTTTTCTAAAACATTATATTTGTACAAGATAATAGCTACTGTTTTGTGATGAATCATTTTAATAGATGAGAAATCGGATTTTTATGTAACAAGAATATACAGGGTTTTTCTTTAGTTTACAAATTGAGATATCATTTATTGTTGCTATTGTTATACGATTATAGTGTTCTTCATATAACTAATCCAAAAACGGGTAAACTCATAACATGAACAAACTAAACGTTAAAGTCTTCAATTTTCGTTTGTCTAGTATACTCCTCATGAGTTGTCAAAAGCTTTACTGTCATCGACAAAATTATCAAGGTGCAATTTTACATTTATCTTGACTTGGGAATAAGTATAACCAAAAGTTTCTTTTAGGGTAATTAAAGGTACCGTTTCTTATTTATTTTTAAGCCCCTTATATTCTGTCTACTTAACATCAAAAGTTAAAGTAAAACTAGGTATTAACAACTGCTTAAGTCACAAATCACTATGGACACACAATATGTGGCGGATGTCGTTGCCGTAGAAAGCTCATTATTTCAGTTTTAAAAGGGTTTGTAAGTACTTCTTGGCTACTGGAGTTTAAATACAAAAGATAGATGTCGGCGCACAAATTGTTAGTGGTCAGGTATCTTTTGTAGACACTCTGTTTAGCACTTCAAGCTTTGACAGATATATTGAGAAGAATGTAAAATATCTAACTAATCCACTTAAAGCTAAGTAATTTCACTATAGCATTCGCCAAATATTGTATGTCCAAACATAATACAAATGCTTTGTACTTTTCCAGAAAAGGTGTCGTAAACTTGTATCTTTAAAAAAAAAACAAGATAAACTGTCCTGTCTATTGATAGGTAGCATATTAACATGGAAAATATACAGTAAAAGGCGTTATAACTGACTGTAAGTTTCTTGGTGGTCTTTATATTCCTGTTATGTTTCTGAAATAGCTTTTAACGCTTCTTTCAGTTTAAAGATGCTTTACAAGTGTCTTATTGTTATTAAAAATGAACATTCTACTTAAAAACATGGAAAGGTATAGAAAGTAGCAAATCTGTAAAGAGTAATAACCTTCTGTACTTTGAATTCCGTTAAGGGTAGTTGAACTTCTTAGACAAGAAAAAATAATTCTCGAAAAATCTGAGAACTATGGATTTATTATAAACAGTTATAACTTATGATAAAAAATAAACAAATGCATATTAAGTATTTCCTTTTTAACATATAATATCCAAGGAACAATTTAAATTAACAAAACAAAAGAAGTTTACGTTTCCTTTCAGCCCTTAGGTAACAAAAGAGTGAAAAGCATAATCAATAATAAATCCAACAAACCCTGTTTTTAGAAATAATACGAATCCTTATTATATACCTAAAACAAAACATACCTAAAACTGGGTTTCATCTGGTTTGTTTTGTTTTTCTTTTGTTTTGATAAAAAAAATGTTTTTGTATGAAAAATAAAACGAATATTGTTTTGATATTGTTTATTCTTTTTTACGCAGTTATGAGATACTACTTCAGTGTATTTACTTGTATGTACAGAATTATTATGATTATGATCTTCCTCAAAATTATCCAACAATTAATTTTATTGCTTAACGATAGTTTTGATTTTTAAAATAAGGGAAATTAATTCAATCTAATTATTAAAAATGATATTTAAAAAGGTTTGACTTGTAAAGGGTAGATGGGTTTGGTTAATTTCATACAGGTCTCTCTGCCACATCTTAATTAACATAATCATACATGGAGACTAAAGTGGTTGATGATAATCAATGGATATATTGCTTTTACTTGATTTATTTTGCTGCATATTACTGCCTCGTTTTCCTCATCATTATAGTATGCACTGAACTGTTAAAATAATGAAGTTTTGCACGAACAGATTGATGAAACTAAGAAGAATTGCAATTTTATAAACACATCCAGTTTTTCTAGATTTTCAGTCTAAACAGATATGCAACTCAATCCAGACAACTTTTAGGCTGTGAAAAAAAGAAAAAACGAAAAAATTATCTAACTAGTTGACACCTATGTCTATGTCTATGTCGGAACTGACCTTCCACCATCAGCTCAAATACCTATCTTTGCATTTGCTAGTAACCAAAAGCACTTGATAGCGGAATGTCACAGTTCCATCAATTAGTACTTTGTATCAGTAATATTTCGAATGGTACTGACTCAACTACTATTTGTCGACAATCAATACGGTGAATATATTAGGACAGATGAATCATTTTGAGATAATTCTACACCATGACGGCTTCTAAAACCAACTGAGTTTTTCAAACCGGTAAGAATCCTGATTCTACCTAAAAGTGCCATCACGATTTTCGGGCCTGCCCAAGTAAGTTCATTTTCACTGAGCCCAAGAAGTAGCCGATTTAAATAATAGGTTGGGATCCGCTTTCGAGTTAACGTCGAAAATATAACGAAAACTATGAATGACATAGTATTTGTATTTGATTATAAGATATTCTACTAACAAGAAGAGAACTCAGTATAAAATCGAACCGTTGACTCAAAGTTATGTATGATTTATAAATTAAACCAGATTATTTTGACTCGATATTAAGTATAGTGTGTCAAAATCCATGCTCCCGGTACTTAGTGTAAAGTTTCTTAACGCCTCTACCATATGTAGTATGTAATACTTAGATACAAACATAATTTATTCAACTCAAACTATAGATTTTGACCTGAGTATGACATTACACTGTATTGAATTTTATTGTTTTCTTGGCAGATGATGCAGTGCAAAAATTACAGAACTGTGATAAGTATATCTTCATAGAGAACTATACAGGGTTCCACTCGTGTAAAGACTTCATCAGTATACAGCCTGTAGTTTGATATCACGAGCAAGTATAGTTAAGATTAATTAAGTCTAACCTGGGTTTAGTTTAAACTTCGCCATTATCTTTTTTGTTATGCTACAATAGTAGTCATTATAGATGATACCTAAATTGCAAAATTTCTGTGTCCAAAATAAAAAACCATTGATATAATGGCGGAAATAACACACAAACAGCAGATCCGTTTGATTTTCTTAGTATTTACAACAAAGAGAATTTCAACTTGAACAATGCCAATCGTTCGGTACATCCGTTTACTTCATGGACGTCTTTGATCACTTTGACTCAGTAATTCTGAAGGGAATCCTGTTAGATAGAGGTTTTTTTGCCTGAAAGCAAATTAAGGCGTCAACGAATCAAACTTGGACTTGATAAACTAGCAGATCAACAAAGTACAATTACTAACGATAGAAAAATATACTGCAGTCAACTAACTGCAACGTTTGCTTTGATGAAATGCAAGTTATAACTTGAGAATGATGTTTGAGTAGAAACTAAATTACATAACTTTGTAACAATACCAAATGTCAAATTGCATTTGCTAGAAAAACAAAAGCAGTGATCGGAAGTGGCAGATCTAGAACGAATGACATAAATGACAAGATGTAAAGTTCATTTACAAACCGGAACGGACATGCTTGAATATAATATGCACATACCAAAGGGCATATACGGTTAAATGGTAGAGCAAACACAAGATACTTAGTTATTGTTTCTATCAGATAGATAAGTAAACAATGTAAATTTAAAGAAAAGTGTTAACTGCCTTAAAAGTATACTTGAAATCAAATGAACAGAATGATCTTGGCATATCCCAACTCCAGTTGCGTGAAGATGGATAATTCTTGTATGTATTTTTATTTCTTAAATGAAAGATAAATTAGGCCAAGTAGATCACTAAAGCACAAGAATGGAAATCATCATTGTTCCTGCAGCAGAGGCTACTGTAGGCATAAGCCTTTTCGGCCAAGATGGAATTTTGTAATTTGGAAGGTGAACGCTGCTGCACGTGGTCAAGGACAGGATGGAATGGTTGATGGCAAACCCTGCAACGTCTCCGACCTGGTCGGTCAAGCGGGGAGTGTGTCTTGCTGGTACCTGAAACAGAAAACATAAATGTGGCGGGAAAGAGGAAGTGTGGAGGGTTACAGATTTGTGGAGGTTTTGTGAATGGGTGTCCTGATCATCGGGTGTGGGATTGGGTTATCTAGTGGCCTAAAGTGTGCTTTCCAGGATGTCTTGGAGGTTGTCGGAAAGCTCCGGGGCTTGGGCGAGGAGAATGGCTGGAGGGTGTTAGAGTTTTTTCTTGGATTTCCTGAAAATTGGACCGGGGGGAGTTTTCAGGGTTCCGAGAACGGCCGTTCGATTCTGCTCGATGGCTCTCTTCACTAAGCCGCTCCACAGGAAGTCGATGCAGTCGAAGCAACCTCTGACACACACCCTTCTCCTTTTTGCAAAGCGATTCCACGAGTCTGGGTGAACGTTATTGTCCAAGGGGCTCGGTTTTGTCCACAGGTTCGGGTGTTTGAAAAAGATCGCCTAGGTCTTGTTGGAGTTGAATCTGATCCCCCACCGTTGGAACCAGAAGAAGACGATTTTGCCCAAAGCGCGGTGTGACGAAGAAGAAGCCCCTTGTGTCAAACCTTGTCCGGGAAGGTCGCGAGCATGCACGTTCTGGTGTTTAGAACCGCGCTGGTATCCCTCTGGAGTTTTAAAAGTGGATCCTAGGTGGACATGGCAAGGCAGAAGCCGTACTGAGATCTCGCAGCCTGTTGGCGAGGATTCTCTCGAACACCTTGCCTAAGACGTTGACCAGTGCTTGTTTTTAGTGGGCTTGGGAATCATGACCACGAAAGCACAAGACGTACTGGCGATAATCCAAGTTAAGAAACAAGAGGTGACGTGATTATCTATACTTACAAGAATGAACAGAGTGCCATTAGCAAAACCCATTGTATGCCAAATAATATTCACCATTTCTTTACTGCAAAATATTAATTGAGTTTTTTTGACATGAAGTTAACATTGTCCAAAAGGCAAAATCAATATATCAAGAAAAGAAGATTATTTGAAAGAACATTTTAGTTTTCTGTCATGACGTTACTTGTTAATAGAAGTCTATAGTACGGAAAATAACTAAATGGACACTCTAAGACGGTTTATCACGCAGGGTAAATTCAAAGACGTACTTTAATAGTTATTCAGAAAAATGCTAGAACTCTTTCTACGAAAACGTAATAAGAAAATACTCAAAAGATCTCAAAGTATTCCCAATTGAACAATTCGAGATTTCTGAAATTCTATAAGTTTTCACAAAAATATTGTATTTCTGTTTGGCAAAAAAAAAGTTTTTACAGCTTGCTAAGAACGAGATAGGCAAAGTTAAATGAGTCAGTTTCATTTTCAAAACAAAATTAATTAATCTTTACCCGACGTAGCTTCACAGAAAATTTTCGACCTACATTCTCCAACCCACTTCTGTATAACCGAGCAAATCCATAAAGGGCCAACTATAGATATTAAAGTTATGAAGTTTTACAAAAAATGGTTTTGGCATTGAGGTAGGTGTATGTTGCGTAAAATAACAAAACAAACTTTCAGAGCATTTTATTTTCAGATATTTTTTGTAAGTTATATATTTTGCAATAATAATAGTTGGTATTATTTAAATTCGTCTAGAATTTCTCAAAGTAAAATACGAAATATTTCTTTGGAAATGTTTTTGTGTTCTAAATTATAACCAAGCAGGATACTATACGTATCAATCAACTTTAATAAATAATAAGTTTTGGCAAGATTGCGAAAATTATCTTATTGATAAAAAGGGTATTATATTATAATGTGTAAACTAGGAAGCCTATATGGAAGGAGTTTACCCAGATTTTTACACCATTGTCAATACGTAGTATATAATCAATAGATATATTTTATAAATTTCCCAAAATTGCAGATATTTATTATTAACGTGATATTGTTTTTCTTTAAACTACACTAACACAGTTTTATTTGATCAAGCTAAATTAATTAGAAATATTTTATAGTAGTGTCTAGATCTAAAAATTAAGTTACAAGTATTGAAGATCTTTAGATGTCTAAAATACAAGTAGAAAAATTTTTCTACAATAAAAACAAAGCAAAAAACGAGGAGAAATTGTAATTTTTCTGCTTGTCAAACATAACCTTTTCTTACAATCGATTGTTTTAGATTTTCCAGATTTCGTATTGACAATTAAAAGAACAAAAGAAATTTTATGCAACATTGATTTCACGTAATTATAATAAATGTAATCATTAAAATTATATAAAAAGTATAATTATTGATTAAAATTCAACAAACCTAAAGATGTCAGTTTTCTTTTAAATAAAAAAAAAAGAAAAATATAAATGGAGATTCTGCGTCAAACTTTTATAGTAAAATCATTACTAAGATTCTTGCACAATTAAATACATGTCAAAACAATTTTTTTTAATTTTCATTTAACTATATTGTTAAAATAAAACAATAACCAGATAATCAAAAACTTGTTTATTTACTATAATATGTGCAAAAATCGTGTGATACTTCAATCATTTCTGATATGTTTATTTTTAATATTTATTGATTTAAGGAACAAACAACTTCCTAGTGTGTAAATCGGTTGTCGGCACCTACGGAAGGATGTGTTGTTCCTTTTTTGCATAAGAAGCAAACAAATCATGATAGTATTTGAAACTGCAGTAGACAGGTAGCCAGAGGTGAAGTGTTTACTTTTCCCAAGTTCATAAGGGCAATATTTTTGCTTCTGGTTTTAAATAGGACACGCCTATCGAAGGCAACGATTGGTCGGGGATTTAAAACTTGGGTTATCCTCGCATCGCACGTTGTTCGCTCCGGGTGCTTTCCGGGTTTGCGGGCCGCAGGGGGACTCTGGTTGTTCAGCGTTTGTTGTCGGGGTGCGGGATTAATACTACTCGTGCGTTATATCTGCCGACCCCAGCATATCGTAGCCGTAGCGTCAATTTGTGTTCGACGTTCGAGGAGGACGGTTGTGTTGGCTTGCTGCTCCGGAATACGGACTACGCGTAGTGTCAACGTAACTTGTGTTTGTTATTTTTTTTGTTTTTATTATCTAACGATGGCGATTCCTTTTCTTGTGGAAGATGATTCGGAATATGAAGAGGCATTACTTCAACAACTTTATTCAGATTTGTTTCACACGATTCAACAAATTGAATTAATTCAACGTTCACGAAGAGCGCAGCATCAAATATCACCAAGAGGTAAGTACCTTTAAATTATTATTCATTCTGATAGGGACTTCCAATTTCAATTTAAAAATGATTTTTTCCCGCGGAATATTTAAAATAAAAGTGAAAGAATAACAACACGTGTGTCAATTATTAATTTACTTTAAAACTGATTGTGGTTAAGAAATAAAATTAAAGTGAATTTTTTAATAATGTGTAATTTTCGCGGTGGTGGACTCTAGTGGGGACCTGTTGCTTGGGGATCCTGTAGCCCGGACAGGGGTTCAGGGTCGGCCGCGAGACGCTTGTTTAGTTCAACTACTTTTCCGTTGTACAGAATGCAGCATCCACGCGTGGAGCAACTGGACAAGTAAAACATGATTCGTTTGGTCAACAGTCTGGCGTGAAGAAGTGAAATTAGTAGTAGTCTAGCTAATAATCAGAAAAGATCCTGTTTCCAAAAATCATGCCCAAAGTTCGACTTACAACAGACAAATCAAAGCCCGAGGTTACTATTTTGTTTTATTAAGCTCAACCCGCCATGGAGAAGAAAAACAAAGACCATGAAGTGTTGAGCGACCAGGCAGTCCTAGACTATATACTTTCGACATTTATGCCAACGTGATGTGTTTATCTTGCAATAATCGTTCTTCCGGGTGCGGTTTTTAGGTCATACACCGCAAAATGCACCGTTTTACTTCTTATTTTCAGTCGTAAATAACGCTAATTCACTCTCGTGCTGTTTTGCTACTGTGCGTGATCATGGTAATTTTCGGCGGGATTATCTCTCAAAAATTTTTGTTTGCTAACGGAAGAACACTTCGTTACGTTATGCCAAACTTGGCACTTGTCATCAAAAATGAATTTCCTACTCGTCTTCAAATTGTATTTTAAGTGTAACTTAAATGTTTTCTTAAAAATAAAAAAGCATCAACATGCAAGATCGGAGACAGTCTTGTATTTTAAAGAAAGTGTCATATCACTGAAAGAAAATAAAGTGCAGATATAAAAATTCTCAACAATACACAATTATAGAAAATTATTTTAGAACGTGTTCTAAATCGGAAAGGAATTAAATTTACTTGAATATAATTAACCTTAACATGATGCCAGCTGATATTTATATTGTGCAATAATATCTCTGTAAATTCTAGTGACTCGTGACTATCTAACATTTTTCTCTGCTTCCGCAAGACGGTTGGAAATTTTTATCCATTTGTGCATTGTTTTAAAGTTAGTTAGATAATTTTTCATTGTGATCAAGACAGAATTTAAATTTAAAATAAAAACAAACGAACTCATCTTTTATTTTGTTTTGGGCAATAACAATGTTTTTTTACCGACCAAAACTAATGTAAGTGGGTAGAACATATTTCAGAATTTTTTGACAGCTTTTGTAGATTAGACTTAGCTTAATGTGAAATAAAATCTCAATGCTTGACTGCAAAGATAATTAAGAAAGATAAAATAAGAACAAAAAAGGGAAGAAAATTACCAGTTAAGTGAGATATTTTTAAAATGCTGTTATTGTTTCTTAATTTTATACGTTATTGACTTAACTTTTAGTATCGGTACCTGGCTCTAGAAATCTTATATAGGAAACCAACCAGTTTTGGTGCCACGAGACTTCTGGCGCCATGAGGTGTCTCTTGTACCTAACTTAATTTCTCTTATTTTTAGTGTCGCGTAGATAGTAGTCTACAAATTTTCTATTCTTCAAGGTTATATAAATGAATTTTGCAAATACTGCGCAAAAAGTTATTGGAAGTGATTTATATTTATGGGCAAACACACCCCCTTTGAAGGACATACATTTTCCGGACACGCTTATTGTCTAAGAAAAACGATAAAAAATTAAATAAGTAATAAAATAACGTCAAGATAAACGATATGTGGACATAAATATCCTTTAGATCCTTTAAATCAAATTTTAAATTAAGCGATATGGTTTTATTACGTTTGCCATTTTACGCTTAAATTCCGCCTTAAAGACCTATTAGCAGTAAGCCTTTTACGAGTGGCCTTGTACCGTGCAATACGTATGCAGTAATTGATACGTATTACTATCTAATCAAACAGCTGTGCATTTATTTAGAGCACGAAATTTCAGGAATCGACATATTTTTTTATTATAAACATTAATATCAGTATTTAGTAATAAAATTATCACAGTTATAACCTCAATTGTTTTTATTATAACAGTTGCGTATTTCAGTTCGCACCACGCCGTCAGCTGGTACAAGCAGACGTAACAGAGAAGTACCTGGAGATCCATTGGATTCAGAAAACCTAGCTCCAGAACCAGTGGTCAACTTAGCATTAGCTCTATCTCCTGCAGGATCCCAAAACGATTTGGACGCAATCCTCCGACCGCAAAATTTATCAACACCAACACGGCGTCGCCGTCGTAGGCGCACACGATCGGAACCCTCGTGTTGTGAAGAAAATAAACCAGTAAAAGTATCAGTGTCCGTAGAAGTCACAAATAAAGAGTGGAATCAGGTTGGTGTTTTCAATTGTTTGTCTAAAATCTCGCTATGTTTTGGATTACTAATAAAGCTTTCGATGCTGGGATATTTGAATTAATCATAGCCTCAGTTTAAGCTTTGTGAAAGTTGCGTCCTTTGATATCCATAACATGTTATAACAACAATAACGGTAACAATCATCTTTAAATGCATTATTATTGTTATTATTATTATTAACTTTTTCCATTAAATCTCCTATTGCGTTCTAAAGGACATTTGTCATAATTCACAATATCGTCATTGTAAAGCCATCGTATCCTACTGCATAGTGACCTTGGTTTACCGCTTTATAGATAATTAAAATACAATTATATTTACTCAATTGTTTATATTATATGTTCAGGGCTTTTCTTTGTTAGAAACTGATATCATCTACCTTTTTCACTTGGAATATGTTTTAAAGAAATGAAATGACAATTATTTAGGTGATTTTCAATGCAAAACACAGAATTGTGAAATTTATAAAGATAAGGTAATCAGTCACTAGTGTGTTGATTATCAAATATAGCTATGATAAACGGGATTAACAATTTCATTTTATTACGCTTTATAATTAATTAACAAACTGTAACATTCAAGAAATTTAATCTGGGATTGAACGTTACAGTTTTTAATTTGGCGAAAAAAGAAATATCCCTTAAAAAATATTGAAATCGAGTCAGACCAGTTTTATGGATGAGATATCGAAAGTAAAAAAAAAGCAATGTTACGATGGGGTTGTGGGTTGCAGGTAGCGTGACAAGTTTATGAGCAGCGCCATACCACTATTGTGGCGACTGCAGGTCTTTCTATATCCTGGTAGCTCGTTCTGGTTAGACGTGCTATAGAAATATATAAATATATTTGTTTTTGTTGCAGCAGGAAAAATCTTCACAATCAAGTCCTGATAAACAATCGTGTGGATCGGAAAGTCTACTGTCGAAGCTTGTTCCTGCACCCTTCAGTGGCCCCCTTTGGACCGCCGTCATTTGCGTGGTGGGTTGGCATTTGCTGCGGACGCGGTAACTTCACAACCGTAATCTGCACCACACGAAATCATCCAAAGCTGTAGCGATTTCTGCAGAAAAAATTCTGCTAAGGAAATCCAGTGATTTTTGCTTCGTATAATACGTAGTACACGAATGTCCCGTTGCTATATTTTCTGTTTTGTTTATTTTCGGTGTGTTTCATTTTTGATTTTTGTAATTGTAAATAGAGTGTTTTTCTAGGGTTACGGCTGTACGTAGAACATTTAGTTGCGATTTAGAGTTGGTATACCACCTTTTAGTGTTGTTTGTGTAATTATTGGTTCCAAAGAGAACAGAGCTAATCAAACGATTGATCTCATTCAGTAAGGGCGACGACGAACGGCCCTCTGTCCGTTTGCGTCGCAGTCCTCTCAGGAATTTTACGATTAGAAATAATTTGATTTTTGAAGTAAAATTCGATAATTAATTATTTTATGTGTAATTATGTATATAAAATGTTTTTTTGTCTAAAGTTGGATTCAGTATAGCCAAAGATTGAATCGTGCCAAGCAGGTGGGCGGGACGTCGTCCCTTGTTCGCTTTCGCTACCATGAGTCTGACTTAGTATGTTTTTGTATAGTGTTCGGTGCAGTCTGCTGCCCTAAAGGTTTTCCACATGATCTCTGCTAGTTAGATTAGTGCGGTGCGGCGAAAGCTGGACGCGTGCCGATCAGCCCGCACCTGAATTTTTATTGTAAATATGACATTGCCGTCAGTTGTGTTCATGTCTGCACCGGTCGGTGGCTCCCGAGCCCTATTTTGGCCCTAGACAATCCCGGCCAGGGTGGACGCCCACACTGTTGTAAACCGTTGGCCACAACTTCGCTTGTTAATAGCTTACGTTTTACTTTTTTACATAAATATAGGAACACATATATAAATATAATAGAGCGCTGATATTTTTAAAAAAAATTAAAGCAATTTAAGTAGATTTTAGTTTAGATTTTAAGTAGTTTAGTAAAGCTACAGTCTGTGGATCGCTCTTCAAAGCGTCTCTGTGATTTGCCGAAACGGCAATTTATCCTGTTAAACTGATCTCCGAATACATTTCTACAGAATGTTTTCGTTTATAATTGTAATTTTATTCCCTAGTCAGTATAGTCGTTTTGTTTTAGGGATGACTAGAGGTTTTCTAATTTTTAATATGTTTATGTGCTGATTGTGTTGTTTGTGTATTATTGATTTTATGTACTGAGTAAGCCATATGATTCGTAATTAACTGTACGATGTTAATATTTTTTTTTTATATGTTGTATGTACTTTTACCTGAGCTGCTGGACCAAGGGCCGGGCCGATTCCGGGTTTCGGCCCATCCGTGATATGCCCTCGGCAGACCAATAAAACATAAATAAACCACTTGATTTAAGGTTGCTTAATATGTATATTATTTCAGATGTAAATGTCATACGTTTTATACATGTTTATAAACATATATAACTATATAATTATTATATTTTTGTGACGTATGGAAACAGTGTAGCATTGTTGCATTTTATGTTAAGCCATACTCACGATCTGAGCTACCGACAGTCTTTCAAATGTAAACTTTTTCACTTTTATATAATTATTGATTTTTTTTCAAATAAATGTAAACATGCCGAAATGAGTACTTACTGCCTTTTATTTACATTTACCTCTAAATACCAACAAAAGAATTGATTATCTCATTATCGTTGATAGAAGGGTGAGTCATTAAATGAAAAACAGCAACAGGTAATTTTAAAATTAATTTTCGGTTAGTCACACAAGTTATACTTTTTCAAGTTTTCATTGTCAAATCATTTATTAATTGGCCCCGCCTTAACTTCAGTCTGTATAAAGAGCTGTTTCAGTGCCTTTTTATTGTATCAAATTAATCGCTCAAAATTTATTTTCTGAATTTTTCTAAGACTAAAATAGCAGGACATTGCTTGCTTTATATATTTTTATATCTTTTATTATAGTGTTAACTTTATTTAACCCTATTGAGAAGAGACAATTGTTTTTGTTTCTTAGAAAATACTGAATAGAAAAATTAAAATCGAAAACAAAAACAAGTAGCAATATTTTGCATTAAATACCTACATATATTGGTGTCGAAAAAATACAACTAATTGTAAGTGACTATTGCTTGCCACCAAGGTATTAAAGCTAGAAGCGATGTAAGCATAATCTGACAATAATTGCCTTGTAGGTTTTGCTCATTAACATCAAGTTTACTTGAAACCCAGCGCCGCTGCTGACAAGCAAAGCTGTGAGATCAGCTTTGCGTACAGTTTTCAACGGATTCACTTTTTGACCAGAACTCCCCCATAGTTTATTTCCAGGTGGCATTAAAACAAACTCAGAGACATAACAGTTCAAAATAGTAAAGTGCTACTGCAAACTGAAAACAATGCAAAACAATTTTTTAATATAAAGCAAATAGGTTTCAATAAAACTTCATAAAAGTGACCTCGAAGCTCAACCAGACGTAGTATTGATTAAAAAAAAGTAAACCCGAGGCACAAGTAAAGATTTAATAATATTGTAGAAACCTATTGTGTTCTTGAAATATTTAATAAATAAAGAAACAAGCTAATTAATTAATAAAATGTTATATCTTAGAAATAGTGGAGCACCAAAGCATAGTTCATAGTATCAAAAACCAAAAGTGACACCTTTCCGAAAGGACAAAAATATGCAAAGATTTCTTACGATGATGATGAAAATTAAATTGTAAATAAGTCCAACTCAAGCTACCATCCTCTTTACCTGTCTAAATTTCTTCTGACTTCATCTAATATGACTCTGGGAACGCTATTGTTTTGCACTGTTGAATAAGTCTCAGCCGATTAGCCATACAGGCCTTCCTTTTAAATAGAAGGATGCTTGGTTCAGTGCAAATTGCTAGCCAAGCAGTGACCAAATTTAATACTATTTAGAATTCAATATGACTGACTAGAAAGTATCAGTCAAAGCTATGCCTCGCTGTCAAAATCAAATTGAGCTTCGGGCATGTTATCCATTCTGCAATCACCTTCGTGAACACTGATTAGTGATTACGAACCTTCACTTGTTATTGAATAGAGAATACAATGCTTAGGCTCTATAAGCAAGAATAACAAGCTTGAGGTCAACCATCGTGATCATCGTAAGTTTGTCTAGAATTAAGAAACTAAGATATTTTAGTAGAAAAAGCTCCTTCTTGATAAGACAAGACATCCGAATGAATAATTTTTACTTGAATAGTTTAGTTACAATAAATACATAATTCTATTCCTATACATTGTGGTATTGTCTTTAAGGAAACTAAAATATTATTATTATTATTATTAAGCATGACATCAGCATGACAGTATTCTCAGATAAGACTATAAGAGTATATTAGAAAGTACGTAACAAAACATGAGCTTCAAAAATATGAAGGGCCAATAACTCAAAACTGAATGCAGGCAAGAGGAAGAAACGGTTTTCGTTTATAGCCATCCAACGGAAGAAAGTATAAATTTAGACGAGATGGTAATTAGAAAAATTTAAAACTCAAAAATCTTAATTGAGACTGGGAAGTTAATATACACCACTGGACAAAAGTAGAACAACAAAATCAATTTTATTGAATTAACTTAATTATTGAGTTAGTGTAACTGAAACATTTTCTTCCTTTTGTGAGTTATTTATTGTACAAATTTAATTACTTTTCCTAACCTTCATTGTACAAAATATTCAACACTGGAAAAATGCAACAGAAATCCGTACGATAAAAGTAAAGCAACAATATGTCATTATCTTTTATTCAAAACACAACGAACAAAGGAAAATAAGAAAAATAACAATGGCAAACGATAAAATTAATTCATTTAAAGCTAATAGTTGATGGCGTATCCATTATTTTGCAAAACTTTTTCACATCGGCGAGACATTGAAGCTTTCAGTGGGATTTAAGTCGGGCGATTGCGCTGGCCAGTTCATACGAGAAGTACCCGACCTGACGTATAGATGGCGGTTGTTGTTTGAAAAGAATGACTATAGTAGAAAGTACCAATCTTCTAAAACTTAAATTTGACGTTAGACGATGCTACGTTCTTTAGTATTTGTTTGACAGTCATCAATAGTGAACGCTCTCAGTGAATTTGTAAACATGGAAAAAATTAGTCATTGTTACGTTATACAATACTTTCATCTTAAAGGCCTCAGTCCAACCAATATCAAAGCGGAGCTAGATTCTACTCTGCTCCTTTGTTTACAACAGTAAAATATTGGGTGGCAGAGTTTAAACGAGGCCGTACGAGTTGTCAAGACGAACATCGCAGTGGTCGACCAATGAAGTGACTACGCCAGAAATGGTGAAAATAATCCACAAAATGGTATTGGATGACCGTCGACTGAAAGTGCGCGAGCTAGCAGACATGGTAAGCATTTTAAAAAGTGCTGTACATCGCATGTTGACTGAAAATTTGAACATGAAAAGCTGTGTGCAAGATAGGTGCCGCGATTACTCACGATTGAACTAAAACAACGTTGTGAGGATGTTTCAATCGAGTGTTTGGCGAAGTTTCGCAGCAATAAAGCCGATTCATAACCATGGATGAAACATGGGTCCATCAATTCACACCTGAGACGAAGGAACAGTCAAAACAATGGACTGAAAGAAAGAAGGCGAAGACAGTTCCATCTGCAGGCAAGGTCATGGCGTCAGTTTTTTGGAATGTGCGTGGGATAATTTTAAATGATTATCTTCAGAAAGGAAAAACAATCAATGGCGAGTATTATGCAAACTTATTGCAGCGTTTGAATGATGACATAAAAAAACCGGTCGTATTTGGCGAAAAAAGAAGTTTTGTTTCATCAAGACAATGTATCAGTTCACACATCCGTCATCGCGATGGCCAAAATCAATGAGTTAAAATTTGAATTGCTTCTTCATACACCCTATTCATCAAATTTAGCCCCCTCAGATTATTTTCTGTTTCCAAACTTGAAAAAATGGCTCGGTGGTAAAAGATTTGCCAACAATGAAGAGGAACGAGGAGCTCGACGTTTCTCACTATAAACAGGGTATCGAAGCTATTGAACATCACTGAGAAAAGTGTATCGAGCTAAAAGGAGAGGAATAAAGATATTTTTTCCCAAATATTTTGTGTTTTCTTTGTTAGGCCGAGTAGTTCTGGGACTACCCTCGAAACATGGACGTTATTATCTTGGAAATATTCTTGAACTATCCGTGAAGCATTCTCTAGGTCATTAGCTTGTTGAAAAACGAACTGTAAAGGCATTACCCATTCTGTGTAAGGTACCATAACATTTTGCAGTATGCCCCTGTAGACAAAGCGATCCATAGTTTCATTAATGACGTGTAGAGGCCCAACGCCATTCCATGAAAAACATCCCGATAGAAAGACACTACCTTTACCATGTTTTAGTGTAGGAGTAACGTACTTGGGATTAAATCTAGTATTAATTGGGCGCCTTACGCGCTTCATTCCAACAGAATTAAATATTTTACAGCGAGTTTCATTAGGAAACAATATTTTTCTCCAGTCGTCAACTGACCAATTTAAATCGTTTCTTGCAAATTCTATTTTTCCTACTAATAAGTGGTTTTTTTAGCAGGGCATGGCTTCGACAAGTATTCTCTGAACTGTTCTTGTACCAACTTCTAGTTCAGAAATCTCGGGAATAATCCTCGGTACAGATTTCAAGGGTCATTTTGAGAAATTCGTGTGATGCGCCTATCTATCCATATTGAAGTTTTCCTTGATCTTCCTGATTTTGGCATTTTCTCGAAGTGTCCTCGTTCGTTGTACCGGAAAATAATTCTTGAATCACTGTACGAGGGTGGTCTGAAAAGTTTCCGACCTAACAAAGATACAAGACATTTTTTCTGAAAATTTTTTTTTATTTTTCAACATAGTCTCTTTGTAACTCTACACACTTCTCCCAGCGATGCTCCCATCGCTGTAACCCGTCCAAATAGTATTCGGCATTTTTCTCTGCAAAATAATTGTTCACGAAGGTGATTGCCTCTTCATTTGACGATTTGTCTTGGTGAAACAGGATTTTCTTTTTCTGCAAATGTGGCCGTTTTTTCGCAAGTTCTGCCTTCAGCTTATCAAGTAATGATGCATAGTATGCTCCTGTAATGGCTTTTCCTTTTTGAAGATAATCGATTAAAATAACTCCATGACTATCCCAAGAAACAGTCGCCATCACTTTCCCAGCCGAAAAACAGTTTTTGCTTTTTTTGGAGCCGGTTTCCCCTTTGTAGTCCACTGTTTGGACTGTATTTTTGTTTCGGGCGTATAATGGTGTATCCAAGTTTCATCTACAGTAATTAATCGGCGCCAAAACTCGGATTTATTTCGCTTAAACTGCGCCAAAAGAGCGTCGGAAATATTCATTCGAACACGTTTTTGGTCTAACGTGAGCAAACGCGGCACCCAACGCGTGGACAGCTTTCTCATGCCTAAATTTTGATTTAATATGTGACAAACACGTTCTTTTGACATGTTCATAACCTCTGCTATCTCTCTCACTTTAATTCGGCGGTCGTCTAGCACCATTTGGTGAACTTTGGCGATGTTTTCGTCGGTAGTTGCAGTTTTTGGACGTCCCGAACGTTCATCGTCTCCCAAGCTCTTACGGCCACGTTTAAATTCAGCAGCCCAAAATTTCACTATAGTAAATGATGGTGCAGAGTCCCCATACACAGAATCCAACTCATCTTTTATTTGCGAAGGCGTATTGCCTTTCAAAAACAAATATTTAATGACAGCTCGATACTCGATTTTGTCCATTTTCACAAAAAAACTCAAATCAACTCACTCAAACGACTGTTACATAAAAACTGCGCGTCCAAAATGGCTGAAACTTTCGTGAGTAACTGTCAACAGATGAACAACGAAATTCAGTAGCTTTTAATTACGAGTGCTGCCATCTTCAAGTTGAGGTCGGAAACTTTTCAGACCACCCTCGTATTTAGGCATAATAAACCGTTGTGAAATGCGTGTTAGCTTTTTTCCTTCCAAATAGGCATTAACGAGTATTTGCTTCAGACAGACAGAGAAATTGGTTTACCTTTCGGCATTATAATTTTGACTGTTATACACAAACTAGACTTATTGTAGAAATTTTAGTAGATAGTAACCACTATAATTGTTTTTCAACCAATAATTAAAAATGTTGTTTTACTTTTGTCGCTTTGTTACTACCGCTTTTATGTTAACAACAATTTAAACTAAAGTTATTAAGCATTGTATCAAAAAATTTCAAAGTTGTTCTACTTTTATCCAATAGTGTATACTCTCCAAACTTCAAAGTGCTAGACTTTTTGTGCTGAAAGATGTACAAGGCAAGGTATTAATGGAAACTCATCTCTAGGTAATTCGCCTTACAAATGCAATAGGGTAACATATATGAGTAAAAATACAAATAATGTTCCAACTTTACAGAAGGTAATGCCCTTGAATACTACAGAGCTGGTCCTAGGCGAGGTCTTTTTTTGTCTTAGAGCAGAGAATTAAGATGAGCAGTGAGGGTGAGCCTAAGCAAACCGAGAAGAAATGTAATCCTAGAAAAAGAAGGCGCCTCACGCACAAAAGATGACAACCAAGCACTGGACGGTTGGGAAATCATCCAAAAAGCAGTAGCAGGTGCAGCGAAGAGTTCATTAGAAGCAGAAACATAAAAACACTACCCTCGCAGAGAAAAAAGTAAGGAATCTGAAAAAGTCTCTGAAACTGTAACAAGCAAACCTGGTTAGAGAAGAATCTTAGAAGAAATGGATACTATTTTCGAAAAGACGATGCCTTCACAATCTACAAGCTTTAAATTTGCAGTAGGAGTCCTTTGTGTGCATGGTACAAATGAGGCCACCAGGGACTCAATGGAAAAATAGTTCAGATAATGAAGTCTCTGTGGGAGACTTCGGAAGATACCAAAGGTATTGGCGTTGATTCCAGCATTGAAGTGATTAAGGGTAGATTGAACAGACAGAACTACAGATTGGCATTTGATGAGTCGTAAGCTTTTCTACAGATGTCTAAAGATGAGGCTAGTTCAGATATACCTTTATCGTAGCAAAACTGCGATCTTGGTGCTCTGTACGGTGATGAGGCAACTTTGAACCTATAAGCGTAAGGTAAGTGATCTTGGTGAAATACGTGGCGAACTAGGTTGTAGTGGCACGCCCAGAACTCCCAGAAAATATATACTTGTTAACAAAGGAATTTTAGCAAATCTACATATGTTCTATGAATCTAGCAGTTGCTACCATTAAAGCATTTATTACCATTGTACAGAGTGATGTGTCATTTTTGATTTACTTGTTCATGGTAATTCCTTTATTATATCTTAACTAACTTATTTAACAAAAATTTTAAATTTTTAATGGTTTTTATTCAACAGCTTTCCGAAACAAAAGAATAGCTATTAAAATCTTGTACTATCAGAGAGCGTATTAAACGTATTATTTGATAGTATCAAAATCAAGTAGACAGAAAATTGTGAGTACACTCTATCTGTGTATAAAAACAAAAAAAGCAATCAAAAATATTTTTTTGTTCTTTGTCAAATTGTCTAAAACCATCTCTTTAGTACTTTCTTCAAAGAAATTTGGCTTTATAAGTTTCATAATAAATTGAGGTCTAAAGTAAGTAGCTTTTTCTAAGTTAACCTATTTCGTTTCTTTTATGTAGTTACGTTTCACGAGATCCTAATGGTGGGAAACCCTTACATAAGTTAACTATATAAGTTAGCACCCTGTATATGAAAACGCAATATAAATTAAGAAAAATTTTTTAAAAAGAAAGTTAAGATAAATTAGAAATAATTATATATATATATAATATGAACCATTTTATTTATGCGACTGCATATAGGTTATGGTCGGTGTAGCCTCAGCTTTAGATCCCTATAATAAGCAACAATCAATTTTATTTTTATTTATAATGCCATATATATAAATTATATTACTGATACATAATTTAATAAATGGTTAACCTACAAAGTAAAACACGAATCTTCAATATGATTTGTGTATAAAACACGGTACTACAACACAATAGCATGCCTATGTATCTATCTCATATGCGTATTAAAAGTCGATAACGATAACCAAACAATAGACAGACGTTTAGTATGAAATACCATAGAATTTTAAAAATTGCATGAATTAATTTTTGAATTAATAACTTTTAGATTTAATTAATTAAATAATTTTGATTCGCTGAGTAACAATTTTTAATATGATACTAGAACGGTCAAAACAATATGGACGCTAAAAAAATCTTCAGTTATGAAAGAAAATAAACTTCTAAAACAATTAAACAATTGTAACTGTTTAGATTAGCAGTTAATCTAACTACTTACCCTTCTGAATACTCTTCTTAACTTTCATCAACCACCAAGTGTGATGAACTCGTTTGCACAGACACATGCATACTGGCATTGCAATGCAATGTGGCAGGCTATAATAGCAAGAATTTTATAAAAATTTACATTTTAGTTTATATTTGCAGCTGTTTCTATCAAATAGTCCATTAACTCTGTCCTGCAAAAAGAGACCTGTGAGTGTATCAAGATTTCAGAAACTCAATGCTCATCATACATTTTGTTTGTTTATAGTTTGTACGAGGGTTGCTATTTATATTTCTGGCCTTGGCAACACTGACTGTTTCCAGGCGTCAGCTGACATTTCCGGTGTAAACTTTACATTGTTGAACATAACCTCAACCACATTTTCTCATTTGAGTGCGATTAGTGTTGTTTGCAGTTAATTGAAAAGTGCATTCCCTAGTAAAAAATGGAATTGACTCGTGAACACTTTCGTGCAATTATTCTTCATAACTTTCGACGTAGATTATCACAACAAGAGTGCATCAATGAACTTAATACATTATATAGCGATGAAGCTCCATCCTACAGCACTGTAAAAAGCTGGTATAATGAATTCAAACGTGGCCGATGTTCACTCCAGGACGAAATCCGTGAAGGCCGTCCAAAATCTGTCGTTGTGCCTGAAAACATCGATGCTGTGCGTGAACTGATTAAACAAGATCGTCATGTGACATACCGTGAGATTGAGGCATCTTTGGGCATTAGTATGACTAGCATCAACAAGATATTACATGATCATTTGGCCGTAAAAAAAATTTGTTCCCGTTGGATCCCGGATAACCTGACCAATGCTCAAAAGAAGGCTCGCGTCGACTGGTGCATTGAAATGTTGAAAAAATTTGCGAAAGGTGCATCAAAGGCTGTGTATAACATCTGCACAGGTGACGAATCATGGATCTACGCATATGACCCCGAAACAAAACAGCAATCAACTGTGTGGGTCTTTCAAGACGAGCCAAATCCAACAAAAGTTGTTCGCGGAAGAAGCACATCGAAGCAAATGGTTGCCTGTTTCTTTGGCATTACCGGTCATGTGGCAACAGTGGCGTTAGACCAACGTAAGACGGTCAACTCTGAATGGTACACAACCATTTGTTTGCCAGAAGTCATTGGAGAAATTCGGAAAACTTCAAAGAAGAGGCGAATCATTCTTCATCATGACAATGCAAGCTCTCACACCGCTGCTCAAACAATTGAATATTTAACCAGCCAGAAGGTCGAGTTGATGGGCCATCCACCATACAGCCCTGATGTGGCACCCAATGACTTCTTTTTATTTCCGTACATCAAAAACAAACTGCGTGGTCAACGATTTTCAACACCAGAAGAAGCCGTTTTTTGTTTCAAAGCGCATATTTTGGAGCTGCCTCAAACAGAGTGAAAAAGTGCTTCGAAAATTGGTTCAAACGCATGGAAAAGTGTATCAATCTTAATGGAGAATATTTTGAAAAGCAATAAAACTAGTTTCGATCATAAATACTTGTTTTTTCATTGTTAGGCCAGAAATATAAATAGCAACCCCCGTAATGTTTTGCAGGCAACAGGAGAGCTGTCAGACATGATTATTTCCATGCATAGGTATAAGTTATCATTTTTTTAACAATGCGACTTTTAAGGTTTTCTCATTGCTAAAAACCTGTTTACCAATATGTGGTTCTATAGTTTAAGCAAGTTTCTTCTTCAGTTATGGTTTTCTGTAAGGTAATTCATTATATTTTCTTACATGTCAAATAAAGTGTTTCAAATTTGAAAACTTCATAGCTCTCAGTACATTCAATCGGAAAGATGCCTTGATGAACTTTTCGGCTATACACAGTATCATTGGTTGTTGATAAACGCGGCTTTCCAACAGATATGTAAGGCAAATACTTAGAAGGAAGGGTTACTGCAAAATTTTTCTTTATGAGTTTATTTCAACGGGGCACCGAAACACGTTAGAAAATATTCTTGAAGACGATGATCAAAACCATTATAATCTATATCGGAAAAATATTCTACTGTGACACCTTTAATTAAATCTAGAAGGTAAAGATGAATTGCAAGAAGAGAAAAAAGGAAACTGAAAGTTTTTCTCAAAATAGCCTTTTACGAAACTAAAATCCGAGCAATGGTTCATAAAATTGTTCTTTTATTAAAAAGTTCTGAAAACGAAACCACTGTTAGTGATACCAACTACAGGCATCCTTTCTGATTGAACAACAGTTGCTGTTGGAATCTATAGAAAAACGATAAAGATTTTTATAAAAGTTGTTGAAAAGACTTTCTCAAGCAGAATAGAAAGCTTGGCCAAACAATATTTATTCAGAAACTTAACATTGTTTGATTCCATGTGAAACTAAAAGAGACCCTAATTAATAACAGAATCTTTGAGTATTTGAATATATGAAGTACCATTTTGATGGGGTTCGAATTTAAAACTCTGGAATCAAATTTTCATATTAGAAGAAATTTTGCTAACAACACTTATTAAAGTAGCACTGATCGATTGCAATTGTTCCATCATACTACTCGAGCTTTGGTGTTCTCATATTTGGTGTGTAGAAAAGCAATGAAAACTACACAATATGCTGTTCCAGTGTTCTGTCTAATTATAGTTTCTTTTTTCCCAAGAAATCATAAATGTACCCTAAGGAATTTTGTTGATCAAAAACTATATTGCAATTACAACCACAATTACCTACTTATCCCATATAAAATGTATCGAAATAACTGCAGTTGGTACCATCTGCTGGGAAATCACTATCAGACGTCAAGAATGAAATTAGATGCATGCAGAGTGCCATGGAATCTTTTATCTGTGTGTTGTTAGTGTCCTCATTAGAAAAATGCATACCACATATATCTGGGGTCTGCAAGCTGTTGATGGAAGATTGCTGGCAGTGGTTGTCATAATAAATTGTATTGATTAGTCATGTTGCCCTCCCTTGGAAAAAAATTACCACCCGCTACTGATTTACTGAAGAGAAAAATGGATATAAAAATATAAAACAGATAGAATTAGAATATTAAGCATGTAGTGGAATGTATGGGGAAACAACACAAAGGTGTGAAAAGTAAGTTACACAGGATGTGGTTTAATAAAGCATTTTTTATAGACTGGTTGTTTGCTTCTCCAGGAATACAAAATCCCTAACAGTTAATCTCAAATTACAGAAACAAATTTCTTGTAAACTTGGTATTTACTCAACAAATTATTTTAACACAACAAATGACGGTGCTTTATACAAGCTATTTGAAAAACGCGGAAATTTAGAATTTCAAATATGTATGTTCCGTAGCTACAAGCTATCTGAAGTGTAATTTATTAAGGAAAATACTACGCGTGTTTGTGAAAAATGCAAAAAAAATCAGAAAACTATTTTTCACATTACGTGTTTGTTCTCGGAGAAAATTAAAACTGTGAAACTGAAAATCTTTAAAAATCTAATAACTGTCCAGCGATATTAGTTTATCGGTAACGTCCGGTTGAAAAGTGGTGGAATCGCAGCAGGTATAGTTTTCCAAACTGTTTGCTGCGGTGAACCTTAATCTAATAACTTTACGCTCGCAGCGATATTGAAAAGCAAATTCAATTCCTTCCAATCTCAACCTTTTTCATTTTAATTCGAAATGAAATCTCGTTCTACAGTTTTGAATGTTTTCGTTTGAACGGTGTACAGTATAGTCATTTCGTCGAGTTATGGATGAAGTTCAACCCGAATAATATTGATATGTTATCTCGCAATTTAATAGACACACACCGCTATGTATTTGAAGATATTTCATTTGAAGTTACCCTAATATTTGTTTCCTTTCGTGGAAGCTTATTACATTTTAGTTTCTGAAAGGGCAATTTAAAATAAACGAACGGGCCACTTGGATAAATTAAATCAACCGACTGGAAGCTAGCAATAACATAAAACGATGGAGGTATGCTCCACTTTTAGAGTTTTGCGATGTTATTTTTGTGAGATACGTGATTCTAAAATGGTTCGTTAGAAACCCACTCGATGTAATGTGGATAACCATGTCCTTGAACAGCAGACAGCTTGACGCCCGGTCGAACCATTAAACTTCAATATTTTTAAGATGGATGATAATAGAGGGATCGAGGTTCTGAAACTTGATACTTTTCTACATAATAAGTCTTGACTATGGACACTTGAACATATTTCATTATGTTTATGACATTACCAACTGTTCAAGTTCGTTATAATTGGTTTGGTGGTTTAAAAGATATTTTTGTATAATAAAAGAACAACTAACTATTGAAAGTGACCATTTTTGAAAAACTACTAACAATAATCTAATTATTTCCGTTCAAGGTTTAAGATTGTTTAAAATTTAGAAAGAAAACCAAAAAAGGGGAAGTTGGAACACCTGTATAGCTTATTAATGTTTCGATACAGTTATATTACAATTGTTTTGGATGCAATACAAGAATGGCGGTTACCTTGAAACCCATATAAGCCAACAAGTCTCTCGGAAAGATTATGTGACTGGCATTATATGTAAGTTAATCCTTTAAGAATGTATGTATTTGTTAAAAACCGTTAGTTTCCTTACAAGACAGTCCATTGAAAATAATTATTCTAGACCTAAGGACGCCCAGAATGAAAGTTACATCAAAGAAAACAATTAATTAAAAACAGGAAACTTTGTAATTCTAGAAAATTTGTCAATCTCTGAAAAAGGCATTCAGTAAAAGAATCTTTCATGATGTGATAATGATTTTTAAGAATCAAACTGTTTTTGTACCTTTTCTGAACTCTTGGTATCCCACGCGCTTTTTGTAATTGCGTTACCCCCGTCATGATATTGGATACATCCTCTAAATTTTTAATTTTATTTAAAATATTTTGACGAGAACAGCACCTCTCATATTTCTATAAAGGTAGAGAAGAAAGTGACGAGAACAAATCGATGATCTCCAAATCAAGCCATCTACAGACTTTTATTAGTTTAAATAGTAGGCCATTAAACACGATACCTACTGACACGAAAAGAAAACAAATCTCTACTAGGAAACTCCATAAAAGTGAAAAGTTCAAACAGTGACAACATTCCTCTTCTCAGAAAAGATTCTGATTTGTAGTATATTAAAGAAGAAAATGAAAAAATGGTATACAGGGTGTCCCAACGGTCTGTAATTGGAGGATAGAGCTGTAATGCTTGCACATGTGCAAGACTCTATTTTTCAAATATCAGTTTGACGATGTTCCTACTTGCTCTTACTACTTTGTACAATTTTTGATATTCTTGAAAGAAGTCAAACTAGATCTACAGCTAAGGCGACTAAGTTGACGCTTTGTCCATTCTGTACTTCCTTGGCTACTTCTATTTTAGCTTAAAAAAGCGAATCTGGTTATGCCACGGCCAACTCTGGTATATCAGAGCGGATTTCGTAGTTTTGTTGCCGTTTTTCATTTTACACTCTTACCGAAAATCTAGATCACAATTTGTTTTTTACCTGCAGTGAGGCTTCTCTTTCGCCGTTACTTACTGGTTACTTGGTTAGCTTTCCTGTGTAAATTTCTTCGAAGAAATGTTGTAGCCTTTCTAGCCTTTGAGCAATGCTGGTACGCTCTACACTAGACTACCAGAGCACTGAATCATATAGTACTCTAGGTCTGATAATTGTGGTGTATATTCAGTAGGCTATCTGAGAATTGATTCCTCAGAGTCTACTCAGAGTGTCGCTGTCAACTCCACCTTGTCAACATGTGGCTTTCAGCTTAATTTCCTTTCCAAGGCCACCTCTAAGTACTTGACTTTCTTGCGCGAGGTCTACCGTACAATATGAGTTCCTTCAAACCTGTTTTTTCCTCTTGGTGAACAGAATTACTTTAGGCTTAGATGAATTAACGAAAAGGCCATTGTCATTACACCATCTTTCTATGATTCTGCACGCCATTTGCATTCTGTCTCAGACGATACTGAGAAAGCGACTAGGCCGTTGTCTGCGTATGTCTGAGCAAGATAATCGTTCGCTGTTAAGTGCTCCAAATGACCATCCATTATTAAGCACCAAAGATCTACTCATTATTTCAGCTTCAAATCTATCTAAATCAACAATTTTTTCTTTTCATTTTCTTTTCAATGTTCTAATTTCTACAAAGTTAAGTTAAATTATCTTAATCACCAGTTTACCTGAATATAATTAGTAGAATTTAAAAAAAAAAGAAATGATGTGCTGTAAAACAAATAATAGATTAACAAAAAAATTTTGAATTAGTAATTTGCAATATCTGTGGGAATACACAACCCTAATGAAAGTAATCATCATAAAACTTACACAGTATAACAAATGAAAATTGCTAAATCTAACTAACTTATAACAGCTATACTGTGTTTTTTTTTTATTAATAATGTTGACTATGTAGAAATATAGAATGTTAACATTTACATATAAACTCACACAAATTTTATAGTAATAACCTAATAATAATCTTTACAATAACCTTAATAGGAAGATATAAGAATTACAATTTACAACTTAAAATATTTCAAACAACTTTATTTCTTAATTGTATGTATCAAGTAAGCGAATTTAATGATTGTGAACGCTACCGCATTCTTGCGCTTTTCTGCAGACAATTTGTATTCTTTGCTAAAAGAAATTTACAATAACTTAATATTCTTTTGAACATATTATGCCTGCACAAACTTAATATTAACACTATCGTATATATTATGATTGAATAATAAATTCAATAGTAAATAAATATTGGAGTTATTAATCTTTGACCGAATAACAATAGCAAAAAAAAAAACAATCGGGGACATGATAGCTTGCTGTTAAACATTTTACGCAGTCATGTTAGTAAGAGGTTAACGATTACCGGATAGCCAGTCACGGAAACGTTTTTTTTTTCATCTAATATTACAGTATGTCCCCGCATTGAGTGTAGAATAAAGAACGACCAAATTCCAAATTTACTTGAGAATCAAATTGCACCCGCAAAAAACAGCTAACACAATTTTTCAACAAAGTCACTTTTTTATTGAAACATAATGCGGTTTTTAAATTTTTTTCATTATTACTAAAATTTGGATATTACTGGAAGCTTTGGGGCAAGTGAAAATATGTTTGCGGATTGAATTTACTTACAAGTACAGGTGATAAGAGTTACTGCTGATAAAAATGTTTTTAAGAACGGCTCAGTAAATCATTTGAAGAAAGTAAAGCTAGTACACAATGAAAAAGATGCTGCTACTCTGTTAGTTGTAGATTCAGTGCTACAAAATCCAAAACGTTCTTTGCGAAGACGGTCGCAGCAACCAGGCATCAGCAAGTTCCACATTCTAAGAATTTAGAAGAAACTGCAATTCTATCCTTACAAGCCTATTTTCTATCATACTTTAGAACCAGGAGATGATTCAAAACGTCTTGACTTTTGCTTGCAAAATTATGAGAAGCCCATACTTTCTTAAGTCATATTTGGTCAGACTATTTCCCGAAGAAAATTTGCAACAAAATACTTCCAAACAAAAAATCATTTAAAAACCTCAAGAAACGAAGAAGTCATTAAATATGACAGTTGCTATGAGCAGAATTGTCGATAATTTGCACCAGTGCAAATACACCAACGATTGGTTGAGATTCCAACATTCAAATATTTTTATTGGTTGAAATGTTTTGAGGAAAATAGTCATTATAATATAATGTTTTCCAATGAGGTCCCATTTTCTACTAATGGAACTGCTTCGTCGTAACATATTAGATATTGGAGTGATGTTAGTCCTTATTTTAGAATAAGCGCATAGAGATGACCTTGGAAAGAAGATTAAGCTGAAAGCCACATGTCGACAAGATGGCAATCAAGTCGACAACGTTACTCTGGCAAAAAGCCAGATTAGCTTCTTCACAGACATTTACACAGGAAAGCTAACCAAGCTTCCTGCCAGTGAAGGAGCTATAAGTGGATTAGTGTATCGATATGGTGACTTGCTTGGGTAGGCTAGCGAGTTATTGTAGGCACTTGGTGTAAGCAAAGTTTAACGATGTCCAAAAAGTCGAGTTCTTTAAATTTGGGTTCTGAAATCCCTTGCATTATTCAATCAAGCGTTCATGTGTAAAATGAATGAATTTGCATTTGCTGCTATTTTGTCCTAGACCAGGAAATGCAATCTATCACATCTGTAAATCATGGTGATTATTTTATACGCTGCAATTTGGGCGAAGCAAACACTTGCAAAATGAATTTAGTTACTTGAAAGGAAGGAAGAGAAAACAACAACAAAATTTGATATTTTCACTTGACTGATCATTGTTACTACTATTCGAGCTGATTTTCTTAGTAGTGGTAGAAATAAGGCATGTTTCATGTGTCTATTAACTATAAGATTAGAAAAAGCTTGTGTGGTAGTGCAGAAAGCAGTGATACAAACTGCTTTATTGTAAGTACAAAGCTACTACAGTTGTCACGGATTGCTGATCGCCCACAGATAACCTCAAGAAAACAATAAAAAAGTATCATTTGTAAAAAGGGCATGGTTTATAAGCTTTTTCAGACACATAAAAACTTGACTATTTTTAATAACCTCAGATACAATCTTTCTCTTGTAAAATCATCTCTTGTCTAAAAATCCAAGAAAAGAACAAATTGCTTTAATGCATCCCTTTAATTTAAATCTAAAATGACTTTGTTCAGTAATTATTATCAACCAAAACTGATCTAAAAGCAACTATAAATCTTAACTTTCAGTTTTTGATTTTTATGCCAAAACCAAAATTAAAACTGGCGTAATTCTTGGTCTTGGTCTTGTGATACTAGGATACCAGGAAGACACTTCATTCTGAAAAACCAAAAAATCGAGAATGTCTATAGAAGAAAATGGCCTGTGAAAGCTTTTTTGATTCAAGACATTTCTAATAATAAGAAAGCTATGGCTCAAGAAAATCTAAGGGTCGTATTTTATTTTAACACTAGTTTGGCTTTACTGTCATTTCCATGGTTATACAACAGAAAAGAACCATGTAAGTTCTAACTATGCGACTGTGAATACGACCTTAGAAGTTTAATTTTTCCATGTTATTTTGAAAACAAATGAAGGTAGTCTGAATTCACGAAATTTTGTACCAATCGAACTGATCTTGCATCTGTAATCGTTTCCGAGATAAACTCTACCATTCTAAATGTCGTATAAAAAGCCCATCCACATTTCGTTCTATTTCAACAGTTTTAAGCGTCGGGTAAACTGTGTCAGGTAAGAACGATGAACGCTGTATATCCACATTATATCAGTCGTTTATAAGTTTGGGGTATGTTTATATTTCACAATAAAAGCGAATCAAAAAACACCTTATGGCAGTGGCGGCGTTAATTTTATTAAAAAGAACGAGTGCTGAAAGAAAGAAAAAAACGCTCCGAATTGACAAATCGTTGGCTCCTAAAGACGTGTATTCTCCCACGTCAACTTTTTGGAAGAACTGAGACTCGAATCTGCAGACTGGTTTAATTTCTCGAGAATAGTTCAATAAATTCAATAGTAAAGTCTTTATTCATTAATCTGAAGTCACTCATTTTGATAATTTAAAAATTTAAAAAGCTGTTGAAAACCGACGAAGTCATCTACACCTCAGACTTGCACGAACTTGTTGGAGTATCGATTAAAATTTCAAGCATCAGCAGACTTTCTTCGTGCCGGCAAGTCTGTCGGCTTTCATCATCTACACTTCCGACTTACCCGACACGGTTTTACCTGACAGTTAAAACTGCTGAAAAAGAACGAAATGTGGAAGGGCCTGAAGTCCACCTCCTAACAGAGGGTGGATGGAAAGAGAGCAAAGTGGCCATTTCATTCGCTTTCTTTTGTATTATTTTGAGACCGCCTTTTAAGATTTCATTTTTCAAGTTAGCAGTTTACTGAATGCATTTACGACGGCAACTTCGTTCAGGTAGTTAGACCTTCTGTCAAGAGGTGGACCCTGAACACTAAGCCATTGTATGACATCTAGAATGCTGGAATAGTGCATTTACAAGCATGTGCGACTACAACAAAACCCTTCTGCATTTACCTACACTATTTTTAGTGAACTTGCAAAAGCAGGAAGATACCATAGGGTTGAGCCTCTTTCATGTGAAAAACTGACGATGAAACTCTCACGTATGATCTCCCAACAATTAAAAGTAGTAATTGATTGAAGATGGCAAGTGGAGCACATGGACAGGATTCTGTGCACTTATCAACTTTTAATTTTTCTTTTCAAGTATAGCTTAGGGAAAATTGAAAGAATTGCATTTTTGTGCATAAAAGGAAGTAAAGCCAGAGAAAGGATAAATCAATTTCTGTATAGGTTCCGCCCTCATATTTGTACCAGAAAGATGGATACCAGCAAAAACAGGTTTGCTGTCTAAAGTAAAACGAGCATTAATGTAAAACTATTAAAATATTTTTTAAAAATTCTGGCTCTTTAATATAAAAATTAATCGAATTGCTCTAAATGCAAAGTGGGCAACCCTTCATTAAATTAGCTTTAACGTACGCAGGCAATATCGGACGGTAAATGAGCCTTAAGTGTTACAAAAGCATATCCCCTATTTAACAAATTAAATTATCTTAAATTAACTGAAATAGCTGGAATGGTGTGAATCGCAGTGCATATTTACAAGAAATATTTGCATATGTAAACTAACAATGAGTACAATAGTTTAGACGATGTCGTCAAACAATAACGATAATTAATTGTCAGCAATTAGCAAATAGTGTGCTGCTGACTGATACAAAACACCCGTTTCAATCATCCAATTATTCTTGGCAAGAATGATAACCCTTTGAGACCTCTGTATGTGATAGATATGTAAATACGAATGATGGTTGTGATGGGGAGCAATTAGTAACAAAATGTAAGTAAAAACACTTATAATGTGTTTGCTCTAGCTCTGTAATAATCTACTAAAGAGAATATGTACATTTTATACAAACAAATCAGACACATTTCCTCGGCTTTATATCGCATTTGATAGCGCTATACTCTTGGGTAAAATTAGTCCAGTCCTTTGAATGAAATGAGGTTGAAACCAATTTATAAATGTATGTAGTAATGACAAAGCACATAAAAGTAATATTCATGCCTGTTATTTTACGAAATATATACGACATTTTCGTGTCTATAAATATTAAAATTATTTATTCCGTAGATAATTGATATAATATTTATAGTGGTAATAACGACATTTGGCATTTGCGACAAAAAAACTGAAATAAATGTTGGGTAATTACACTCATCAATTTTTTCAGTCATGTGTAGGTGTTATAAATCAAAGATTTTTTCCTGGCCACTACTATAATTTTTTTGACAATGATTTTCTTGATAAAACCGGCATATCTATTATTCGAATCTGTCCACGGTGGTAACAAATAGAGTAATTTGTGACAACCTGTATTTTGGATGTCAACGATAAATGAGGAAACTGGGAACTTTATATTTGTCAATTACTAACAACCATAGTAATCACCCTTTTACGTTTTTTACAAACATATCATCTAATCATCCACAATTACTCCATTTTTTATTTTGCTTCAGCGTTGCTCTTTAATTTATAAATTTCTCTATTGATTTTTATTTTACAGAAAAATCAAAAGATTTCGAGATCAATTCTTGATAGTATTTTGTTCAATTTCTTATTTCGAAATCAACTACCTCATATGTTCAAATTTTTCCCAATACATCAATTCATTAGTAAATGAGGTTTCGATGCCGGATCACGACAATCCCTGATCTAACTTAGACAAATTTCTTCCTTGGGGATAACCTGAGGCAAATGATTAAAGCAGTTGAAAGTTCAAGATCTCTCAAGGTGAAGACAACATTAAGGTTTTCTAATTTTTGATCATGTTGGTATTTGGTATTAAAAATCAAAGGTATCAAGAAAATATTTACAAGAGCAAAGCAAACCAAAGTAGTAGTGGTAGTTTTTAGCAACTGACAGGTGTACATGATGACAATTTCTGGTTCAATGGTCGTTTGATTCAAATTTTACAGGTTTTTCAAACATTGAGAGTCTGCAACATTTATCTAGTAATATTCTCCATCTAATCTGTTTTTAAATAAAGCAAGTTAGTTAAGAAGTGACAAGAGCAAGATGTAAAGATTTCGAGAATCTAGACAGGGATGAATTTCAGCAAGATGTTGTACACGTCTTTTAACTTCTTGGTCTAAAAATTCTATGCAGAACATGTAGAATTCATGCTACCAAGATGTGAGCTATGGATTATTGAATATTGACGTATTCAGTATAAGATAAAAACAGAAAGAAGATCAAACTTCATGACTGGATGAAGTTGTCAAATCTTAAACCTTACCATAGAGACCTTGTCGTATAATCAATGACTAGATTGTAATAAAAATAAAAGAAAAGACATAGGTAAAGCAATCAACAGTACTATAGTTTGCTACTGAGAACCTGAACGTTTCATCAAATACATAGGTGTATACCTATGAAATGAGACTTTTTTTTTCAATTTTAAACGTTTATTAACAAAAAATGGTTACAAATTTAATCTTCAAAATGATAGCCATCGCTAGCGACACATTTTACCCATCTCTCAGGCAATTTGTGAATGCCGCGCCAAAAAAATTGGCCGTCTTTGGCCGCAAACCAATCATCGAGCCATTTTTTGGCTTCTTCGTGAGAATTGAAGCGCTGCTCGGAAAGTGCGTGGCCCATCGATGCAAACAAATGATAATCGGAAGGCGCCAAGTCTGGTGAGTAAGCCGCATGCACCAGCGGTTCCCAATCGTACGTCTCCACCAATTCCCGGGTCGCTCTTGTTCGATGTGGTGGTGCATTGTCATCAAGAAAAATTACTTTGTGACGCCGATCGGCATATTCTGGGCGTTTTCGGTGTATAGCGCTGTTCAAATCGGCCAATTGTCGTTGGTAGCGTGCACCGTCAACTGTTTCACCTGGTTTTAATAGCTCGTACCAAATCATACCATGCTGATCCCAGAAAACACACAGCATTGCCTTGCGGCCGAAGCGATTTGGTTTGGCCGTTGATTTTGGCTTGTGGCCGGGCGGACCATACGATCGTTTACGCTTGGGATTGGAGAAATACACCCGTAACGATTCGATGCAAAAAAGACTTCCTTTTGAACCGGGAGAGCAGCATTTCACAAGTGGTTTTTCGGTTCTCTTGCTGCCTTTCAGTCAGTTCATGCGGCACCCATCTTCCGACCTTTAAAATCATGCCCATGTGTTTCAAACGTTTGCAAATGGTTTTTTGGGTCACTCCCAACTGCTCTGCCATCATTTCTTGCGTTTGACCATCATCTTCATTCAACAATGCTTGCAATTCGGTGTCCTCAAACTTTTTCGGTGGCCGGCCACGTTCTTCGTTCTCCACGCTAAAATCACCACTTCGGAATTTTTCAAACCACCTGAAGCACTGTGCTCTGCTTAGAGCATGTCCACCGTAAGCTTCTATAAGCATTTGATGAGCTTGAGAAGCGTTTTTCTTCAATTGATAACAGAAAATCAACGATGTCCGCAAATCGTAGTTTGAAGGCACGAAATTCGACATTTTTAAGAGCGAAAAAAATGCGTTGTTGTATGAAACATCACAAACAATGAATTGAATATTGTTGACAGATGACAGACGAAAAAAATAAGACATTTGGGACAGTTTAAAAATACTCCTAGCGACATCTGTGGTCTAATAGCTGAAAGTCTCATTTCATAGGTATACACCTGGTAGTAACAAATGGGAAAAGTGAAAAAGATCATTTATAGGTGCCGCCACTTTGCGTACTGTAGAATAGCATACAGACAGTAAAACTAAAAAAGATATGTGTTGCTTCTTTTTATTCTTATAATATCACAGACAAGAACTATCGCTTTTAGAAAAAATCAGAAGAGAAAAAGTAGAACAAGCAATCAAGAAGAAGATATAGACGAAAGATACTGTCTATCAAATGAATAACAAGAAGAATAAATAGAAGAAATGTGCGACAGGAGCAACAAAATACACACACATTGGCCTTAAATAATAAAAAGTAAATCAAGAGTTTCCAATTTCGAGTCAATTATCTTTGAAGGAAAGGCTTTTTGCAAAAATAGAGAATAGCAGATAGTGGATCGTTAGCAATCTTGACATAATAATCAAGACGAAAAAGACATCTAATAACTTATTATTACTAAACTTGCATTTAGAAAAAGTTTTCCTTATTCAAAGAGAACAAATGACCTACCTGGTTGGAGATCAATGTGTAAATTTAGTCTTAAGAATTACAAATACTGTTTCCTTCACTATCGAAAAACCAGCGTAATGTAAGCATTTCAACAGTAAGAACAAAATGTGTAACTCCGAGCAGGGCCTATTTTTGGTCAAGGCGGACCCTTACTCAATCTTGGGCCTTTAAGTAGTTTATTGTCTTTTTCCCTGTTTCCAATTTATTTCAAGTAATCGAAGTTTACTCTTCAATAATATTTATTAAACTACAAAACATAAACTTCAGAACCCTCTGTTAGTGTATAAGACCAAAAAACAACAAACGCAGATTCTTAAAAATCAAAACGGTCTTAACTAAACTTAACTAAAACAAAATAAAAATCTATGGCTATTGAGCAACAACTAAATAGGTAGGTATAGATTGCCATATAGCTGTGTTTAGGTACATGAAGAAATTCGGGCACTATCTTTCGAATCTAGAGAGTAAATTTAGAAGAAATTAGGCCTTTCTGAGATTTATTCACAGAATTTACTACACAGAATATATGAGAAAACCAAATTTAACTTAATCTTGATTATCGCGACTTCATCAAATGCCGAACAATAGTCTCATTGACTTCACTGCTACTTGCTCTCATTTTTTTTAAAATAGTGTAATGTTTTTAGCCCTCCCACGTGTCTTTAAGAGTTTCCGCTTCACCATCGCTCATTATTCTTCTGTTGATCTCAGCGCAGAGTATAGATGGGTTGAACCCATTCAGGATAAAATCTAAGTTGTTGTCATTCATCCATTTAACAGTGCCCCTGCTGTAATAAGCTGAAGTCAGATTTAGCCAAAAGAAAAAAATTCTTTTGATCCATCGTGCCTTTCGTGATAAAAAAATCAGTTTTACAATCACACATACAGAAATATTTGCTAGCATTTTTCTGAACACTCGGTGATTTTTTTCTATCTGAACCACCGTTGGATCGATCCTAGATAAGAAATCAGTTCAAGTCTTTTGATTAAGTATAGCTTCCTCGCCCGGGTGTTTGTTCACTATTTTTGTCCAGCATTCCGCTCTATAAGTTTGAAGTCCCAATTGCTTCTTAATCTTTTGGACCAGTGCATAAAAGTAGTTCAGCTTTTTGGTCACGTCTAACAGAGTTGTTGAGGTTTACAGTGAACTGTGTCTTTCTAGCTATCGAATTAGCTAGTTTATCCTTATGATTCGATCTCGACAAATCTCGTACAAATTTGGACTTTCTATAGGTTTGTCACGACGAAGTTGTTCGGTCATGATTTACACTTCTACTTGAGCAGTTGAAATTCACGTAACAAGCAAAAATGATGTTTATTTAGCATAACTGAATGCTTGGTTGTTTGTAACACAGTGCTTGAAACCCTGAGTGCTTTGTCAATTCTGGTACAGACTTTATCTAAGTGGGCCCTCTTATTACCAGGTCCTTGACCCAGAATGACCAATCATGTCGCTGGACAGAAACCAAAGACGTTGGTATTCTTTATGAAGAAAATTAATCTGCTACAGTAAGGTATGTTTAAAGCCCAAAACGTAACAAACAATTAGTAACTCGTAACATATGCTTAGATTATTTGGTTTTTATAATTCTTTCAATAGCACTGTCATCCGTGGTATGTATGTACAGCATATAACTTTTAAATTCATGAAACTTTTTCAAATTTTTCTTTTACGTGTTTTTGACTTGATTAGGTTTGAACACGAGCATCAAAAACCAGCATATTAATGGAGATAATAACTGTTGAACTTAAATCATGTCACATCTAGGTTGAACACAACCTTTTGCATACATTCAAGAGCATTCCCACGAAGATCAGTTTAGGAAAAGAGCATTAAGAACAAAAACTGTACGATGATTAGACTGCAACGCAAGCAGGGTTTTGACGTGATTCAAATTTGGAGACCTTTGATGACTTTCACAGTCTTCTTTTGGAGAAGAGTCAAGGAGATTTTTATTTTGAAAATGGAAGGTTGTGTCAAAAAGGCATTTTACTGGTAAGAAAAAGTTATTAAACCAACGTTAAATCAAGATATATACAGATGAAATTCATCACTTGTTTTGCTATAGTATATCTAAAGACAGTTTTCGTTTAATACTCCACACCACTTATTTTGAACCAACACTTGTAGTTTCGATTCGAACCGGCTTCAGACATTAAGCTAGTCAGGCACTGCCTTAGGACGCACAGTTACAAAGGCGTAAAGATCGGTAAAGAGAGATACACCAGACTAAAAGAATTTCCTTAGAGGACGGTTTCTCATCCAACATCTTGCACGTGTTGTGATTCAACTCGGTCACAAAAGAAGACGGGATTGAAAAGAAAAATTTTCTGTCAACAAGGAAGAATTAACTTTTTGATTTCTGGACATCTTATGGCATTTTTTTCTTGGGATTATACGGAATTTTAAAATGAGATGTGTAAGTGATTATTGTGTTTTATTTTGTCGTATCCTTATTGGCTTATATAGTTATTGTCACTTCATTATGCTGGCTCAGAGGATCGCTTGATTAAGAGTCTCCACAAGATCATTTAAATCTGAAAAAAAGGAAAAAATGATGATATTGCACGAGATTGTAAAATTGTGAACTGCTTTCGTCTAGAGTACCAATCAGCAAGCAAAAATTCTATTTCTTAGTACAGTCGAAAAACGTCTACTTGCCATTAAATAATGTTTTCTCCACATCCTGATATGACGTCTTTAAATTATGACATTTTTATATCTTTTCAAATGTGAATGCAACGTAATTCATAAATGAATGGGTGCAGAGTGTGCGCTTCACGCGAACGACAGTCTCAAGGGGGCGACAGATTGACAAAGAAAGTCTATTAAGTCATCAATGATCTGAAAGTTTTAAAACTGAATCTAGTTGAGAGAATGTTGCTATTTGATATTGTGCAAGTATTTATAAATATTTATAGGTGTGATACCCGTATTGGTTAGCTAGTTAGTCTGCACTAGAAGCAAGAAGGATTAAAGCTGGTCTAGCAGACTGCCATGTAAACATCGCGATACAGGAAGGCTACCCTTAGAGCAGCTGCCTTTTGCCGTATCAGTGGTCTCTAGTAGCGGATGGTTTTGGGGCGCTTAACAGCAGACGGTTATCTTGCTCAGGCATATGCAGACAATGGGCTGGTATTAGTCACTAGTCACTTTCTCAATGTCGTCTGCGACCAAATGCAAATGGGCTGCAAAATCATAAAAAGATGGTGTAATGACAATGGCGTTTTCATCACTTCATCCAAGACTAAAGTAATTCTGTTCACCAAGAGAAAAAGAAACAGAATGTTTAAAGGAACCCATATTGTACGGTAGACCTCTATCGCTCGCGCAGAAGACCAAGTACTTAGAGGTGACCTTGGAAAGGGTATCAAACTGGAAGTGACATATCGACAAGATGATCGATAGTGATACTTTGGCAGCTGCTTATATGGGTCAGCGGTCTGGTGGCTTAGCGTAAAGCGCACCACCATTGCTCAAAAGTAGTCTGGTCTGAGCAAAAAACCTGATCCTCAGCAAGATTAGCTTTTTTAAGGATATTTGCACAGGAAAACTAACCAAGCTGCCTGTCGGCGAAGGAACAGTAGTGGACTAGTATATCGATAAGGTGGCTTGCTTGGGTAGGCTAGTGTGTTATTGCAGGCAAATTGGTGGAAAGCAAAGTTGAATCCTTAGAAGAAGGAACCAAGGAGATTTGTGCTCACACAAATGAAATTCACATGAAATTTGCTTAGAGTATTTTCAGATGAAATTCCTGTATTTGTTTTCAATTCAGTACCCATGCATGAAGTAATTAAATGCAAACGAAGGTTGAGCATAGAATTTAGATTATGTCTCTGACAAGATCAAAGTATGAAATCTGTTTTATCGTTGTTGGTAATGATGTATTGCCAAAGAAGTATGATGAGCAATCTTTCTCAATTGCTGGAAATGGTTTTTTTCTCTTTGTTATCAGCCTTTTGAAAGGGAAATAGAAGGTGAAATCGTCAATATATATTTTCAGTAATTTTTTAATTAGACAAACTAATTCTGTATTAGACATGCGTTTTAGTCAACTTCTGAACATTTACCACCCTTTTATGAACAATTTCGGTTTAAGTTATTCAAACCAATGGAATTTTTCTCAGTAACGCTTCATTTTATTTCAGGTCCTCTAGGTAAGAAGGTTTCTAATACAGCGTGGTGAGAGAGAAAAAATGCAGCGAATTTGTTTTTAGGAAAAAATTAGATTTTTGTCATTCACAGATCTTGGAGTACCCTGTATACATAAAATCAGATATGTGTAGCCCAAAATAAAATATTTAAAAATTCAGTAACTCATAATTACAATTACTGAAGTCAGAAGCTTAATTGGAAACTATTTTTAAGGGTGAAATAAAGAATTTGTTTATCAGTATTGTAAAATAATTTTGTTTGAGCTAAAAATTTTAATTGACAATCTTGACAAGAAAGTAAGTGTTTATAAATATTAATATTAACATTGTATAAAGCAATATAAGTAAATCTAAAACTAATGCGCGTTAAATACAATACAAGGGTGACTAAAAATGTGTTATACATGAAGTAAACAGTATATGATTGTTTCATGAAACAGTAAACCCCTCATCCAATCAGGGTAGTCTGTGTTTGACACGCGACTTGCAGGGGATGCTGATGGCGAGAACAATCATTCGATTCGATAAGTTACTCATCTTTTTAATCTTTTTATTTTCTCTCTTAGTATCCTACTGCGAACATTAGGGAGAGTATGTATTAATTTAACGTATTGATTGTCTCCTAAATGTGATGTTTAATACGGCACGTCCTGGCTTCCCGCATCGTTTTCATTATAAACGAAGAATTCTTGACCTTTTAACATTTATATTTTATTTTTAGCAAAACAATATAGGAATTAATTAAGTTATAATTCTTTTTGTAAGCATAAAAAATATAAGGTAAACCCCGGATTTTTTTTACTCGGTAATTTTTAATTAAATGCGATGAAGCTTAAAAGAAAAACCGAGCTCGCTATTTATATCGAATTCATTTCAGCACGGTTTTAAAATTCAAAAGATGAAAATCTCCGAGCCGCATAATCTAAATGGAATTGAAACCGGTGTCAATCCGTAACATTATCTCACTTCGCTCGCCTCTCCCCTTTTGTAAAGTTAAAAAAAGTATTTGGCGTTGTGCAGTGACGGATTACTACAGGGCTTAATGTCAACATCATGATTCAAATTACAGCACGAGGTTAACCGATGAACGAGACTTGAATTTGGATAAAATGAGAAAATTTGTTTTATAGACGTATTTTTTTCTGATAATTAAATTGCAGTTCGTTAAGCACGTAATTTTCTCAACTTTTTTCTTTTTATCTTTGTTATCTTAAAAATTAATTTACTTTGTGGAGGAAAAACAAATTCAGTTAAATTTTAATAACTTAATAGCTGTTTCTCTTTATGGCATACAATTATTTTTGCTGACGATGAATATTTAAAATTAAAAATTAATTAAGGAACTGTAGAATATTATTTTTGTGATTTGGAAAATTCGTATTTTCTTGCAAAAGTTTAGTTATGCTTAAATCACTGATACGTCAATGACCTAACAAAGTTTTTTCGAGTTCGGCTTTCAGAAACATTTTGGCTTATGGTTAAGTACACAAAACTGTTGTGCATCCCCTAATTAATCTTGCTGTTGTTCTAGGGGTTAGACCAAAAGGCACATTATGCATCTTGAATCATTTTTTTAACAGGTCTGACCTTCCTGGTTTCAATATGTGATTACATGCGAAACAAATTTGGCTAGTCTCAAGGATTCCTTTGTAGAGGGTGCTACTGTCGAAAATTGTAGTATCATCAATATAGTTATTTCTGGACGTTAAACTCTACCTGTTTATTAGTAGATTCGACAGTATTTTATGAATATCTAGAAAGCATAGACACAAAGATGCTGGCTTTAAATGGTTAAAGGCTTTTTGATGCATGGTGCATGATTGTAACTTTAAGTGTTAAGACAGAGCTTTTAAATCTTGTAGGCAAACTTGTAAACCGTTCATCAGAGGATTATCAGAGTGTTGTGTTCTCCTAGACTACCATAAGTATACTATACCATTATTCATTAATACTATATATATGACATTACCAACATAGCAATCATCGGCGATACACCAGTGACTGAGGACGGAATTGCCCTATAGCTAAACAAACAATCCGTAAGAATATCGTCCTTTTTACGACTATTATCAAGAACTGACTTCGTTAACATTCTTTTAAATGTTTGAATTTAATTGAGTTTAATACCTTTATCTTGGCAGTATTGCTTAAACTGTTGAATGGCAAACGGTTGACCATTGTCAGAACAAATAGTTTTAGGAAAAGAAAATCTAGCGAAAATTCTATCCATTTGAAATATGAATCTATAACTATGAAATAATTTTTAGATTGAAAATGGAAAAAAAATTCAATGAATACGCTCCCACGGCGACTTACTAACTGGGCACGACTGACGAAACTTATTTTGATTCGACCTTTGGACTGACTGACACACATGACAACTTTTAACAAATTTATAAATTTCTGCTTCTAAAGTAGGCCACCACACATACGACCCGGCGAGCAATGTAGACCTTAGTATACCTGGATGATTATGATGAATGGCCTTCAAAACCTCTGTTTGCAAAGATTTAGGAACAACCACACAGTTTCCATACACTAAACAACCTTGAGACAACGATAACTCATTTCTGATCTTAAAATAACGACTTAAATGATTATGAGATTTATTATAATAAGATCAATTCGAAGATAAAAGCTTCATAACTTCCGACAAGACAGATCTTATAGACACAACTTTATAGTCTATTAACGGAGTCGACAAGTAAATAAAATTACACTCCGGAATAGCAACTTGTTCCTTATAAGGCAATCGAGACATAAAATCAGCTTGAGGTATATTAGCTCCCCTCTTATAGACAATAGAATACGAAGACAAAATTACAGCCCATCTAGTTACACGAGCAGATGCTATGACAGGAATTTTTTTTGACTCAGAAAACAATGTTTTCAAAGCTTGATGATCGCTGTAAATAGTAAACTTTTGAGCATACAAATATTTGTAAAACTTCTTTAGACCAAATATTACTGCTAAACCTTCTTTGTGAAGTTGGGAATAGTTTCTTTGAGCTGGTGTTAAAGTGGCGGACTTAAATATGACAGGACAATCTACGCCATTGACTTCAATACTCAACACAGCTCCTACTGCATAAGAAGTACTATCCACCGTGAGAAATATAGGCTTAGTGAGGTCAAACATCACCAATAAAGTCTTTTGAGCTACGATAGACTTAGCTTTACTAAAAGCTTCCTCACATTCCTTAGACCAATTCCACTTTACATTTTTTTCTAAGTAACCTATTCAAAGGTTCAAGTACATCAGAACACATTGGGATAAAGCCCCGATAATAATTAAGCATAGACAAGAAAGACGTTAGTTGAGTAGTGTCAGTTGGTGAAGGAACAGACTTAATCTTTTCTACCCTAGAAACTGACATTCCTTTACCTGCAGCAGACAAAGTAAAGCCTAGGAATTCCAACGAACTGGCAAAAAATTCACTTTTTTCTAAGTTAATCTTTACATTATATTCTTCAAACTTAGCTAAAACTTGACGTAAAGTAGCCATACAGGACGCAAAATCTTCTCCCCCTACTAAGACACCATCATAAAAAGATCCACAACGTTTTATTCCTCCTATGATTACATTCACAGTTCCCAAGAAAATAGCTGGTGCTGAGGCAAGACCAAATGTTAGCCTTTTGTCATGAGAAAGACCCATAATAGTATTAACCGTTAACAACGGTACACTTGTTTCATCAACTAATAATTGCATGAAAGCATTAGAAAGATCCACGCGGCAAAAGACAGTACACCCTACAAAATTGTTAATTAAATCGTCATGATAGGGTACTGGATACTGATCCACACGAAGTTAAGGCTTCACAGTGGTTTTAAAATCGACACAAAGTCGGATTTTACCCGATTTTCTAGCCACACAAACCATCGGTGAAGCCCATTGACTATAACAGACTTTTTCTATAATCCCTTCAGCTTCTAAACGATCCAACTTTTGACAAACCTCACTACGTAAATCATACGGAATCGTACATGCTTTATGAAAGACTGGGACAGCATTGTCCTTCAAATTAATAGAGACTTTAAATTGTTTAATAAGTTTATCATTATTTGCCAAGCCAAAGCATTGGGATGTTCACGACTTAAATCACTATCTATATTTGACTGAACTGAACTAACAAATGGCTGTAAATTATTCTTTACAATAGGACTAAAAGCTTCACGCCAGCTTGGGCACAAAATATCTAACCAATCTCTACCTAAAATTACTGAATGAGACAGATCTTTCACAATAATCAGTGGTAAACTAGAATAAGACTTAGAAAAGTTAGACACACTCACGGAAACACTTACATACATGATATCATATGTATTTAGACTTGTACCATTAGCTGCTAGAAATTTACCCATATAAGGTGACAATTTATGACTTGATAACTTAGCATTGTAGGTACTTTATTAATGTATAACTTTTTGGTAAGTGGTCCAAGATCTGCTACACCTGAAATCGACAAACATGGGTTATTATTTATAACAGTCATAACGGAATCCACAGTTGGGCAAAAACGTGCTGTATGTCCACGTAATTGGCATTCAAAACACGCCCAAGCCTTAGACGGACACTTTTCTGGTTTATGTTTAATAGAACAAGCCTTACAAAACTTTTTATTTGAAGCTCCAGGTTGATATCGAGTATGAGACCGTGACGACTGTCTTTTTGGACTAACACTTCTATGTTGTTGCTGGCGATAACGCCTACGACCACCAGGAATTGCAGCACGCCCTCTACGACTATTGACATGACCAACTGCATTCACATTTGCACTTTCTGCGTTGTTATTATTACCAAACTAGTCTGCACTTTGCATTACTGACTCTAAATCTCTAACTATTTTGCATGCATTACCAAAAGTTAAATGCTCATCTTCTAAAAGTAATTTCTTTACCATTACTTTGTTTTCCAATCCACTCACTAGACGATCGCGAAGTGCATTATCCAAAAAAGCTCCAAATTTGCAGGTTAATGACAGTGACTTGATAACAAAAATGTAATCAGATAAAGACTCTCCTTTTTGTTGAGACCTGCTATAAAATCTATACCAATTGTACATTTTGTAGATTGGATGGACGTAGTCAGTGCATCACAACACTCTTTATAAGTTACTTGTTGCAAAGTTTTAGGACTGATAGTTTCACGCAACAACTTATATTTTTCAGCACCAAGAATTAGACATAACTGATTTACCTTAGATTTATCTGGAACTTGACTTACTTCAAAATAAATTGATAAACGTTCCAAAAAGAACTCAAATGTCTCTACTTGAGGTTTGAAATGAGGAGTAGGTATGACACTATGTGAATTAGGTGTATTGACGACTATCCTCTCAACTGTTGACTTAGACTTTGGCTCATCCTCATCTTTACTATTAACCATTTTGCCAGACCATTAAATGACTTAAAGACAGTTAAATTACAAAATATCTTGAAATAATTGACTAAATAGTTGGCTTAGAACACAGACACAGACAGATCGTAAAAAAAATTCATCACTCACAAGTTTTTCTAATAAAATTTTTTTTTTCCTCGTCGCCATGTTGTGTTCTCAAGACTACTATAAGTAAGGTTGTTAAAAAAAAAGAACTGAGTCACCAATAATATTATTATTCAATTATAACAGTGAGGGGAGAACACAAAGAAAACTCGACTGACAACTATATTATATCGTGACTAAGTAACCGACAATACCAAGTATGCAGTATGATTTTATCTTGCCAAACGTTCAAAGAAAACTGGCTTAGAGATCCAGCAATGCACACTAAAGTACTCCCCACTTAGTATCTCGACTTCCTGTGCTACAACTGAAGTCAAACACGGAAACTTATGTGCAAAACCGCTAGTCATGGACTTGTTCCCAGACAGTTAGTTAATTTAGAGCTCTGCATTTTTAATGTTCAAGATTGAGGTATTTAATGGTGTATTACAGACAAAACTGTGAAAACTCAGGAAAAATCTCAGACATAAGCTATTCTTTCTTGGTATCAGCAAATACCTTTAAGTTTAGAATTTTTATAAATCTCTACAGTGGCGATGTAAACTCTTGAAGGTCCTGCTGTGGTGAGTCGGATTGACCAAGGAGACTAGGAGTTTAGAAACTTCGGAGCCAAGTGGGGTTGGAATCCAAAATTACGAAATTTCGCCAGGTTGAAACATAAGTAATAATTTTGTGTTATTATATAGAGGCCAAAATATCTACAGATTCTCTATTATGCTTGCATTGCCACCTTGAAAAGTTGTAGCAACTCGGTGAATTTATAGCAGTCATTTTTTTGTTAGGCAAATTGGACATTAAAAACTTATAGGAACTTTGGCCAATTCAAGACGATTACTATAAATGCGAAGCCTTTGTTTCTAGATTCTGGATTGACTATTTAGAGAAATTAAGAGTCCCATAAGGGCAAAAATGTTTTATACTTTGTTTTGCTTATTATGGCCAAATAGGTTTATCTGCTTTGAGAACAATAGTCTAGGTAGATACATTGATAGGTTTTCTTATTATGAGATATTTTGCAATTTCATTTCTTTAGAAAGTGAAGATGATGGTGTCATTTTAGTTTAGGAGAATAAATACTCTTTGACTGTGTAATAGCTACCGGATGATTGTTCGAGTACTTAGGACATAAAGTCTGTTACAGTAAGAAGATGAAGTACAGTATTTGGGTGAAGAAAAGGTGCAATTTGATTTTTTTCTAACTAACTTAAAATAAATTATTTCATACCCTAACATAACTTTTCATCATAATATAGAATAGGATGTAAAAATGAAAAACTGGAAGGAGCTCAAAGTCTTCTGATTGTATTTAGAAAACCGGGACTCTAGTATCCCAAGCGAGAAAGTGAAAAGGGGTTGCATTCGGCAACAGAAAACTGTAGGGTTAGATGATCCTTGATCATTTTTGTATGCAAACTACTTTTGGGCCTATAGCATGTTAATATCATTTTTTTTATTTATTTGGGAGTCTGATCTATGACTTGCCCAAAGTGTATTCTATGCTTTGTTTCATCTTCTGTGGAAAAAACTTTCGGTAAACATTTTTGACTGATAATTTTTTATCAAATGTTCCTTTTGCAACATCAAAAAATTATGCTTCAGAGCTTATATGTTTCTAAGGTTTTTAAGAAAGATTTTCTCTAAATAGCGTATGGTATCACTACATTTTATTATTCTTTCCCATTTCTCTTTTCGAATGTCATTAATATACTGTGATATCATTTTATTCCTCCGTTTGCAATTATATAGCATTATGTCTGTCTAAATCTAGCAATAGTTTAAGTGTCATTCAATTATTTATTGCCAAATGTCCAATCTTCCCAAATAACCTTCGTATAATTAACGAACCTTTCTTTTGTATAACTTTGAGAAGATAAAATCGAGTTTTCAGTATTTAGAAATAATTATTGAGATTTTAATGATAACTTAACTTAATTTTTTTCTCGAAATTCTTGTTCTTGATTAAGCCATTGTATGGAAGTAAAACAGCTTGAGTATATGGAAACAAAAGAAAATATGAAACCTGTTAGATTTTGGTTGTAAGCAAATACTCGCTTTATCGCGATCAAAGTCGTCTGACATGAGGTTTGTTTCGTTGTAACTAACTAAATAAATGTCTTTAGATGAAATAGTTTTTAAAGCGCCGGAACTTGGTTTACATGCCTTCTTGGGTACTTATTCTTATGTTTTTATACTGTCTCGTGGTTAAGATTGTATATCCATCGTCTCGACTCGATCCCGTGTGTTTTTGCTAAATCTTTCTGGGGAAATACTGTTGTTGATTAGGAGAATTATGTTTTAAACCGACATTTGCAAATCGACGCCTTTCTATCATCGCATTCTATTTATGTTACCACCAGCAACATAAATTCACTTCAATTTGTTTTATTATTACTATTACACATTGCGTTGACAACAAAATGACAAAATAAATTGTCTCTGAATATATTTAGGTCGTCTTTAAGAAGACAAACAAATTAATCAGATTTAAGACGACACTTCTAACACCTTTTAAAATCCTATCTAGATTACAATAACCTATGATAAATTTAATAAACATTTGTTGACAACTTGTTTGTAAAATAATCTTGAACCTGCACACCCTCTTACGTCATACGCAACACTTGTTATTATTGTGTCTTCGTTTGTTGAAAGAAGAGACTCACTAAAAATATTAATATGTCGTTCATCAGTTAGAGACGCTCGTTAACAGAAGCTCATTTTTCAAATATTTATTTATTTTGCTTGCTAACCACGTGCGGGTATTTTAGATCTAGGTTAACATATTTTAAGGGTTGCCCAAAAACATCTGTTCATTATTTTTTCTTGTCAATTTTAAATTACAAAACAAACCGTTTATCAAGAATAATGGGCTACTGAAAGTGAGGTAAAGAAAAACAAAAATAAAAATGTCATCTATTAAAAGTTCTTTGAGGATTTTTTTTTATTTTAAAGACAATCTAAACTTTAGTTTTCCAATGCACAATTTTGATAAAAATAAGTGAGTTGAAGACATTTAAATAATCAAATTAAGATTTTTAAGGAAAATAAAAGACATGACTCTTTTAGTTTCCTTACTTATTGTTAATACTAATCAATTTTTTGTTTTTGTTACATGTTTTTGCACCACCCAGAAACACAAATTAAAGTAGAGGTATAACAAATAAGTTTAACTCACCACTGTATGAACAATAAACCAGAGTTGTTGCTTCATATTTAAAGATACAGTAAATAGTAAATGTAATAATTGTAGGGCTTTATAGTGTTGCCCTATTTTAGTAAATAACCGTCAGCCGTTACCGTTCTTGTTCTCTTAGTTGATTTAATTACAAATGTCTTTAAAGGCCTTTAAAAGCAAATTTTAAGTGTTTAATGATTAAAGGTATTAATATGCATTAATAATAAATTATTGTAGGGTTGGACATAATAAACTTAGATATAGATATGTTAAGATTACAATTTTTTATCAATTCTAATTAATTCTTTTCTAAAGGGTGGTTTCTAATCTAAGCTTTTATAAAATTGTCAGAAAGTAATCTTATCGAGAACAATATACCAAGACAAACAAAAAACGTTGGCTCGGGTAAGCGTGAAGATTCGGGATAATCAACAGTTATATTCTTTTCTCGCTGATTACAATCAGATTTGTGGGCTTAGGGCACACGCCAGTAATCAATTGCTCCCTATGAGAGAAAAGATTATCAACTAGTAGTCACATATCAACCCAATCCGATCACTATAATAAATACAATCTTTTGTGGCGAGATACGAATGGAATAAAAACAGCCGCATGCGTTTCGGTGTCAAATAACAAATGCGGATCTCGGATGAAGACAGTCACGTGTCTTACTTAATGTTGTTTTTAATCACTGTTATTAAATTGAGTCTACTATTTAAAAAAAACTATTTGAAATGTTATTGTTCATTTTATAGAACAAACAGATTTCTATTAAATAACACTTAATTGTTATTCCCTTTGAGTTTGGCCACATATTCTGCCGCGTTAGGTATGTCAGTTACACCACATGTCTGCATGACATTGCGTAAGGCGTGAAATTAATGGTAATTATAAGTGGAATGAACTGTCAATTCGAGGGTTTTCTATAACACAGGAGGGCGTGACATTCTGACATGTATTACTTTTCATGTTATGCTGTGGCTCAATTGTCACACTCATACAAGGGAAGAGAAAAGCTCAGAGCATAATGGAAATCGTTTTTGAAGTATAATACAAGAAAATTCGAGTAAAATTGAAGAAAACTTTAGTAGAATGATGTCGTGCCAGTCTGACACGCTTTTTTGCTATTCACATCAGATAAAAAGCGCGCCTTTAGTTTTATATCTGTTACTTCCAAGTATTCGATATGTAAATTATGACAAAGTAAGCGTTTTTCAATTCTGGTAAAAAAGTCTTGCAACTTTAAAAAAAAATGTTCAAGTTATAATCTGTTAATTCTAATAACTTTTACTGTAATTACTGCCAAAACTAGTTTTTCGCTCTTTAGGTACGAAATCAATAAAATTGTTTTTACAAAATACCAACTGTATCTCACAGTCATGTTAGTTCAACGAAAACTGTTTAAATTTGTTTTTGATCTATACCATCATTTGGTATCCAGCAGAAATATCAAACACACTGTTGCGTTAAAAGTCCACCGCTGTTGACCTAAACCAAAGAATAAACCTACCTCATTAAGATTCTCGTAATGCAATTTTACTGTAATAAGCAATCAAAAATATAAGATGTAACGTTTTTTTAAATTTTGGCTTTTCTAATACTACGAACAGAACAAATACAACATTGTTATCAGTTCTCAGCTGTTGGAGGTATTTGTGGTGACACATAGGTAAATCTAGTGGAAAATTCAGAATTTTCTATCAGAATTTTTGGTTTTTCTAGGTTATGGTACACCAATAGTTTATTGATTACCTAAGTTTAGGTATTGCCTTTAGGTGTGACTCATCCGTATGTCTTTATTGCTTTTCATTTCGTGCTTCACATTTTGTTATCATAAACTTTCCTCAACAGAATTGCCTAAAAATCTTTGAAGATTTATCGTTTTCAGGCACAAAGACTACTGCCAAGGCAACATATTTCGATAGACATTTACCACTATAACTTTGTCTATTTAACGCTTAATTCCTAACTCCCCCTGCATACGGCCAAAAGATCCCAGCTGTTGAAATTGCACACCACACTAATACTTTGTTGAAAAATCTAGCGTTTTTTTTTAAATTTCACATTATTGGGCAATCATCAATATTGTCAGAGTAGTAGTAGTAGTTGGAAATGCTAAAATCCAACAAATAAGCCTTTATAGTCCATTTTTTACTAACCCCTTGCTATTTTCTCAACCATCTCTACGCCTATTTATTATTCTTTCTTCTGTTCTCTGCCCGAACCTACCTAACTCCCGTACAAAAGTGAGAATGTCAGTCCAGGCTAGAGAGCTCAACTCCTGCTTTATTTCCTGTCGCCCATCCGTGTAGAAAACTAGTGAGTCTTGCTGGAGATTTATTTTACCGTTCTTCCACTGTTCCTTAATTGAGATTGTGAGAGAGTACTTTCTATGCAGCCTTAACCTGTATTACGCTGTAAGGCACTTCTTTTTCCATTAACTGGACTATCTTGGCGTGGACGGTCTTAAATCCGTTTCCAAGCCATAATACTGCGTCACGCGTCCTGAGGTGCCTCCTTCCTTACCCAAGTTAGGAGGTCCGGCAGTTCCAGAATCTCAAGTGCAGCCGTAAGGATCGTTCTCATTGCACCCGTCATGCCCAGACATGTCAGGCGTTGTAGCTTTACCAGCCTTTTGGCGATGGCAATGCTCTCTACACTAGACTACCAGACATATTCTAGATAATTGCTGTGTGTAGATCCAGTAGGTTATTTCAGGATTGATTCCCAAACGCTACCTAACACCTGATACAGCTGCCACAGTATCGCTGTCGACCTGTGACATGTGATTTCCAGCTTAATCTTTTTTCCAAGGCCACCTCTAAGTATTTGACTTCCTACACGAGCGGTAGAAGTCTACCGTGCAATATGAATTCTCTTAAATCATCCGTTTTCTTTCTCTTGGTAAAGAAAACTACCTCAGACTTAGATGGATTGATCAAAAGGCCATTCTCATTACACAATCTTTATGTGATCTTACAGGTCACTTGCGTTCAGTCGTAGAAGATGTTGAGAAAGTGACTAACACTAGCCCGTTGTCTGCATATGCCTGAGCAAGATAACCGTCCGCTGTTGAGCGTTTCAAAAGACCATTTATTATTAGACGCCAAAGATGGGGTGAAAGGCAGGTAGCCTCCTAGAGCAGCTTCAAAGCTATTAAAAGTACTGTTGATACCTTCTGACTGTTCTATTGGATTTTCTTAATGTAGCATTTGCCAGTAACCTTAAAGTTGCTGCTGTCGATTAATACTTAATTTCCGCCATTCAGGCGGCAAGACGTTTAGGCTGTTTCTGAGTCTTTACATGCGAATAATATTGCTCTGGTTTTGTTAAGTTTGTGGCGTATAACCCTTGTCTGTCTTTAGGTGAATGTTGACAGACATGGTAATGAGTAGCTTGAAGTGCTGGCATCCTACAGGTCTTGGTGGAGAGCACGGCGTGGTGGTAGATAGTTAGATATGTATTGGCAGTCGAGGGAGATTATGGCGTTAGACAAAGAAGAATGCTCGTAGTTGATTGTTGATTGCATTTTCTTTTTAGGGCTATTAACGACCTCGAACCGAGTGGAGGGCAAACCTCCACACATGGAATGAATGGCACACACGAAAGAGACCATGCGGAACACTAGTCATAAAGCTATTATGATCACTACAGTTTTTGTTCATAAATGTCAAAGATCGTCGATCTAAAATATCGAACTTTAGATAGTTGCAATTCTAGATATCAATAAGACTTGTTAAACAGGTTTGCTTGAAAACATCAAACTAATTCACGACAATCAACCATGAAGTCATTTGGGTTTCTCATTTATCATTCCGAAACGGAAGGTCACACTAACACTAACATTTTAATATTAGTTTGATCACGATCAGATCAAGTCATAACAGATCTTAGACAAGACTTAAGTCAAGAAAACTTATCTCCAAATTAATTCAGTTGCATTGATCTGGTATATTATATACAATTTTATAAATTAGATCTTTTGAATTTTAGAACGTTTTTCCTGAAGATATGTTTCAGAAATTAGTAGATATATAGAACGAGAATCGCTATAGATGTTCAGATTAATTAAATTCTCTTGCAGATGAGATGTGATAGAATGACAGTGTCATCTTGTGAAGCTAACAAAAGGAGCATCTGGAATTGAAAGTTAATCTCATGTGAATAAAGCGTTGTTTCAAATATTTGTAATAAATTACATAGTGTTTGTTGTTGACAAACAAAACAAAAATGCAACATTGTTTGAAATTGAAGATTTTCAATACTTAAGCTTCAGTTGTATTTTGACAAGATTTCTGAGACTGTGCATCAACCGTTTAAATCTTGCTCGATTTACTATAACATAAATAATGAAGTGGGGTTTTCATTATGTTTACGTTTGTCCAACATACTGTTGCTTACTTTTTTGTGTGACGTAATGGTCCTTTAGTGACATCAAAAGTATGATGGATCCTCAACACATAGTAAACGCTTTGGGATCAGTTTAGGTTCTGACGAGGATGCAATAACTTTACCTCCAACTTACGAAGATAGAGGAGGAGTTATGTGAGCAAACTCTTATTGCTCAATAAAGTGAGGTTAAGTTTAAGGAAGAAAGCAGTTTTTCGAATATCTGGGAAACATTAAATTGAACATTTTTTAAGTATGTTGGCCCATAACGTTTATTTTGTTATTATCATTAAATTCAAAACCATACAGAAATCATTTTGTAGAGGCAGTGTTTTGAAGATTTTGTGCTGTATTTATTAAGTTTGTTTTGTATAGTTTGAAAATGGGTTTTCTGGTTTGAACTCGATTTTAAAGTAAAAATATGCAGTTACATTCAAATTAGCAACCTTTTTTAGTCTTGAACATGCCAACATTTTTTTATGAATTTGCATAAAACTTTTATTTTACTTTTTAGTGCAAAAAACTATTAAAAATTAATATAAAGCCGACTTTTATTATCTTGATTTCACAGAGTTTATATACTAATCTGTAATTAAAATGCACCTTGCATGTAAACAAGCTAGACTTTCTTAAAATTAACTTTTTTTACTTAAGGGCATTGACTACTCCAAGAATTAACTTGGAAAGCAATTAAATGTATTGATTTATTTCTGAAAGAGGAATTGTTAAAGTAGAAAATCACGTAAGCATAAATAAATGGTTTTATTTCACCTTTAAATAAAAGATCCTTAATTAAATTTTAATAAAAAGGTGGGAGTTTTTCCACAGACAAGTAAAATAGCTTTTACTTTGTAGTTTTGTTGAATTATAACAATGGACAAATGCAAATCTATGTAATTATTTAAATCAGTTCGTTTTCATTGTGTTGTGCACTAATCTGTGGAAAGCTACTCTACATTTATTTTTGCATATCAGTGGAAAAATCGGGAATATAAATGAAAAATATTGACAATACATGCAGTCTTTCTTGTACAAAGTTATATTGAACAGTCATACCGCGTGGTATCTTTTTCATCTGTCTATGAATGAAAATTACGATTTGCATTCGTTTCAAGTAGGGTACTAACCTAGTCCAATAGAATTATTGTTGGCTATACTTCACTACCTTTGTTTTAAAACAAAACAAAGGAATAATGTTTCTTTTACTTGGCAAATTCCAATTATTTCACAAAGGAAAATAAAACTGAATGTTTTTATACAAGTTCTCGGTAGTTATTTAGAATTTTATTAATTCTGTTAAACAGTTAGTTGGAATGCTTTATAATATTTTAGGTTATGAACTACACATATAATTATTACAATTAAATTCGAATAAATTTGTTCGTTTCTTTATTCGTTGTTTGACAAGGGATTTGTTTCTTTTCATTTTGTTGTAAATATCAATTCTTGCTTTCTTGTTATTTATCTTTTGTTAAAACAATGTATGTTGCATGTAGGTACATCTTATATATTAACCATGACATCCTTTGATCTTTAGTAACTTTAGTAAAAAAGAATATTTACAATTTTATATTGTTGCAAAGTATTTAATGGCATCAAAATCAAGTAGGCGTTCTATTTTAAAAAAATGATAGGATATGTTCGGATAAAATGTGAAGAGTCAGGTTGCCGCACGAAGTATGTTGTATACCTCTGAAACATACATTTAAGTCAGTGTTTCTACAAAGAGATGTAGACAAAAGGTCATTGCCAAAATTCAGTGCAATGATTCTTCTGGTAAGAGATTAATTATCCAGTATACTTCTCATTATTTATTGTCAGTATTTATATATTATTGATCTCTTCTGTTTTTGTCTTCAGATGGAAACTATCCAATTCAGTATACAGCTAGTGAACATTCTTCAATAAGCCAAAAGCAATGTTGTCAGAATCAAGTTTGTTAATATATTTTGAATTCTTTGAACCATCAGAAATATAAACTTACTAAACCTGTCAAAAGTTTGTATGAAACAAAAATGTATGTAATCAGGAATAATTAACACAAATAGGCATAGTCTAAATGCCCAAAATAGGTAATATTAGAACCATCATGCCTGAAGAAAGAAAAAA
>VTPC01090918.1:66772-131015 GCA_011009095.1 Ignelater luminosus
TCCGGAGAAGATTAGTGTATAATCAAACCTATTTATGTAAAATGATCTGCTGCCAGAATAAGTTTGGAAAACGCCATAGATCCAGTAAAGTCAGAAATATCAGTAGACAGTCAGTTTTTGATTGTCGGTTTTCTAGTTTAGTGCTTTCTCTCAAACTGTGTTTTACAGAGAATTAGTGTTTGTTTAACATTGTACCAAGTCTAATTGCTGGAAAGTCCTTAAGGCTAACCACATTTGTAAAGCTGGTAAAACTTTATTTAGAAACCATTTTGCTACCGAGGTCCTTCAAACTTACTGGAAGCTTTTACGAGATGCAATCTGAAAATTGACAATAAAGTCACAAAGAAAATACATTACTCGCCCAAAATTCAAAACGACAAAAAGACAAATGTGAATAATTGATACCATTAAGGCCTTATCTTTGGTCGGTATTTTCCACAAGATTGAATATGACGTTGTGAATTGGTTATAATCGAGGAAATAAAGCAGAAAAAAGGCCAAAGTAAAACAAAAAAAATCGCCAAGATGGATTTTGATGCGGTTTGCGGCAATCGATTCTGTGAGTTATCAAAAAAAAATGTTCCCTTTGGTTTTTTGACGGTTTTTGTTATTGCATTTCTACAGAGCACAATGCATCTTTTTGGATGCACTTTGATGCAGTTTGAAAAAAATCGACAAAATAAGCCAAAATGGGCCAAATTTTCTCACTCGGGTTTTTTTTGGGTCGCTGATCACGAATCCGGCATTCGTTTTCCGGAAAAGTAAACCTGGCCGTGGAAAAACGAAAAAATTTGGCCTAATTTCTGGAAAAATTTTTCTTGTTCGTGAAAATTTTGAGTTTTAACTCGAAAATGGGTCCTAGAAGGTTTCTTTGGTCGCTGATCACAAATCCAATAATAGTTTTCCGGAAAAACCACCTTGGCCGTGGAAAATCGGAAAATTCTGCCCAATTTTGGAAAAAGTTTAGGAATTTCAGCTCGAAAATGGGTTCTAGATAGTCTTTTGAGTCGCTGATCACAAATCTAACATTAGTTTTCCGGAGAAACCATCCTGGTCGTGGGAAAACGGAAAATCTGGCCTAATTTCTGAAAAAACTTTTCTTGTTCGTGAAAATTTTAAGTTTTAACTCGAAAATGGGTCCTAGAAGGTTTCTTTGGGCGCTGATCACAAATCCAATAATAGTTTTCCGGAAAAACTACCCTGGCCATGGAAAATCGGAAAATTCTTCCCAATTTTGGAAAAAGTTTAGGAATCTCAGCTCGAAAATGGGTTCTAGACAGTCTTTTAAGTCGCTGATCACAAATCTAACATTAGTTTTCCAGAGAAACCATCCTGGCCGTGGGAAAACGGAAAATTTGGCCTAATTTCTGAAAAAACTTTTCTTGTTCGTGAAAATTTTGAATTTTAACTCAAAGATAGGTTCTAGGGGGTTTTTTTGGTCGCTGATGACGAATCTGATATTAGTTTTCCGAAAAACGATCCTGGCGGTAGAAAATCGGAATATTTTGTCCAATTTCGGAAAAATTTTGGAATTTCAGCTCGAAAATGGATTCTAGATAATTTTTTGGGTCGCTGATCACGAATCCGGCGTTAGTTTTCCGGAAAAACCATCCTGGCCGTGGAAAATTGGAAAATTTTGCCATTTTCTTCATTTTTCTCATGTTCAACCGCTCCTAGGTGACAGTTCATCTCGCTTTCGATGTAGTCGACATGTTTGGAACCAGTTTTCACTGTTGCAGTAAAAATTGCAGAAAACCCGTAGAAATTCATTGGGAAATTTTCAAAAAACCAAAGGGAGCATTTTTTCTAGACAACTCACAGAATAGATTGCCGCAAACGGCATCAAAATCCATCTTGGCGATTTTTTTTCGACCTTTTCTGCTTTATTTCCTCGACTATTATTAAAGTTCTGTCTTTTAGTGAATGGTTAGATGTTTTTGAAGTTTTTCAAATGTGAATGTGATTGATAACCAATAATTTTACAGACCAGTTACCAGAACGAACGAGATTGACTGCTTAGAATGGCAACTGAAATTCCTCTTTTTCGAAATCTCCAAAAAATTTAGAGAAAAACTGGTTGAATTATTTTTTCAAACATTTATTAATCTCTTTTTAAATTTGAATATTAATTCTATTAATTAGAGTAGAAATGATTATTTTATTATTTTAAGTGTAATATAAATAGCATCAATATTTTTAAAATGAATCTTGTTTTCGCCTTTGCCATAATAGTTAAAGTAGCACACAAATTTGAATATTAATTATAAATATCTATTTTGTGCTATTTTATTTAATTTAACTCATATTAATGTAAAGAAAAGAAAAAATAACCAAAGCTGAGTTTTTTAGCACGGAACAGCAGCATTCCACCTCATTGTCTAATTACGCCACTGCAACCTCCGATTAAAAAAGATTATAAAAACTTTCTTTAAATACCAACTAGTTGTTTACCTTGCATAGTTCTAAAATTATGTCAAACAGAAATACAAATTGACTTCCTTGAAACTTCGAATAAATATTTATAGAAGCGTCATTTAAAAGGGCATTTAAAAACATAAAACTCTATATGGGTCACTAAACTAGAAGTAATACATACCATAGTATCTCGGCAGTTCCATTATGCGTCCCTGTGCTGATAAGGTGACCACTCTGTATAATAAGAGCTATCGCTACCACTCTAATACCGCACTTCAGCCCGCACATTTCACAGTATCACAACTGATAAGACTTAGTTCGTGTTCCTTGCAGTGTCATTTAGGAATAATGTGTTTGCACTATGATGATTCCAGCTTAATACAATTTCTCCAGCACAAGAAAGTTTTGTAGGCGTCTTGAATTGCCTTCTTTTGGCAACTCGACGTCATTTATGTTTGTTCCCGACGTCTAGTTTCACGCATTTCTCTTCTAATAAATTCGTCATATTTTAAATATAATTTTCTAACTAGATTTTAGCCTCTTTTTAAATATTAGCAATGTTTAATTTAATCAGTCCTTACTATCTGGATTTTATTGGGTTTCGTAAGTCTAATCCTGAGTGACTCATCAAAAACATTTCAACATCATAATGTTGCACTTTTCGATTGAATGCGTTTTGTGTTTTACTTTTACTTTAAAGCGAATTAAAACAAACTATAAAAAATAAATACGGATTTATTTATGCATACATTATTGCAACAAAATAATTTTAAAATTTACGATTTAAATTACTATCGACTAAAAGTGTAAATCTATAGGAAAGCTACTTTCCTCACAGGTAAAGTTATGTAATTTTTAATTGGATGTTAAGTATTTTCTGATATTTACGTAACGTCAATTTTAAATTAAATAAATTAATGAAATTGATTGTACTTATTACTACGTAAAAAACGTTAACTGAGCAAATGCAATCTCGCATTTCTGACTTTACATAAAAGGTAAAAATCTACTCTTGTCGTGTTATTCGATACGCACGCTGGTTATTATAATAACATTAATTAAATAATTAATAATAAAGTAACTATTTTAATGTTAATCGCTACATGCACGTCCTCTTTTAGCTAATTGATTGCAAAATCGAGGAGATGCAACGATGTCTCCCAGAAATATACTCAGTAAGTAATATTCCTTATGTTTCTCCTTGGATGACTTGTATTGGCTAAAAATAAAATTATTGCAGTTATTAAGTGCATTTTTTGTGCTGACATGTGTAAGAGGATCATGCTAAATTTAATTAAAATCTAAAGAGGCTTAATAAGGAGTATATACATGTAAAACTTACAGAAAGTTCCAAAAATATATAGAAAGATGAAGATCGAGCAATCTTTATTTAAATTTTAATTTAAAAATCTTGATAACTTTATTTCTTATTATCCCGTTAAATTCAGCATGTTCCCGATATAAGAGGTAATTTTACTTAATTATGCATTAAATAAAAAAATAAACTTTGATCCTTCTTTAAGAGCATGGTAATATTACAAAAAATTTACAGTAACTAACTTTAAACACAGCAATTCACGTTTATATATTCAGCAGCTATATTCATAGTATGTGCGTATAGTCACCAAGCAAAAATTATATTGACCTATGTCAAAAACAAAGAAAACTAGAGAAACCTAACTTTGATTTTAATGTTTTTCTAAGTAAAAGTCTATTTTCTCTAAAATAAATAGAACGCAAGTAAATGTAAACTTTTCTTTTATGCCCGAAGTACAGTGTAAAAGAATTGTGATAGCTTGTACTTCCGACATACAAGAGTCAACACTAAATTGTATTAGCAAACACTAAAACAGTAGGAGAATTAAAAGCTAAGATTTAAATTATAATCGTTCTACTGTACAGGGCGACCCAACGATGCTTAGACGCAATATGGCGTGATTACCTGTAGAATCTGAAAAATGTTTATTTCTAACTCTACCAGATGTTTTAATAATAAGATGATAAACTGACATTTTACTTTTTTGAATGGAACATCCTATATATCTTTGCAGATGAAAATTAAAAAAAAAATCTGAAAAGCTCTAAGAAAATCTGGCTTTAAACAATTGAACGACACTGAAACGATTAAATTAAACCCTTTAATGCCATATCGTTGCAACGAGCAATGAACTAGGAGTAAGAAAATATCAAAATATAATAAAGTATTCTAATAATATCTTTGGTATAGACATAAATGCAAAAAATGCAACAGAATCATACTACCAATTATTTAGAAAAAAAAGACCTTTGCCAAAACCTTTTGATTAATAATTGCATTTAAAGCTATAAAAAAATTCCGACAGAGGTATTTATTAATATTATTATTCTTAGGCATTAGAAACAGACATTTGATAGGCCACAACAGATATTACATTCATAGAACTGTATGGACAGAGCTGAACTAATTATCAATTCTTTGGGCAAACCCGCAAGACAAGATTACAGTTGTCGGTTATCCTGGATCTCGAACGAATCAAAAGCAAAAACTCTCAAACTTTACTCATGTCAACAAAATGTGCTGTTTTCATTTTTTTCATGAATTTCTGAGTTTCAAATGCTTGATAGAAGCAGCAAGTAAAATATTACTTTGACGTCTCAGTTCCTCAGCTTCTGATTTATTCCAAAATTAGAACTGGTGTACCAAAATCGACTTAAAGTTGCTTTAGTAAGAAATGAATGGTTTTTGCCATAAACTCTTAAATGATTATGATTCCAACGTTTTTATTCTATTAAACAGTTTGGTTTATTTTGTTTAATAGAGCCCTAATTAATGAAGTTTTTTTCATTCAGTTTGGTTTTTTGTGACGGATCTCTACTTTACATTATTTGGGGGTTGCATGGGAAATGTAAATCTTTCCTTCTGATGTATCAAAGTGCCCTCTGCTTAATTGTATCGAAACTAGACTGTTGGACAAAACTTTTGATAACCCAATTTGCTCTGCAAAAAATAATTTTAAATCTAGTCATTAAACGATTTTCTCATACTTCCCAAAGGTTTCGCAGTATTTTGTGCTACTTTACTCGTTTATTGGTCATGACCAAGCCTGCGATTTTAATCAACTCTACTAAGACATACCACCTTATGCTCTATTGTCGCTTTGCTTCTATACAGTTATTCTCGTTTTTGGAAGTTTGATGAACAAACAGTCAAAATTTTCAAAAATACTCTTAAATCTGATAATTAGAAGACAATAGTTTTCTTCAATTTAATAGTAAGAAACTTCAGACCTAGAAACTTTTCTGGAGATTCTGTATATATAAAAGATTTTGTTTCAGTGAGGGGCCCCATTGCATAAAGAAGTTTCACTAGATTCATGGTATATCTGCCACTGCCGATGCCGGTTAGAAATTTCAATATCCTTATTTAACGCTTTCCTCTAAAAGCTTGGAGTCTGATAAAGTCGACGACAGTATTGAATCTTACAGTGTACATTAAAGTTGTTTCAGGACGTTGTACTTCAAATATTTGTAAGAAAGTTGGAGACAAAAACAGCAAGAGAATAAAAAAAGATTTTGAAGAGAAAAACTTGAAACTTTTGAAGCTTTTCAAAAGTGCCTGTTTTGGTTACAGGTGGACATGAAATGACAGAACCATAGTTACTTCTGTTTCCCTAAATAAACAATTGATTTTGTCTCTGGTGAAAGTGATGGTGTCGTCAATGGATTTATCATTAGTTATTGATTTATCAGTCAATGATTAATTAATTGACCAATTGTTGTAGTTGGTGGATTGATGGACACAGTAACGCTGGAATGTTGCAGAGGTAGTTCTTGAACTTCATCTTGATGATAGTAGTCACTGACCAAGCGCTGCGAAAAGTGTTTGAAACAGAAAAACCCAATGACAATAATCCAGTCCTTCTCTTAGAGCTAAGAAGATAAGAGAATTACAGCCGGAGCCAGTGCACCCATGCACCCCACACTGAATTGCGGCCAGAGCGATAATACTTTTAGATACTTATATAGCATGTTTTGATAGCGCAATGTACCTGAACTGAATAGAATAGATCTATTCTGGTGTTCGAATGAGAGAACGTTCAAAAAGTTTCTTTACTTATCGTTTGTTACATATGATTCGAACTGAAGATTTTTGCTTTTGCTATTCCGAGCTATAGTGAGTTCTAGATATGAAATCTTTTCATTCTTATCACTTTGAAGAAGATGAATGTTCTAGAATTGACTTGAACTTCCCATGTTATGTGTCTAGACAATGCTAAAGGTATGTAGTCTTAAGTTCTTCAAGGATTGAGTTGTGCTGTTCACGGAATTAGAGCATCACATCCTAAAGGTATCTATTCTTCTTGTTTCTACTTTCTACATATTGTATAGAATAGGAAGATATTTTGATTTGATGGTTCTGTATTTTTGCCCCACTTATCTTCATTGTTTCAACGTTTCTGCATCTTCATTGGAAATTAGAATGGGATTCCTTAAATCTTCAATCAGTGACGGCTTGTTTAAAAGGACTGCGACCTTTCAAGAAATCTTGAAAAATTTCTTCTAGTTAAATGAGGTATAGAAAAGACAGTTTTCTGTTTTCCAGATTCTAGAAGTAAAGTAAGTCATATCGAGTTGAAATCCAAAGTTTTACCATTTATAATGACCTTTAAAAGTAAACTAGAAAAAAAAATCAATATAAATATTCTCGAATTAAAAAAAATGACTTAACCGAGAAAAGTAACACTGATTAAGGATAACAAATGAAGAAACAGTTAACGCTCAAGTATTAGAGAAATAAGTAAGTAATGTAATGTAGGTCGATGAATTTCAGGTATTTATCGTAGAGTAACATTAAATGAATTTGAAGATATTTAATTATGTAATAAAATTTATTGTAATCAATTTACAAAAATTTTCTCTTTGTCTTTTCTTTTAGAGTTAAGGATTTTCTTTAATAAGTTTGTAAGTTGTAAGTAGGTAACTAGCACATCTAATTAAATGTACTCTGCATACTAATTTACACTGTTACATAAAGCTTATCATCTGAATATAATTTTATAGAACTTGATTTGCTTGGTTGGTGACCATACTAATGGAATTTGTTGAAATTGTTTTAAAAACATACTTTATTACAAATTACAGTTTTCTAGGTTTTTATAAAAATTAAATCCAGCCGAGTTAATTGTAGGAAAACAATAAAATTGCCAAATTTAAAGTAAATGACTTAAGATTTCATAACTAAGTCTAAATTACCTTAAACTTGTGAAATATCAAAAATAATAGTTAACAATCTTTCTACTCACCTGAAGACATCATCCCAATCTATACTGACTTTATCTCTTGTTTGTGCCTTACTTGCCTTTTCTGCATGATACAGGCAAACTCTAGTATAAATGCAGACGTTTTCACCTAATTCTGCAACCAAACGTTTTTCCGCTTCAACCATGTCTATCATATCATCACTTTCAATTGCTCTTCGTGATCTCGATATGTACGTTCCTGCAATTATTATTTTTTTAATTTCAGTTGCACTGGAAAGTAAACGACGCGCTTTGTAATATTATAATTAAATAGTGAACGAAAGAGAAGAATTATCTTTACTAGAAAGCGCGCATATGTAATGTACATATGCATTGTTGTCACAGCAGAAAACTTTAATGAATGTTCATTTAACCCCACTGTCTCCCTTTTTTCGGTTTCCTGCATGCAATAAAATGATCAGTAATATAAAACTAATCAGGTAGAATATGCACATATGGGTAATTTCCTTACGTTTCCGCTGAATTTATGGGAAATTGATTATGTATTTGAATAGAAATAATTTTTCTTCTATGAGTAATATGGAAAGAGTATTTTTGTAATTTGGAAATTGGCAATAATAATTAAAGAGATTTTTACACATTAATTTTCAATTTAGACAAGTGTAATGTAATATTTGGTTATTTTGTAACGAATTAAGGTTTAATTATAAAAAGATTAGAAATTCTAATAAGGTTATAACTCATAAACGAGCTATTATTAAACACATTTTACAAAACTAATTTCTATGTAGGTATATTTTATTACCATTTACGTAGGCAAATATATTTTGCTTTTGCGAATTGATTTTATTCATTTCTCATCATGCTTTCTTGCTCAAGGTTTTTTGACCAACGAGTGTATCCCTAATCTTAGTTCTTAAATGTAGACGTCTCTAACGACTGCCAGGAATTATTCGTAGTCGTCAAAGAAACGTCATTGTTAGTACTATCCTATAGACAGTTTAAACTAAAGATGCAAGAAGGTTTTCAAGAAAATTTTAGATAGTCTTGTATGAACGTATCTAAAGACTTTTATAGCTCTCTCTAAAATAGTTTAGACCAACACAAATGTAGACTGTTTCAGAAGATTATTTTGTCTATCCATAGTTAACTCTATAGTTCCAAGAAATAATGTAAGAGTGTGCAAGTTTTAGTTCAACCAAGAGTACACTTACATTTAGGCACCCATATTTTGTTTAATCACCTTCCAAGTAGTCTAAAGTGTAAAAGCTTATTTCAGAATAGAGAGTTAGTCGAATTTGTTTTTGAAATTTTGCTTTCAGATGAGGTTCAAACAGAGACGATTTTCAGAGCAAAAGCAGCCCAAGTGGTTGGGAAAAATATCAAAAGGAAGGAGAAGGATATTTGACAATTTGTAATTAGTTTTCTTCAGGTTTGCTCAGACTTTGGTAACTGCTGTTCTTCTTGAACCAAAGCTAACCAAAACCTAACAAAGACGTATTAGGATTAAATTGAAACCAGACACAAAAGCAATTTCATGGGTACTAGAATCACAGAAATTGAAAGCATTTGCAGAGAAGGTAGCACGTGAATCTCTTTTTGAAGATAATCAATAACTTACAGAACTCCAAAATTTCCATAGGATATACCTGTTTGTAGACCATACCTTAGAATAAATGTCTGATTTCTTCACAGAAAGTCAAAAATCATTTGAGTTCTTGAATTTTGATCCACTCCTACAAGTTAGACATTGTATATGTGGGAAATAGTTTTGGCGTGGTGAGCAAGATCGTGAGGACAATGGCTTTTGGGAGCTTAAAAGATTATTCTGACTGATAAAATAGTGATTTGTGATAGAATTTAAAAATTTGGCAAGCTACTTCTTGCCATTGTTAAATATGTACGATTTGTTTTGCCATAACAAATTTATCTGTTAATTAAATGCATCAAGTTTGTTAAATTATGTTTGGTTTAATGATCATTCCCAATTGATACATTATGTAAAAGATTTCCAAGACGACACGAAAGTTAGAATTTGTTAATCTAATCGTCCAATGCATATTATTACCCATTGACGACGTCATGAAGAAATTGCACAGCTTGTACAAATACAAAATTACTTTTGGAAGCGTGTATTTAACTTCCGCTTCCGATTCGGAAGATTCCTTTCAAGGTATATCAGACATATATTTATTACCTATCATTTTAAATGCCACCAAACGAGTCTTTCACAAGATTTACCGTGAATGTAGCCGTCTACCTACTTATTTATATTTTTGCCTTAATGTTGTGAGAAAGTAAACATATAACCTTAATACATAAAAACCAAAAAGAAAATGAAAACCATATAATATGTCATAATCTACAATACTAATTAGCAATGATAATCTAATCATTTTCACGGATTTCTTGAAGTTTTTTAAAATCACTAAGTTCATTGTGAAACTAGCACTTTTGTAATTTTCTAATCCTTTTATATTGTTCCAGACATCTTTTCCTAATTAATTGTTATTTAAACATGTATCTTATAAATGTATCTTCAAACTTTCCAAATACCTCATTAAGGTATTTAATTATCTTTTATATTTTTCTGTAGGTGCAATATAATTATAAAGAGACCATTAAATATTAAAAGTGGTCAGTTTTAATTCAATTCACATAAATATTTACTGTTTTATAAATGACCTTGATATTATAATTATAAACTAAGTGAAAGACGCAGGAAACTGGGTCCTACATTTTTGCATTCATATCTCACAAGACAAGTAAACAATATTGTCTCTTGTTAGTTGTAATACATACGTTAGTCTCGTACTCTACTTATTCAAATATCAAGGGCAGCAGGTATTAGTATTGTTAGTCTTTGTCACTAAATTTATTACTTTTAGATAATTATAACTTATATACATTAACCCATAAATAATTCTTACTTGGACTGAGCGAATAAGCCAACTTTTTCGCAAAATTTGATAATCTCACTGCAAGAATGATAACGGGAAATCCAATTAGTTCTACGGGTAGTTCTATAGAAGGAGGTTGGTGTTGAGCAGCTGTTTCTTGAAATGTCAAAAGGGCAGCGAATATGAACACTACCACACCGAAAAAAAGACCACGCACCTTCATTCTGTCTTAGGTCACACACCGGGTGCAAGTGAAAAGACAAAACTCTAGGAGAAGGCGTTCTGTAACGTTATCGGTGAAAGTGAGCTAAAGTTGGCCACCACTCCTTTTGCCTTAGTGGTAAACCTCACGTATCGCCCAGTAACATAATCATAATTTAACATTCTAACAGAGTGCTAAGAAATCGAAAGTGGATAAGTTACAGTTGCATTTAGAAATAAGTTTTATTATTACATGTATGGATGGAAATTGTATACAACAATAGAAAAGAAAAAATGTGTAAAATCGTTTTCTTTTTATAATTGAGCTTTTCATTTCTTAATAACACATTTTAGTTTAATTAACACTTCAAACTAACCTTTGTTACGGTTGATTTTAGACAGTTGATATTGTCGTCGATGACGGTTAGAGCAAAATATTTCCTAATAAATTATGATGTAACTAATAATAATGTAGAAATAGCTTGCTGCAAAAGCGTAGCTTATTTTTCCGCAAATATGTTGTATATAATGAACTAGATTGACAGATCTTGAGATATATCAAGTTTACTCGGAAACAACTCACTCTATAAATAAAATCTAAAAATAGTTTTTTTTCGCCAAATTCAATATCAGTTTTCAAAATGTCAAGATTTTCATTTTTATAATGCGGATAATGTAGTACAACAATCTCGATTACCCTGTATAAAATTTTTCCATTTTCCAATTTTAAGTAGTTTTTGTAGTCAAGCAAATGATCATCTAGAAAAATCGCCCTGTATAATCCCAGCAGCTTATTAGCAAAGTAACAGTTATCGGTATTGGACAGTATTACATTTGAAATGAAACTCAATCAAAAAGACAGCAATAACAGAATGATAAACAATGAAGATAGAAAAAGTATAATAATTCAAGATGAAGATGAGACTACTTGACTCAGAAGACTTCCTTGCTTGTTTCCTTGTTAGTAAGGTTTTCATTGTTATTATCTAAAAATTAATTGTCTAAATCGACAGACCTTAGAGTCTGACCACATTAACAGAGAACTACCCCATTTTTCTTCTTCTATCTTCTTTCTTCAAACAGTCGTCATTGATAATTTTATGTAGTCTTTTTGAAATTATTATTTCACTAGCACTCAGCCCTGTATATTTAGAGTAGTTTTGAAATGAGCGACAGCATCTATACAGCAGATCCTAGAATTAAAAGTCTACATAGTGCGACGTTTGTTGCAATACAAAACAGACAATTATTATTCTACAAATTTCTGTACCTACTAATTATCTCACTTGGATGTCGAGATTAAAGGTTTGGTAAACAAAAATTGCAAAGACAAATTGTTACGTCAGTAAAAAAGTGAATAATTCTATTGATATAAGAATCTAAACTCAATTTAGTAGAATGTAGTAGAAATTTCCTAGAATCTTAAAGGGGATCACAACACAAAAATCGTAATTTATTTTTTTAACATATTTTTGTAGGTCATTGAAATGGAATTCGAATGGTCTAAGTCCCGTTTTGATACTCGGAATAGTTATGTAAATATTGCCGTTTAAAGATTTGAGTGTGACGTCAAAGCGCAAGACGGCTGTGTTGTGTCTAACTGCAGCATTGTATCAGGAACTGATTTATTGCAAATTACACGTTGCGACAAATACATGTCAATTCCGTTATATTATGTGGATTCTTTCAGTAAGCATTTCAGACTGTTACCGTAAATATAAGGGTGAAATATTCATATTTTAAGTCTTCAATTTTAACCAATAAACCTTTATAAATTTAAATCGGGTGTCCAAATTAAAATTGTTTATTTTTAGAATAATATTTGTTTGTGTTTTATTTTGAAATGAATTCAAACCTTATCAGTTTGAATCTGTTTGTGAGAATTTTGAAGAAGCAAGTGATAGTCATTCTAATAAATAACGAATATTAAACACCACATCAAAAACAAGACAGATTAAGTAATGCTGTAGATGTTACTCATAAGTAAAGACCTATGCAGTAGGCTAAACATATTATCTCGGTTTAAAAACAAAGATCCGTTTTAAGAAAGAATTGCTAACTGCAAAAAATGTTTTAAACAAAACTTGGCGCTGTAGTACCTATATAAACAATTGATTGCGTGATAAATTCATGGACATTTGCAGCATTCTAGCCATATAGCAAATCGTTTTGGGGAATGATTCCTGTTTGGAAATTTATAAAAGATATTCCCTTTTCTTAATTGTTTTTATTCTTTGAACTATTTCTACAACTGTACACACTACAACCAGGCACTTTTAAATTACGTTTAAAACATAATCTTAAAACTGCTTGTAAGAACACCAGCAAATGTGAACGCAATGCTATATTGTATCAGATAAACTTCCGAAAAATTACACACGAATATAAATACCTGAAAACTTCATTCTGATATCAGATGTAATTTTTTGCATGCTGATTTTCTTCTTTGATCGTGTTGTGAGAATTCAGTAGACATAAGCATGCGGACATCTTTCAGTTTGAGTTAGATTCCAAACCATTAGAAGTGTCCAAAGAATTTCCAAAGCATTATCTTCTGAGCAACAAACGACTGTAGAAATCTGGCGTGTGTTCTGGCTAAGAATCAAAGCTGAGTCACTTTAGTAACTGATTGTAAGTCGTGTCGCTGAAGTTATTATTGCTACATTGACGTTTTTCTTTATTTAGCTATCCCTATTAGCTACAGGAATTCAGGGTATGTTCAATATTGATACCTTACTCTGTCCAAAATATTTTTGTTTATTTTAGAGATACCATGTAGAAATTTTATTATTCCTACACTGTAAGCTAAGTGTACGACGCACAGTGGTTAAAAGACCATGCCTTTGCAGGGAAATCACCATATTCTTCATCCTAAATTTTCTTTTGTTATTTTTTAATTTTTGCTAAATGCAGAAGTTAGTCTACAAAGCAACTTAAGCCACAACTTGTGGCCCGTAGACAAATAATAAAATTATTAAGTAGAAACATCAAAGAGAAGAATTGAATTTTCAGACCAGTAACTCTGAGATATATCCGTTTTGGCAATTTCTTTATATTGTCACCATCATGCTTTTTCTCAAATGATAGTGTTTATTTTTGTTTTTACATTTTCTAATAAAAAGTTGTAATGTTGACATAACTACAAGACTCAATTTATTTTCTATAATAGCAAAGTAAAATAAATAAAAATAAATAAAAATAACTGAATCATAGACATTGTTGCGGTCCGAAACTGATAAAATCTATCAGCACACTAGGCCGACCGACGTCGGAAATATACTTCTGCAAAAATATTTTATAATTAACTTTATGGTCTTGATCAAAAAGGAAAATGCTTTTGCATGCTCGTAGACCCCAATGTATAATTATTTTTGAATTTGGCCCGTAGCCAGAAATATATAATTGAGGGGCAAACTTTTTACGTGGGGAACTATTGTTTGATTTATAAAATAAGCTAAACTGGTAGTACAATACTGTACTCTCTTGTCATTAAAAAGATCAAATTGGTGCTGCATCCCAAAAACGAAAAGATTCGATAATTGGTTCTTTAGGTATTAGGCCGGTTCTTTATATTTTTGAAACACAGTGTATACTGTATACAATTTTTTTGTTACGGAAAGTCCCTTCCTCTTTCCATTACTCATATTTCTGCGCAGAAGTAAGGTAAAGTGCTTCAATTGGAAAGCACCAAGTACAGAGTTTCTGATTACCAAGCACTAAATACTTATATTTATAGAAGTATATCAATTACCAAGCACATCAATGGAAAAATTAAAGCACTAATTACCAAATACTCGGAAGTTAAAGCATCAAGCACGACTTACTGAGTGCTTGATGCTGAAATACTAAAGAGTACTTCAAGTTCTCGTAAAAATACTTTAAGTTGTTTTGGAAGTGCTTCGGGTTTTTGTAAAAGGGGTTAAAACTCTTATTAAATTGCTCGACTATTCAAATACTGAAAAGTGCTTGAAGTGTTTTAAGTACTCTAAAACTATACCTGAACTCATAATTTTCCCATCTATTGCTACCTGCAGTAGTGATGTGCCGTGTTCTGAGCTTGGATGAGTGCTTCATGTTCTCTTTGACATTAGACACCCTGAAAGTACTTGAAGAACTCTGAAAGTGCTCTTAAGCCTTTTAGATTTTGTAGAATTTTCTGAAAACAGCAAGCACAATTATAGTGGAATTCAAATGTCAAGCACTCGTTTGAAAAGGTATAATTTAAGCGTTTTACCAAAGAGTTTAGCCTAATTGAAGCAAAAAGAAGAAAAAGCGTACAAGTAGTATACGCAGTTTGTGTGATATCGCATTAGACATTTCTACTTTCAGCAATTAATTTTACTGTACGCTTTTGTTTGAAAATGTAGATAATGAAGTAAACCTCAGCAAACTATAGATATGTCTTTTTTATGAATTGTACAAAAAATTACCGAATCATCTCAAAGATCTTTTTGCATTGTTGCAGCAGATGTGTCACGCGGTTCTGTAAATACTGGCAAGTAGAAAGCAATATAGTAGTAAACTTCTCTCATTCTTAGAAACATAAGAATATAATCCAAAAGTAAGATATTTACTTGTCCAAGTAGAAGAAAGCTTTTTTGGGAGTATACAAATCAGTCTGTGCCAATTCTGGACTATCTAACATAGGCAATTTTTTCACGCAGCTGGAAAAAAATTTAGAGATGAGTTGAATGAAATTTGAAATACCTGGATTTCAAAATGATAAATGTGCTCTTCAGGCTTCAAAAACAAATCGAACCGTTCCAAAGATACTTCAGTCATTTTGCGATCAAGAAGGTTCTGTAGTTTGAAGACCGTTTATTTCGAAATAAAACTGACTGTGAGTCAGAACTGTTTTAGACATTCTATTGGTGTAATTGATGAAAAACCGTGAAACCAGTGGTCGTTTTTAGACTTTTATATTTTGGTTATTTTTTACATCTTCAAAATAAGACAAAATCATTTTTGTTGCAATTGGTAGGAAAAACTTCTATCAAATATTTTGTCGTTGAAATTTGTATTAAGAAACGAAGTTCCATCAATCGATAGATTTACCGAAGGTTGGTGCAACCGGCCATTAGTTAGCATAAATCCTCACCTAACGCCATCTCACAGCGAAATCTACTGTTAGCTTTTAAACATTTACTTCCGTAGAATAGACAGGTAACTTTTTAAATTAGAATTACTACTTTAAAAAGTAATATTTATTTTTAGTGGACAAAAAATATTAAAAATCAATAGGTCGTTAATTACTTACATATATATATAGCAAAATAGCAAAATCTTCATTATATATTCTTTATGTGAATCTAGTGAACCAAATTTGCTTGGTGTCGGACAAACAACATTACTAAAAATGTCATTCAAGCTAATTAAAATCTATACATGTGTCAAGAACATAATAAAACTTTCACTGGCTTTTAATTTTGTTGACAATTATTTTATCGCAAGTAATAAATAAACAAAGTAGAATTTTCCAGAGAAATTTTAATGTAGATTGAGGTTAATAAACATGGTATGTTTTTTAAGTAAAAATATCTGTTTCCTTAGGAATATTGTTTCGAATATAACAATAGCAGTTAAGTTGGTAGATATCATAGTTCGCAATAAATATTGTAGTTTGGAAATATCAAAGCCAACGAGACGTTAAGTAGCATAAAATATGAAACTATAACTGTCGCGCCCTAGATAGTTGTCAGCAGGCGCGTGGTAATGCCATTCTGCCATCAAAACAACCAGTTTTGTTGCCCATCTTTGTACTATTGAAATAGCCGTCATTAAAATCACGTTTATTGCAATGTTCTTACATACTACATAGGCTTAGCGAAAGCGCACCGCGGGTTGGGTAACATTTCTTAGGCACATTAAAGGATGCCATCGTTTGTAATATTATTCAAGCAACAGTGTCATCTTTTATTTTGCGTGTGTGGCCGGTTTACAATTTATAAAGAAATAACTAGTAACATTAATCTTTTATATAGGTTCATAAAATTCGCAGGATAAAGACATTTCAAAATTGCTGTCTACAAAAATTTAACGGTTACTACTGTTATTTATGACTTTACATACAAACACTGTACTTGCTGTAACTAAGTACCTTCTTTAATTTCTCCGCGCTTGTTCGTGAATGACGTCCTGAAATATGAATACGTAATTTCAGTTGAAAACCTATAATTTTGTAGTGTTACTGGGACATTATTGTTGTTCTCGCCTCTATAAATTTTTAACATTCTCGTTTACATATATTATACTAGTGCTTACCCCATCAAACCGTGTAATATAAGTTCAACCTTCAAACTATATTTCGTCTCATCATCATTAGTCTTGTGGGAAAATTTTTTTACGTAATTTACCCCGCGCTCGTCGATATAAATTACTTAATATAATACAAACTGACTTGCTTTTGCTGCTTTATTTACTTCTTTATTTGCCCTCGGCGTTTTAGTTTTTGTTGTATACAGAAGGAACTTAATGTTTAAAAAAGAAAATTAGTCTTGCTTGAGGGGTGAATATAAAATAGAAGAGAAGGTTTGCCAAACATTGTTTTTTACAATTTAAAATACTCTGGAAGTATATTATTATTTATTTATTAGTTCTTATATAAATAAATTTTAACGTAAACACAGTCCAGAGTAAAATTCGAAACTACTAAATACCAAGAAATTAATTTTTAATGTCCCAAATCTGGATATCTTTATGTTCAGTATCATTTGTAGTTTTTTTGTATTTATCTAATTTTATTTTAATCGTGAAGTTTAAATTGAGCAATTTTAAGGATAAATACACAGTTCGTAAACTAAAATGCCTTGTTTTTGGTATCACAAATTGAAACTATTACAGTTATTGCTGACAAATTACTCAAATCAGGTTTATAGTCTTGAATTTTTAAAGTTCTAAAAATTTCTATAGAGCTTAACGGTTCATTCTTGAATGATACCACACTCAAATAAACTGAACATAGGCTTTACTAGTTTAAAGAGATTTACTAAATTCTTGGGTTTTCCTTACTCTGGTTCTTGCTTATAATATATCATAACAAAAGATAGATTAGATATTAAATTGATGAAGTACGTTCAGATTCTAAACGACACAAGAAAAAACGAGGATACCACTATACATCCAGTTTACTTAACGAGAATAACACATCTGAACACTTTCTCTAACAAAGAATGAAGAATTTGATTTTTCATGAATAATTTACACTTCAGACTTACAGTACGATTATTTCCAATATTGTTTTTCAGGTGCTAAATCATGTTTTTAGTACGTCAACTCTTATTTTTGCTGAATAAGTACTCTACACAATTTGGAGGTATGCTTGGGTGCAGTTTCCTATCGCATAATGAAACGATCTTCAATCAGTTGCTTACCTGAAGCTATAACGTCTTTTCCTAAAAATTGTTTAAAGTACCCTTTATTCAATATCCCGTCGATAAGCATTTGGCCTACTACACTGAATCCAAAGAAGATACCTCAAACCATTATAAAACCACTCCCTAGTTGGAAACAGAATTTGTTGTCAACCAAGTAATTCAAATTTTGCCTCATTAGTCCAAAGCACGTTTTTAAACTTTTTTTTAACCGAGTCTTAATATTTTTTATTTTACGAAACAAGAGTTTTTGTTTACTTCAATGCATTTCACTTGTTGACAACAACATACTGACTCCGATTTTTTGCAATTTTCTGCCTACCCTTTTTGTAGAGACGAGTCTTATTGAGTTGAGCAACAATGGCGCGTTTTAATTTGCCTTTTTTTTGTAAAGTATGACTGCAGTCAATAGAATCTCAACATTTATCTGAGAAACCTTTTTTTATTTTTTTTAATCTGACACAATTTTTGCACAGTGGTTGACAAATTTAAACTGTTTTGTTGTTCTGATTTCTGTTTTGTCAATATTGGCTATTATAGAACACTTTCTTCTTCAGCCATGTATGTACGGATGGGAAGACGAGCAGCAGTAGTTGCCGAATCATAACGTGTTGGCGTGGAATGATAGGCGGTGAACGCGGTTTGAGGAATTTTTCTTTTGGCAACAACACCTGAGTCAAAGCAAAATGTATTTGCTTCTCTTGAAGTTATGACTGAAGTTGAATTATGGTATAGTATGGTGAAATCTGACGAGCTCTTGTTCTTGGTTTACTTCTGGTGTCTTTTGATTGTCATGAGTTTGTAGTGTATTACTAAGCTTCTTATAAAAGATGTAGATACTTAACCTTCAATCTGTAGAGCAATAGTAAATTCAATGAGCGCAGTAAAACTTTACCAATTCTTTCAAACTGAACAACACTGATGAGGTTTTACTCCTTCCAGGTAAATGCTTCTGCATTACTACGTATAAATCATAAATAAACAATGACATCAAAGAAATTAGTAAGTTTTAATTACAAATCTCAAATTCTGTAATTTCGAATAGTGGTCTCAGTGTAGCTATAGACCTTCAAACGGTCTTTTTTGAAACTGATCTTTCAATATTTGTTCATTGACCTCAATGCGTTTTCTCTGTTTTGTAAGTTTTCCTAGAATTAATTTAACTTATTGTACTTCAACTTCAACTGAAAATTAGGTTATAATTTGACAGCATGATGGAATACCGTAAAGAATTTAAAAAGAAAACTTTGAATATAAAAGGCTATTACAAGAAAGAAAGCGTGGCGTTTAACAAAAGATTTCACATTCTCAGATATGCTATACCTAATCTTTTGTTTGTTTGTTCAGAAATTTGAATAAAGACGCAAAGTGCTTGTCAGAGAATGCATCTTTATTGGTTAGGTGGAAGAAGCAGAAGCAGGCCAATAGATTAATTCAGTTAAAATGGAGATCTACACCAATAATAGTAATAATATACCCTACGCAGGATTTTCTCTTTTATACTTACTATGGTAGCATGCTTAGCTACAGAGATACAAGGTGTCAAATATTGCTGGTAGTAATTACAGTTTGATATAAAAAGTTGCAGTTCTGAATATAGTTTGAGCTAATGATTTAGGATGATTAGTATAGTCAAGTATTTACCGTAATACACACTGGTCTAGGTTTGAGGAGATTTTTTGGCGATTCTTTTAGTAATCGAACCTTCACGTAGGAGCGTGCTATATCTAGGGTGCAGAATTCTGCAAGTTTTATGAAACGCCTGAATCTTAAAACATAATCCAATTTTTATTTGGCAAAATAGTAAAACATGCCAATTGGAATTGGAATGGGTAAGTAGTCGGTTGTCTTTCTGCACGTGGCGTTGCTTCAGATACTCCGATGCTGCTTCTTTATGTGTCCCTTGGCTTTCTAACAAAGATTGCTATATTTATTTGTGGAAATGTCTCAAATGTTGAGCCTTCTCACGTTCTAAAAAGAATTTATAAACTATTTGACAAAATTATTAATTTTTTAAAACAATTTATACATTTTCCTACATAGCAGAAAAGAAATGAAAACCTAAAATCAGCAAATTTAACTATATTTAACTATAAATTAATTAACTGTACAATAACATTTTAAGTATAGTATAGATTGTGACATCTTTTCTCTTTTGGCCTGCCACTCGCCGAGCTTTAATTGGCTAACTTTGTATTACACACTGCTTCCGATACAGTCTCTATAGTAGAGAGGTGCTTGTTCAACTAATAGTGCTCTCCATCAGTAACTGTTGTCTGTGGTGTCTTGAAACAGCAGATATAACAGACTGATTTATTTTTTTAAGCTCACTTTGATAGAATAAAGATGACAACCATACTAAATTTAGGATGTGTATCACTGAATATGGCAAAATACCATTTCCGCGTTTTTTTGTGTAATAAAAGATACGTTGCAGTTTTTAGAGCATGTTTGTTATTAAATACTTGCAGGGCCTTTGATATCACACACTATACTGTTGGTGGACCATAACCCCAAATTGAAGACATATCACTCTAGATCTAAGTATAAGATTTTAGAAAATAAAAGTCATTAAATACAATTAAAACACTAATTTGAGTTTATTAATTAACTTTATATGCCTTTACTCGTGGTATAATTTCTTAAATGTAGTTTCTATTGCGTGGAAAACACAGTGATAATAAAAAAGTTTTTTTTAAGCAGCTGCCGTAATAAAGTGAAGAAATGCGTGAACTTTATTGTATGGTATATCTATACAGCCCTTCTTTGTTGCAAAATCAAGTTTAGTCAGAACATAAAGTTCTTACTTTACATGTTACAACACCTCTTTGAAACACGGGCAATTTAACACCATACAAATTGCAAGATACTTCTTGCTTATAGGTGAAAATAACCGGGTAGTAAAAATTAACTGGATAGGGTATTGAGATGAGTCTTATGATTGGGGATAATACAAGAAATTTATTATAAAATAAATAATAAATAAGAATAGTAAGCTTTTACTCTTTTGAAGTTATTCTTAAAGCATCCACCTACTATTAACATAATGAATTATGTTGAAAATATGCTTTAGTTTTATTACTCGAAACGTCGTAACTTGTAAATGCTTTTATAGCTTATACTTACCCCGTCGTTGGTAACATAAACATGCACTTTTGTTGAATAGAAGGGGTTTATTAACATTATTACGATTATTATTCTTATTTTTTTTAGTTTTATGCTGTATTTTGTTTTTTTACCTTTTTCCAGTAATAAACTTTGCATATCCTACAATTTATATGTTTATTATATCGATTATATCTGTATAAATGCATATCTACTACATCTTTCTTAAGTAGGCGCAATACAACAGTCGTTCTAATAAACGAACCAATCCTAATTCACTTTCTACCATAGTCATGGAAGAAATTCCTAAAAAAATATTTAAATACTTTGAACTTACTTTGCACGTGAAATGTAGCATTCTGATACTGGGTGTTTTGCGATGCGAATATCTTTCTGATTTTCAACATCAACTTAAACATCCTTCCATAAGTATTGTGCAAACGTGTTGTTGCTGTCACTTCGAATACTATTTATTTTGGTTAACTGTGCAAATCTGACATATCCTATCAATCAGATCTCATTCACTATCATTATGACACCCACAAGATAAGTCTGCTTTGGACGGAATTATCAGAATTACTTAAATTGACGCATCAGATTGAAGTATTTAAGAACATGTGCATCTGATAAACACTACTATATCATCTCTTAGATCTCCTAAATATTCGTGTTAAAGTGAAACATAAATGCCTTGGTATTATGCTAATTTGCGAAACATGGCTAAACTCGCACTTTCCAGATAGAATTAGCCCCCTAGATATCTGGTAGGATTAATTAAGAGGATGTTAAAGAATATGCATTTAGATAGAAAAATAAAGTAGAAAATCTTAATAAACCTATGGTGCTTATATTCTGAATATCTCCCGAACAATGTAAATATTGAAACTAGATTTTTTGCGTTGTTGCTATTAAAATTTCTCTATTTGTAAATATAAAAACAAATCATTTTCTTCCCCACAAATATATCAAAGAATCGTGCAAGCATTGACCAAAATTGGAAATATTTTTGCCCTATACGCTTTTAAAGTCAAAGATTTCCAAGATATTTCAATCAGAGATCAATCATCTTTATCTCCTTTTATACAAAGCTGCAATTGTATAAATTCTTCGGAGATCATCTCCTGGTCTTAAATGATAAAACAAATGAATTTTATATGAAAAAGTTTTAGCTTCCTTTAATGGCATGAGCTGAGAAAGGTGGAGCAAAAGTTTTTTTTACTCTCTAGCAAACAACGTTTACAAAATTCAAATATCTTGTCTAATTACTGAAATATTTAACCTGGAAGTTTTAAGTGAATCACCCTGTATATAGAAAAATCGTGCAAACATTAACCATCATACCTCCCAACGATAGCTTCGTCCTCGTTTGTACGGTGCACTTGTTTGTGAAAAATACTAGGTGACGCCTTAATTGTTTCAGGTCGTATTAGCATTTGTATATAGCCAGCCTGAAGCGATCAAGCATTGATTGTTATTATCCTCACTAATGAGTCCAAACGAGAACAAAATAGTCTCCTGGAAATATGATGGTCAATGCTTGCACGATCTTTTAATATATTTGTGGGAAAGGCAAGAATTTGTCTCTATATTTATATATATTGATCCATTAAAAGTTAGGGCAGCTTTATATTTTTAATTCTGGAGATATTAATTTTTGAATCTGTTTATCTTTATCAAGGCAGAGACTATAAAGAGAGAAAATATCTTTATTAAGACTCCTTACTTTAATTTTAGTCAAAGAAGCTATTCTTAAAGTATACCGTGTAAATATTATTGACTTAAAATCTGTGAAAAAACAAAAGACGATCAGTGGTGCTCGGATCGTCTAAAAGCCATTCCCCCACAACTCCTAACAGTTTAAGTCCCAGTTCGATAGGACCAACCATTCCTGAGATATGAAGAATTTCTGAAAAAACAAAAGACGATCGGTGGCACTAGAATCATCTGAAAGTCATTCCTTCGCCACTCCTAATAATCCAAGTCCCAGTTCAATAAGTCGAGCGAATCGTCTGAAAACCATTTCCCACCGCTTTTAATAATCAAGCCGTTCTTGAGATATGGAAAGATCTGTCAAAAAAAACCAAACGACGAACGGTAGCGCTCGCATTGTCTGAGAGCCCTTTCCTTACTATTGCCAACAATCAAAGTTCCCCCTCGCTAGGACTAACCGCTGTCAAGATATAGGATAAGGTGGAAACATTTCGATACAATTGAAAAATTCCTATCTTTATTCAATTGTTCACATTTATTAACTATAGATGGTTCTGTAACCATCTTTTGCTTAAACGAGTATTCTTTGAAACCTTTAAAAGATATTGACGTCTAGCTTTGTCTGCTGGTGATTGGCGACATTACAGTAATGGACAGTCTTTTGCCGAGCATTGCCAGAGCAAGGGCGTACAAATTAGGCAACTTGCCCTAGGCACCATTATGACTGACTGACAGACTGACACTAAACACTCTACATTCTTTTTACCACACCAAGGCGATTTAAGAAATTCTACCACAGACGCCAAATACCCTCTAGCCTCTAACTCTGGAAAAAAAGACAATCGTCGGTGCCGTGATTGTTGGATAGTCTTCGATTTATCAATGTTATCGATCCACGGCCCGTTTCCAATATCTACAAAATGGTAAAAATAAACAAAAGAGGATTGATAGTATCGGGGTCGTTAAAAACTCTTCAAGTGTACTATTAACGATTCTTCATTGATGTCAGAAAAAATTAACTTTCAAGGATAAGTAACTATGAACGTGAAGGGCAAGAATTACAGACTATTGCTTGCGAAGACGTTTAAAACCCAACTTTGTCTTACACGTTATTTTCTGTATTCACATCCTTGTTCAACTTCAAGGATTTTAACTTTGACTCATAACAAATCTTGTGCATGCATGTGCTTGATGCTTATGATGATTAATAATCTGTTTATTTACTGAATGATAAACGTGAAACTTGGAACCTTGCAATTAGGTAACATGCAATATTGGGTATGCAAATTAAGAGAATCGGGTAACCTACAGCACAACTTTCAGATGTTTTCACTTTAACTCTTTCTTCAGCAAATTGCAAAAGATGCTTTATTTATGCTTTTTTGAATTGCAATGGATACTGCATCAATGAATTGCACTGTCTTTTCTTATAGTACACCCTGTGCATCCACCCCTCGCATTTTTAGATTCTGTATGTCAAAAGGAGTCCCTCGATATACAACTCACCATCAATCTTCAATAAACAATCGTGCAGCAGGCTACCATAGGTACCAATCGATGCGTAACACTTGCCGATCTATTTTTCGAATTTGTGTTCAAGGCGTAAAAGTCCATCGCTAGACATCATTTTACTATCTTAGCTTAAATTGCTTAAAAACAGTCGAGTTTCTTTGGTTTTATAGAAATTCGACAATCAAGTTGGTTGTTTTCGGGATGCAGTCAGGGGTATTCTTTGGGGCTCATATTTCAAAGTACTAAACGAAAAAGATTTTGCAAGCTAAATACGGTGGTTCAAAAATAGTCAAAATTTAATTTTTTAAATACTTTCAAGAAAGAACAATCAAAGATTGTCCGAATTCGGCTCATATGTTAAGTCGTTAAGCACCATTTACGACAAAAAGGTACTATCTTGATGGATATGCTGGAAAACCCCACCTCTTCCTAAAAGCAGGAATAGAAGTAAACAAACAAAAGAAAATCAAACTTTATTTAAAGGCTTCTTCCTGACAGATACTCGAGTCTCGTTGCGATCGATGAATGTTTGGTAAACGTAGGATTAACAAATCTGAAAACGCAACTCGCTTATCTCTTTCATTGAGAAAAAAAATTTACAGTTGTTTGCTCATTTTGCAGTGACTTTTAGCTGCTGAATCTAGAATGATAATATAACACGATTCATCGACTTTGTAGACATATTCCTAAGTAGAGCAAAGTTCCTTAGTCCCATTTAGATATCTTTTGAAAATTCAATGGTGCCTCCTGCTAGCGGACGCCTATGAATCAGAATTTAATCAACTGTGGATGGGTAAATTGGCGGGTGATCCCTAAAGACACCACCAAATGTTTATTTATCCTTTTTCTGTCATTTTACGTTCTGATAATCTTCGTCATCGTTGTTAAGCATAGTGCTATGAAGGTAAGGATCAGATATATAGCGACTTATTTATTGTGTGCTACTTAAGTTAGGAGAACCAGCGCGCGTTAAAGACGGAAAAAATGACTTTTTTTGGCAGCACTTGTTTAGATCTTGAAAACTATCAGGTCGATTTCTGGAAATACGGGGGAGTCCAAGACCATTACGCGCATAGAGAATTGCATTGATTCAACAGAGTACATTGGAGTCACCTGTAGTGAAAGCGAGATAAAAGCAAAAATCAGCCCGCTGCCTGCGACATAATCAAGCGCTTGCTGTGTGCCTACTTTGTTTTCAATATGTATCAGTTAATTCATATGTTTCCAAAGCAATGCGTTTTTATTTCTAGTATTCGATCTTGTTTCCACTACAGATGATTCCAAAGTACTCTCTCCAACCAATGCAATTCATCTGTATAGTATGGAGGGGCAGCTCAAAAATTGTTTTTAGGTGGGCAGAGTTGATTTTGATTTCATAGGTCTACGTCTAAGAATAATGAAATGGGAATAAATAAGAGATATCAAAACACTGTTATGGTTATGATACAAAGACTATAACAAAAAAATTGACGGCCACAAATAACCGACAGTACACTAGCACCCAAAATTTTGAAAATTGTCCAAATGACTGAATATTCTATATATTTATGAAATGGACACATGCATTCTTCTAGTTTACCACAGTCCGTTAGGTGATTATGTGTCGATGTTGGGTATTAAATATAACCTCACTTTTATTTGCGTTTAAAGATTTAAAATATCGTAATTTTTTTAATTTATTTTGAAATTTATTGAATACAAAAATATGAATGTGCGTGCACTACAATCACTGTAAAAACAACAGGCTCAAAAGCTGTGTTACAGAAATGTCTAACTATTATTATAATAACTAGATTTAGTTATAGATTTAGTTACATCATTTCTTCTGTGAATTCCAATAATTTAAACATGGGACACATGCGTAGAAACTGATAACCTGTTTTGATATCGTAAACAATAAAATTGAGGTTATATTTTAAGGTTTTAATATCTAACTTCTGCAACAACGCCACCTATAATATATAAATGGTCTGTTACTTAGTAAAAGCTTAGTTTGATTCGCTTTTGTTTGTTCTCTTTACGCGATCGGGACTAAATGCAGAGCATCTTGTTCTATATATCTCTGTTACGGGAATTCTTAGCCCTAGGATTTTTTTTCGCAAAATAATGTTTTTTATGAATTTGTAACCTTGTAACGCCAAGAATGAAAGGGGTAGCCCATTTATCTTTTTTTAAACGACAAGAAAACTAAACATTTAAAACTTCAAACACCGTATAATAAGTCATAACAAGAAAAAATAAAAATAGGCTAGAGATTTTTGTCCCACCTACAGGTCCTTCTTACGTCGACATGTCGGGAATAAAGAGAAGTGGCGACAGTCGATCGGAATTCCCTTTACTTAAAAATAGGTCCCTTCTTGCTTTCCATCAACTTTCTAAGAGAATTAGATATTCCACAGGCCACTACAGTGGCTCAAGGTCGGACTTTGACCTTCTTAAGAATGCTAGATACATACAAGGATCAAGCTACACTGGCCAACGGGCTACGTATGTTGCTCTCTATCAACTTTCTAAAGAGAGCTAAATATCCATCAGGACACCTGCACTGGCCCGAGATCAGGTTTTGCCCTCCATCAACTTTCTAAGAAAACTATAAATACCTATTATCTCTGAGAGCCTACGACAACCTTGAGTTTTGAAATAAAAACCTAAAGCGGTACTAAAATATAGATTGACAAAGATATAGGTACTAACAACGCAAATAGGCACTATAGGCATATCTAAGACTAAATAGTTTTTTTCTGAAAACTATCGGATTCTTAATTTTCTCTACAATTATACTTTCTACAAAAATATGCAGCTTTTCTAGAAAATCGCTTTTTACTTATGCTTAATGTGTTGATAATTCACATAGTAGTTAATGCCATATAGTAAACACCACGCAAAGAATTTCGTTCTTGTTTCCAAGATATTAGAAAAACAAGAAATCATAAGTTAAATTTTAATGTTGCAGGTCTTTATTTAACTAAGTTTATTCGAAAATAATGCATCATATAAAAGAAACTTTTCTTCTCATAAATATTTTAAGAACAATGATGGGCAAAATTCACACAATAGTAGACATAACAGAATCAAAGCTATATGATAGATCTCATTTTAGTACTTCACGTTTTTTTCGTGATATTCAGAAAACTAGAAATAAATGAAGCTTTTTACATTTTGTATCTTGGAAACGGTGCACTTTAATACCTAGGTATAAACTACCCCTGCTAGTTCATGAATCTGTTGTATCAGTGCTGTAGTCAACTCTTGTTAGATACGACTAATTAAAGTAAAATAAGATATGAAACTGAAACGTACAGCAGTGAAGCGTCGGTGTTTTTCCTTCAACTGTTATTAATTAAGTACATAGTCGCTCTATTGTCTTAATTTTTTAAGGAACAAGAACATCAATAAGTTGACTTCCAAACTAAGCATTTTGTTTCTAAATTAACCGATTTCATATCTATTATGGTTCACAAAATCTCTAGCATACCAAATTTAAAAAAGTCTGTATATGCCTGATACAATTTTAGAAATTCTGGATTTGCTTGAGAGTTAGACCAAGATTTTAAATAACTAAAGAGCAGATCAATAGCCAGGAACGTAGCAAAGGGATCTAGGGGGCCCGGACCCCCCCCCCCCCGAAACCCCCAAAAAATACCTTCTTTGTCTCTGTGATACACGTTTCATCGAACGTCACGATAATGTTTTGGTTTTTGCTGAGCTCCTGAAACCTATTGTTTCCAGTCTGCAGGATATTGCACAAGAAGTAAGAAGCCTTTTTGCCACAGCTGCAACACTTTTGGCAGCAATGGAAAAAAGCGAATTTATTATCCCATTGCTGGTTTGTGAAAAGCTTTTCAACTTCACCGTACTACTCTCTATATTCCTGCAAAGTCCATCTTACGATTTAGTAGTAGCTGTAAAGCATGCAAAATATAAGAAACAATGCTCAAACTGTTTTTAACTCAGCGCTCAATTTCGCAAACGAATTCCGTTGAGGACTATTATAAAATATCAGTTTTTGCTCAGTGTATCGACCAACTAATTACAAACTTAAAAGACAGGTTCATGGCGAATGAAAATTTCCTTTTAGTTTTTCAGGTGCTTTTACCAGGATTTTACCTGAAAAAGTAGTATTGCTAGAAAACTTGTCGCCCTATTATTCCCGAAAATGCTCAGTTACGGCGGTACAGGCTGAATATTATATTTGGTGCAAAAAAGTCTCGTGTATGGAGCCAAATACTGACGTTTTCACAGTACTAGGAAATTGTAACAAGGCTGTTTTTCCAAATATACACAATCTTCTTACAATTTTGGCCAATACTCCGGTTACAACAACGGGTGTAGAGCGCTCGTTCTCCACGATAAGTCTTTACCAAGAAACAAGATGGGAAATGAGAGACTGAGTTTCTCAGCTCTTTTGTCTAACCACTGAGATATAGAAGTAAACCCTGACGATGTTTTAAATGTCATGGCAAACAAAAGAAGTTGGCGCTTGCTTTTATAGATACGCAATCTTGTTTAATAAGACCAGCACAAACTAATGAAATGAAAACAGGAATTTTTCTGGCCGAGTTTTGTTTAATATAAATAATTTTATTTTGTGGACTCAGGGCAAAATGCGACGCTATGTTTATGTTTCTCTTTCTACTGACGCCGAGTAACATAAATTACTACCATACGCTCTTAAATCTATTGTGTGTGTATGACTATGTATAAAATTCTGTCTGATTAGTCTGTCACTAAACAGCCAGTAGAAAGAAAAGCGCATAAATAGCGTTGCACGTTGACTAGGCAGCTCTCGGGAGTTGAGAAGGTAGGACCTCCCCCGAACAAAATTCCTGGCTACGTGCCTGTCAATAGCCTAGTAATAGGTGGTAGTAGTGCGCTTTTAACCGTAATGTCGTATTTTGGACGACTTTTAGACGTCATAGTGTCGTGATTTTGAACGGAAAAATCGCACATTTTGCTATTTTTACCGATTCTTTAAGTCTGTCACCGTGTACAAACAGTACACTTTGGGATTTTTCCCAAGTCTCACTTTCAAACTTGGTTATTATCCTAAGACTTTATGGAAGACATCTTTTATCAAATGATAACTCTTATGAAAATAAACTTCGAATATATGTAAGGTCTTTGGTGTTTTCTTGTCTTGTGTAATATTTTGACATTTCCCACTTTTAATATCTGCATTATTATTTTTATAAAACAATGAGAAGTCAAAAATTTCCATTCTTATTAAGCTTGACCTTTGTTTGGGATTATTCTCAAAACATTATTTAATCTGAAGAATTCATTATGGTTTTTCCCCCAAAATGTTCCCAATGGAATATTTTGCGTGACTTGAAATTACAAAAATTCAAACCTTCACTACGATTGTTTTTAGTAAATGTTCGTCAATGACAACTTTTTATAAAGTAACATTTTTTGTTACGCAATACCACTGATTCATATCCAGCTCCTTTGAAAGGTCATCTTATATTTTTACCATCTTTTAATCAAACCAGTTTTTTCATAATTCTATTAATATCATTTTTGCTTATATGAGAAATATTTCTTTAGAAATATGCATTATCTTGTGAGTTTCAAAAAAGCCTTTCTCAAAATTTAGTGATAGAAAAATATTTAGATTACTATTAAAAAAATATTTAAAAATCGATAACTTTTATTCAAATTGGTAACTTTTGCACGTACTAACCTACATATTACAACATTTTTAAAACAGGTACAGAATAATGCAGTCTTTTAGATACAAAAATGAGAATTCAAATGAATTAAGCCCTTATCGATCACCATGTATTATACAAAGAGACTAGACTTTTGTAAAAATTTCTACGCAACCTTTCAAGACTTAACGCATTCGAACTTTCTTCATCATCTGCAAAACCTGAAGTCCTGGAAATGGGCATGTAGGATAAAAATTATGGCATCCAGTACCATCGATTCCCGATATCAACTGACCCATATGTGCAGCAAAATGATATTTATTTAACTCTCCAATCGTGCTTAGAGATGTATCTCTGTAAATAAAAATTTAATTAGTATTTAACGAGTTTACTTCCTAGTGTCATGTTCGTGACGTGACTATCATCTTTTATGAAGCATAATTATGCAGGTGATGTGATCGTACAGATATAACAACACTTTTGTTACAGCAGAGTGAAAGTAAATTGCCAAGTTATGTACACATGAGCAATTACTTTCGTTTTCTACCTTAGCTGTGACTTAATAGTTTTCGTTATATTTGATAATAATTCTTTTACCTTATAAGTGAGAGGAGAGATTTCTCCGATTCCGTTAACTTTTCTTTGTTGGGTGTCGCTGTTAATTCACAGACAAGTTTTGGTAGACAAGCATTTTTTATTGTTGCTAAAATGTGCTCTCTAGAAGATCGAGATCCTAAAACGTAAAATAAATCTTCGTTTATTTGCGTTTCTTTTTTTAGAAATCTGCTTATTAATTTCTTTATAAAGCATTCTTCCGGTAAAAACAACAAATATTTAAGTTTGCATATTTAACGAACCTTTCTAGTATCATTTGGTAATATACTAAAAGGCTATTTGTAACGTCCTTATTCAAGGTTTCCAACTCTAATCTTAAGCAATTATTTCATTACTAATCTAAAGCAAAGCAATTAAAATAATTGAAATGAAATGTTGTTTGTGAACACTGTACTAATATTATATTTTACTTCGTTCACATCAAAATAAGTTTGTTAGTAAAAATTTCCAAACCAACCAATATTCCTCAATTGATCTTCTTCAATGTCAGCATCTAAATCAATTTCAGTTTTTACATCACCATATCCCGGATTCGTAGGTCTAGGCGAACTACGAGATGATCCTGGTTCAGTCCGATTTCCTCCTAAAAGTTGACTCAGAAGTTCTGAATAATCACTAGTTAACACAATTATCACACACACTACGAATACTATTCGCACTACCACTTTTCCAGTAGACGGCATATTTATTTTTAATTTATTAGAACTCTTTTAAAGACATCTTGATACTGAACTGGTTGGTGTTACTTGCCTTATGATTGCTGCCGTTCCCCGCTCCACTCTTAGTTAACAGTGAAAGTAACTAGTAATAACCAAAATCGTAACAGAGCTGTATTTATGAACAAAGGCCATGAGCTATATGCCCCCTACTTATTCTCGACTTAAAAGAAAGTGAAAACCGAAGAGTATTATTATTATTATGTCACTAACACGTAAGTGGTATGATGGTATTGAGCTTCGCGTAATATAGGTACTGGAATATTTTATTTAAAAGTTACTTCTGTAGAATATTTAAATATTTTGTTTAAAATGTTCTTGATTTCAAGGTAAACGGTATTTATTTACAAGCAATTGATATTTTATTTCCATTTTAAATAGATATCTGGCCTCGATTAACTCGAAAATAGACAATGCAATGTGACAATTACATTTATCGTTATGTCTTTAAATTCGAATTTTTGATTTGCTTTAAAAACGAAAAGTGGAACATCAAATAGTAAACCCGTTTCTGGAATTTGAAACAAGGACATTTGAATGAAACGATGTTGCTTTCAATGTTTATCAAGAATAATCTATAGTAAAAAAACCGTTTAGAACAAAATCTTAGAATAGTGAATGCAAACCTGCAGTTGCACATGCACACTTTCTTCAAAATATTCTGAACTTTCTATTCTATTTGTTGTCAAAATAAATATTTAAGTTTCCGATTTTTGTGCTTTTAACTTCTTTTTAATTGACGAATTAATTCTTAGGTGCAGTAGCGGCTACTATAAGGAAGCCAAAAGGGCTGTGCTTTTCTAATAATAGAAACTAGCTATTTATATAAATTCTGTTTCAATTTGAAAAACAAATTAAAATCTTAGTTCTGTTCTGTTGCTATTAAGGATGGACATCACTAAAGTTATGTGATTGGTAAATGAAATCTAAATTTTTGCACGGTAGGTTAGGCTTTTGCAAAATAGGCATCGCAAAAATTCAAATGATAATTGGATGGTACGATTATCTTTCTGTTGTAACGAAAAAGACTGATTCGAGTTAGTCTGAATACAATTGAGTGAGTATAGAAGAAAAAAAATTGGAAAACTCTACACTTTTCAATGCAGCAATGTTCTTAATAGTACCACAACACTGAAAGACTGCTTTAAAAGCAACTTTATGTTTAGTTTGCTTAAAGTACCCACATAAAGGTGAGTGAAGAGTACGTCGGACAAGAAAAACAAATATTCCAAGAGTTTTGCTTCATCTACATTTTCTAAAATACATACACAATGTTTTTCTTGGAAAATTAACCAATTTGGTTTTTTCCCAAATTTCTGAATACTTTCAACTTATATTTTATACAGAGTGTTTGAGAAATGAATACAGACTTTAGGATATATTGCACGAAGTCTTGAAACGCCCTATATACTCTTTAAATAGTTCATGGAAGTTTAATTACAATTTGGGCAAGGTCTTAACGAGCATCTCTGTTAATGTTTTCAAAATAAACTTCCTGACCAAGCACAGCCACAAAGCCAGAAAACCTAATCTAAACCTATAAAGATCTAAAAAGTATGAGTTGAAGATTAAACTCTCTAACCCAGAAACAACAGATGAGTAAAACTTTTATATATGTAGTGGCTTTCACCAAGCTCAAAGATGTAAAAAAACTCCATTGGGAAAACATTACGAGAAGCTAAAAAATACACTTGGTAGTAGTGAACTCCAGAAGTTGTCATTCAGAAGAAGATTACTTTCTCAAAAATTCTAAAGAAAAATGGAAACTGAAGAAGAAATGTTAGGATTGAACTGTAGTCCAAAACCAACTAAACTACATCTTTACAAAACTAGAATAAGCAATATAAACTTCTATGTATATAGCATATTTGGGCAAAATCCTACCTACCCGTCTAGAAACTGGAAAGCCATATGAACTTGCACTGCAGAATTTGATAAGCATCCAAGATCATACCAATAGTCGAAGTAAAAAATACACTGTTGGCCAAAAGTATTTAGTTACAAATTTAGTTATAAATAAAACATGATGTGACTAGACTATAAACCGAGAAAAGCTGAAACAGTGGGGATGGTGAAATTACCTCCAGTGGCACTGCTATATTGGAAGCGTCAAGCGGGGCAAAACAGTATGACAAACGATGATACAGCGGGTGCTAAGAAACGCGAACTTCCATCAGTTATCGGTTGAGCACAAATTTGTTGTTGGTCAGCATAGCAGATGTATCACTTCGTGAAATTGGTAGGCATGCATGGGAAGCCGAGAAAAAGAAAACTGGGCGGCAACATGGTGAATGTCTATTCAAGGCTTGCATTCACTGCTACAAAGACATTATAGTATGGGGCACGCTGACGGCCTGCCGCTACATAAAGGAAATATTACGCTCCAAAGTACTTCCCTACATGCGCCAGCGCGGCCTGTTTACTAACAGGACAGATCCCGTCCTCGCGCTGCGGGCAACGTATTGCCTTTTTCGAACAGCATCACATACCAGTGCTTCCGTGACCTGTTCGGTCGCCTGATCTCAACGTATTCAACAGTATCCGCATCCTTCGAGTACTGTTTAAGTTTTGGCGCCGAGTTGAGATGATATAGTTGGCCATCCTTCACGTCTCGTCAGTCTGATGCTATACTCACCGCAAACAGTGGCGAGTACTTTCATGTCTCATTATATACTACTTTTATCCCCTTTTTGTTTTTGAGATACGGGAATGACTAAATACTTTTGTTCAACAAAGGATACCTTGCTCAGAAATCTTCAATGAGAGTGATTGCCAGCGTTGGATGACAAGTTGTCTCCTCTATTATGATACTTCCTGGAGAACCTCTCTTCAACATAGTGATTAAAAGAAATTACCGAGCATTACAAACCAAGTTTGGTGTGTAAAGTATTAGCTCACAGTTCACTCTAGCAAGACAGACTAACTAGTAAGTGATTGCATCCGAACTGTTTGAAACTAGACTTAACATAATCAATCAGGTGAAGTATTTGAGGGGCAGACAAATCCATAACAATGAAGGCAACAGAAATCTTTTGAGCATGACAATCATGTTTAGTAGCAGTTAGAATTTAAAGCCAAGTCCGATCATATCGATGTGGCACCATCAGTTTATGACAGATCCAAAGATAGAAACAGTAGCAAAACTAAACTTTAGCCTTCCAGTCATGGAAGCACTTCTTAACCTTTTAACTTTAAACTTGCAGTCAGAAATTCGAAAAAGTGTAGATAATCTGAATATTTTCCTACTTGCCTTCAGAGTTTGCTGTGCTTTCGATATTAGTCGTTCTGCTTTGCAAGAATTAAGTTGAGATGTCAACATGGTTTTTATACAAGAAAATTTAACGTCGATGATTACTTTGATTTTATTTTTTGGTTTCATTCATTTACAGGTTCCAAACGCAAGTTTACGGCAAAGTCTAATTCTGAGAGAAAGGCAAAGACTGGATTTTAATGTCGGTTAATAAAAGAAGCAATTTTTAGAACTGCGGTGAAGAAGAATTTAGTAGTGAAACCGTAGAAAAAACAAATAGATGAAGAAGGGAAGGAAGACAGCGGAAGACATGAAGAATAATCATTGTAAGAGCTGCGACTTTATGCTCATAAATTATGCAAAGCTTGTACGTGTGTTCTACCTAACAAATGGTTGAGTTATTATAAGACATATAAATAACAAAACACAAAATTTTGAATTGGAATTTTCTATAACATACGTCATTTTCATATGTTTCAATCTCTCATTTTAATGGGTTGCACGCTAGGAAAAACTTTCTTAAAAGCAGGTATGTAGTAGTCAAAAGGTATTCAAGAATAAATAAAGAAAATGCTCTAGGCACTCCTACTAATTAATATCCGCAATTTGGACTCACGACTTTGCTATACAAAGTACAAATTTTATGTCAAGGACAGCCTGTATAGAGTTATCTTTATATTCAAAGAGATAAACATTGTTTCTTTGAATTTCATATTCTATAAATTAATTCTATATTAATAAAGACAATACCATTGATGTCTCTTTAAGCAAACTTATTCAAATTCAAGGTCTAGTATATTGTGTATCATTTTCTTCAAACCAACCTTCCAAGAAAAATAAGATGTTAAAGTTTTAATCAACCAACCTGCAATGATGCATAAAATTTAAAATGAAAGGCTAACCAAATCAAGGTAATGAGAATTTTTAGAGATTGTGAGGTTATGAAGAGTAATCGATTGAAAATATTTTTCAACGTTATAATACCCTATACTCACAATATTTTTGTTATAATTTTAGGTTATTTCAGTGTGAAGTTGACATATGCCACCTATAAGTGTGTTCAGTTTAATCTTTGTTACACATAATGAATAATATCGTATAGATGTTATCAGAAAATGAACCCATAGGGTTTTTTTATTTTGATATTTGACCGATTGAGTTATTCGAAGAGGATAATTTGGATAATAACTTTAATCACGCTGTTTACACGAGATCGACATACAGTGAACCACATGTTTTCAATAATTTGGCTCTCACACGTTGTACATGCAAACCTACTATTATACTTTTAAATTGAATTATAATGTCTTTTCTGACACGTTTGATATTAATAGCCGGTTTCAGTTAAACGGATTTTACTGTAGATGCGTTAAATACATCCCGTATGTATTTTTTTAGCTCAAATAAATAATCACCTTTGTTTAAATTTGAGTTTTTTTATTCTTTCTATAATTATTATACTCGTAATTATAATTTTTGATTCGTAAATTACCCACTCGTGAGAACAAGCAAGTGAGGTTAGATACCACGATACAGATAAAGCAAGCAATTTGTATTATTGTAAGCGCATCATAAAGTTGGCATGATCACCGCTTTACTAATACCAAACAATTCCAAGCGTGACGTATTGGTTTCAGCGTAGAATTTCCCGGTGGAATTGCATTCCATTTGTATACAGTTCAGTTGAAATTTATCAAATACGGATGCGTTTAGGTTCGATTTATCTTTTTCACTATTCACTTGTTTAACAAATACTTATTTGAAACTGTCAATATTTTACCTTGGTTGACATTCGTATATCATCTGTTTTGATTAGTAAAACTTCATACCACATTCGTTTTTGTTTTTGCTGTTATAGTTATATTTGTTGATGATTATTAAAATTAATTACTTGCTGGAGTAATCAAGGGCATGAAAGAGTTACCTAAGCATAATAATTTGATGATTAGATCAAAATTAATAAAGCAAAAATAGTTGTTTCCTTTTTATAAACTAATTATTACTACCTTCTTTTTTAAACAGTTTAGGTTAATCTTAAGACAAATACTAATTCCGTAATCTGGTCACTGAGTGATGCAGTTAAATAATTACATTTTAAAGGAGAATTCTGGTTTCAAAGCAATAATTACAAATTTTAAAGAGAAGCTAAAGTCAAGTGCTTTTTACTGCCACTGATCATTGGCTCTTCGAGCTTCCAAACTACTATAAGGAAAATGTCCGTCTCAGAACAGATACGTAATGCCATTTTTGACCTTCCACTTCTGAAATGCAAAATCTTGATGTACGAGGGTGGTTTGAAAAGTTTTCGACCTAACAAAGATACAAGACATTTTTTCTGAAAATTTTTTTTTATTTTTCAACATAGTCTTCTTGTAACTCTACACACTTCTCCCAGCGATGCTCCCATCTCTGTAGCCCGTCCGAATAGTACTCGGCATTTTGCTCTGCAAAATAATTGATCACGAAGATGATTGCCTCTTCATTTGACGAAAATCTTTGTCCTCCGAGCGCAATCTTTAGATGAGGGAACAAAAAGAAGTCGCTTCGGGCTAAATCTGGTGAGTAAGGCGGATGGTCAAGCAGTTCAAACCGTAATTCGTGGATTTTCGCCATGGCAACCGCTGAGGTTGTCTTGGTGAAACAGGATTTTCTTTTTCTGCAAATGTGACCGTTTTTTCGCAAGTTCTGCCTTCAGCTTGTCAAGTAATGATGCATAGTATGCTCCTGTAATGGTTTTTCCTTTTTGAAGATAATCGATTAAAATAACTCCATGACTATCCCAAAAAACAGTCGCCATCACTTTCCCAGCCGAAAAAACAGTTTTTGCTTTTTCTGCAGTCCACTGTTTGGACTGTATTTTTGTTTCGGGCGTATAATGGTGTATCCAAATTTCATCTACAGTAATTAATCGGCGCCAAAACTCGGATTTATTTCGCCTAAACTGCGCCAAAAGAGTGTTGGAAATATTCATTCGAACACGTTTTTGGTCTAACGTGAGCAAACGCGGCACCCAACGCGCGGACAGCTTTCTCATGCCTAAATGTTGATTTAATATGTGACAAACACGTTCTTTTGACATGTTCATAACCTCTGCTATTTCTCTCACTTTAATTCGGCGGTCGTCTAGCACCATTTGGTGAACTTTGGCGATGTTTTCGTCGGTAGTTGCAGTTTTTGGACGTCCCGAACGTTCATTGTCTCCCAAGCTCTTACGGCCACGTTTAAATTCAGCAGCCCAAAATTTCACCGTGATAGATGATGGTGCAGAGTCCCCATACACAGAATCCAACTCATCTTTTATTTGCGAAGGCGTATTGCCTTTCAAAAACAAATATTTAATGACAGCTCGATACTCGATTTTGTCCATTTTCACAAAAAAAACTCACATCAACTCACTCAAACGACTGTTACATAAAAACTGCGCTTTCAAAATGGCTGAAACTTTGGTGAGTAACTGTCAACAGATGAACAACGAAATTCAGTAGCTTTTATTTACGAGTGCTGCCATCTTCACGTTGAGGTCGGAAACTTTTGAGACCACCCTCGTAATAGTTGTTCATATTTGATGTATAGATACTACCATATACCGTATTTACTGCAGAATTTCTTAATTCTAGCCTAAATATCTAAACAAAAATTTAATTGGTTTAAGCCCATGGTTTCAATTTCTGTAATTACTTAATTACATTATTACAGTTCTTGTTAGGACAATAAATTGGAGACTTTAAATCACTGAAGTGATCTCTGGTATTTCGCTAAGCTGAAACTAGCTGTACTTGGACCTTCATCACAATCTTTCTTCTTGAAATAAACCATGAAGGTATTGATTTTTCTTTTTTTTTCAAAAAATTTATAGAATTCTCTAACGAGTTGGAACGTGCGTCTTATTAGCTTATGTCTTACCGACAAGAATTCTAAACTGTTTTTCTAGCCCAAGATATCTTCAGAAAAACTAAATGTTTATTTAAGAAAAAATGATTTTTGCTGATTATACAGAGTCGGAGCTTGAATTATTTACGATTTGCAATATTTGCAATTATAGATTAAAGATTTTTAGAATTTACAAAAACCGTAAGTATCTTAGACGATCAGCAGTGATACAGAAGAAAGATAAACTTTCATTCAGATTACCAAATCCATGGTCTTGGCAGAATCAGTAAATATACCCAGATATTATTTTGGGAAATTAGCCTTGCTTTAAATAAACATCATACAGCACAGCTGATCGTTCTAATGTTATCGATTTTTATGTTCTATTCATATTTTAAAAAATAATCAAATTGTTGACGAAATAGATAATTTAAAAAGATTAGGTTTTTTGTTTAATATTTAGAAATTCCATAATAATTGCAGACACTTCCAGCCTAATTAACATTATGAGTAATTTGACACTGATACTATATAATATACATAATAATTTTAGTATTTGAAAACTATTCCGTAATGTACTTTATCTGCAGAATGCAAGCTGGAGGATTTATCGATGCCCATTTAGATTCAGTGATGCACAGATGACAAGCGCGGATTGTAGCGCGGTATTAATATGCCAATCTATACCAATTACCAATGTAAACACACGTTAGGTTAGTTATGATTATTACCTAAGGGGTGTGCTTAACCGAATTGAGTACACAAACGAAGTGCTCACAGACCAAAGGGCTTATTTCAAGATAATTAAGAAGGTATTTCGGCGTATAATAGAACCAGTATGCTGTGCTAACTTTATTAAGAGTACGATTTACACATAATAATGTGGTTATCAAAGCACGTTTTCAATTTCAGATATTATAAACGCTATAAAATAAACGTGAATTTGTTCGAGGGTTTTATTAACCATTTCATGGTAGTATTATCCACTTCGCTTTATTACATGACAAGTAAGAAAAATATGCATAAGCACAACATGTTATTCGCGTACATTATTACCAGAGACCTATAACGTAGCATGTGTAATAATAAATCCACATCGAGTTATATGAGTGTAGTTTGACGAAACTACATCGAATTTTCCATTTCGCTGCACTTATGATCTACAGCATTTTTTAAGGATATGTTTGTTCATCAATAACTGAAAACAACGTTATTGTAGACAAACGATTTATCTTCATATATAAGTGTCTTTTATATAAGACCAAGACAATCTCGTATGTGGCTCGCCAACTCATCAAGTAGGAGATTCCTTTAGACTACGAAACTTAATTGATGTCGAATATTAACTGTTATTCTAGACAAGTTTATGTTAAATCATCTCTATTCGAATACATTAATTATTATTTTCCTAAGAGCTATTAGTTTGATTTGCGATTTAAGTGCCACTTAAATATCTTAGCAACGCTTGCGTTGTTATGGTAACTCACCATTGTTTGCGTATTTGCCTGCGTTTTAACGCTACTAGCTTATGTTGTAATTTACACAAACAAAGCACCCAATTTAGATTTAGGAGTTAATCATTGTGTGGTGCAATTTGGAACTTTATCAAACATGTTAGCTTGTCATACAGTAGCATTTCTTAAACGATTCAGAATTGCTCCTTAAATAGCTATACCATACCCAACTTTTATTTCAGGTGTATTCAGTATTTCAGGAACAATGTACGATTTTTATTGTGAAGCATTTATTATTCTGAGTATCTTTATTGTTGATAACCTTATCCGAGTGAGTAGATATCCTTTTATAAAAAAAATGTGCGCAAAGACAAATAATTTATTATTTTGAAATTTCTGCTTTGTTTGATTAAAAAAAATCACAAATGCGCAGTTTTTGAGCAAAATTGGCCATCGTTAATCAGAGCTAGTGATCTCTCTTTTATTTTAATTTCTTTCCTTATATTATATGCAGATTCAGTCTTGGACCTGGTGCCCTTTCCTCTTGTATCTTGTCTAAATTGTTAGTTTACTCTTAAATAGTACAAATTTCATTTATTTTCTTCTTGCCTAAATTTTGTCTGGCCTGTATTTATGGAATCTAATTGAGATGAACTATGTCTACCTTTTGTACCAGTTTCTGTTTTGGGTTAGGTCTGCAAACGATCCAACTTATTACAGAGACTTGAGCCTCGTTTCATTTCATAAATACTCTAAACTTATCATCCAATAAAATAATTGTATTTAAAACTGAAATATTGCATTTATTAACCGATTTGACCATAAGGAAGTCTGTCATACAAATTGGGGCCAAACTGGATTGCATAACGACAAAATGTACGTTACAACTCGAACATCAAAACTGAATTGTTTGGCTAAATTCCTACTCTAAAACTAGTTTTTGCCGATAAATACCTCAGACAAACTTTATGGATTTTGATCGTCGGTAAGACTGGTTGAAACTGCAGTATATTATAATTCTTGACTTACTAGTCAAAAGTTTTCAAGGGCACGAAACTTGAAACTCTCCAACAAGTATACTACTAAAGTATATGCTTAGAACTGTTGGGATAGCAGCAAGTAATGCATACTGATTAAGAGCTGTTTTACTTTAATCCACTCGTAGGAGGCATAGTGGGTTGCTTTAGGTAGCCACCGGTAGCTTCAAAAATTCAACATGCAATGGCACACGGTTGGGCTTTGCTTTATTAGTCTTCTTAGGTCGAGCTTTACCCTCCTCCAATTGGCCTACAGCGAGACTTTGCCAACCATCAAGCTACCTACTCTTACTGTGGCATACAATCGAGATTTGTTCTTTATTAACCTTCTTAAGTCACCTATACTTTAACATTCATCAAATTTTACCTTTCAATAGGTCTCGATTAAACGGGAGTCAGATTTTTGCTTTCGTTAGAAACACAGTAGACCAGAGACCGATTTAGGTATCCTTTTCTAGAGATGTAAGATACTTCTTGGAAAGCCAAACAACGAACAATGTGTTTGGATTGCTTGAAAACCCTTCCCAGTTTACTACCGAAAAAAATAAAGTTTCATCCCTGTACCACTATCCGTTTTCCGCTTTCCAATATACAGTGTGTCGCATTTAAGATGAGGACACCCCCATATTTTCGCTAATTCAAGGATTACGTGTTTGAGCTGTTGCACAGCAATACAGATTGATGTATTACATTTTTAAGATAACTCAAATTATTTATGAATTTTAAACAGAGCCAACTACGACTTCCCAAACAGAGCCAATTTTCGTTATTTTGCTTCGCGTTGGATATATCGAAAAAAGTTACTAGAAAAAGTTTAGTTTTAATTTTTTTCGTATTTTCGTCCATGTGCACAATATTACAAGTGTATTTTTCGGTTAGAGTATCATGGTTTAGGTTTCATGACACTATTACCTTTAGCACTGTCTTTTTTTGTAATTTCTTATGTAAATGGATAATTTGTCTGTATAGGGAATTAATGCTTAAATAAATAAATTAATTAAATTCGTTTTCATGGCACTCTAATTGAACAATAAACTTGTAATATTGTGCGCATGGACGAAAATACGGAAAAAATTAAAAATGCGAATTTTGTCATGAAATTTGGAACGCAATTAAAATAATATTCCGAACAACTTTTTCTAGTAACTTTTTTCGATATCTGCAACGCGAAGCAAAATAACGAGAAGTCGTAGTTAGCCGAGTTTAAAATTCATAATTAATTTGAGTTATCTTAAAAGTGTGATTCATCAATCTATAGTACTGTGCAGAAACTCAAAAGTGCACTCCTTCAATTAGCAAAAATATAGGAGTGTCTTCATCTTAAATGCGACACACTGTATAAGCAAAAACCGAAAAACGCAAAAAACAATCGCCGGTGTCCAAACGGCTTGAAAACCATTCCCCTACGATTACAATCAAAGTCTTATCTCGATATAAAATATTTGTCGAAAAGACTTTTGAAAGTCACTACCAACAACCAGAATTACACTTCACTTCCATAACCTGTTTCTGAGATATAGGATATTCAGTGAAAAAAAGCTACCCATTTCAAGTTTAGTGCCTAGAAAACTTTTGAGAGGTAAATCAAGAACTATAACATACAGTTCCAGCCATTTCACCGAAAGCCAAAATTCATGAGATTGTGCAAAATCGTTTTTTCTTTATAAGAGCCAGTTCGGCCCCAGAAATCAAGTTCGCCTACCCCTGATATAAATAGATTTATGTACATACATGTAAAAACCTTCTAAACTGAATCAATTCAATAGACTCCTGAATCAGCGTTCTCCACAAAAAGAAAGAGTAAACTTCTTCACGTCTGGCAGTAAGAAAATTCGAAATAATATCTTAGAAGCTATACATGGAGACAGCGGAATAATATCATATCTAGCAGGTTAAACATGATAGTTTAACTTTAGCAATGGCTTTGGCATGCGCGTCTCACAAGCAAATTGTTCAGTAGACCGAGTTCGCAGACTGTACGGTTTTCAAGACCCAATAATACGATATTTTAAGGTTATGAAAAATAAAGATAAAGCCAGAAAACCCAGATCTAGCGACTTTAATTCCTACATCAACCATATCGGAATGGCACCTGAATTTTTTTACTATCTTGCTTCGTATTGCTTTTTGGGCATGCTACAGGATAGATTGGTATGAATCTATTATTTGGCCCGACTTAATCTGTCTTAGTCTGGTCAATAACTTTAGGTAGAGATCTACATATTGTCTAGGCTAGCCCAAACCTAGAACAATTGCAATTAAAAAGTTTCTTCGACTGTTAATGTAAAATTCTTCAACTGGACTAGACCATAGATAAGTTCTTTAATGTATCCAGAGAAATTCCAGACATTACTAGGTAAATATAACTAGTGTAGATAATGTTTATTATAGACAATTACTGTCTATGTCCAGCACTTATTTAAATTGTAAGCCATGTTATTAACCATTCGAGATCTTGTAGGCTCAGCAGTAAGATACTTGGCTTAACGGGGTTTTATCATACAGTTCTCTAATAACTGGATTATAGAGTAAGTTATTCAAGAAGATAACAAGAATGTTGTGTTGTCACCAGTAACTACGTTCTGTCTGCTGTCTTTATTTTAGATTATTTATTAGGTGTATTAAGTGCATAAAATTCGCCGAATCTTAAGAGAAAATAAAACTTTTTCTTGAATGTTCACACAATCTTTCACCCTGCATAGGCTTATTATGTACACTACTTTGTGTATATGTTGTTCACAATGACAGATCAAAATGTTTTGAAACTTCAAACTAACTAACGTTGACTAATTTGAATTTAAGCTAAGCTGGACTAGGTTTAGTTGGCGGCCTTGGGCATGAAAGGTACTGCGCTACATCTACAGTAATTTTTTGTATGCTTGAATTCTTCCACAAAAAGTCGTTTAAAAATTTTCATTTCTTGTCTAGTTTCTGAGAACGGTTTCAACAACGGCTAGAAACAACTAAAGTAGCAGTCTCATCAGAATTCCATTACTGCGCATTAATGATCCCGAAGAGATTGTAGGAAGATTGAGTCTAGTATCTATGTTGATTAGTTTCTTTCCAAGATTCATTATTGTCAGGCAGTGGAGATGGTTGTATTGATGTAGATGTAACATTGGTGACAGCAGTAAGAGGAGAATATGAGAAAAACATAATATGCGCATAAGCTACAAAAACTACAAAGAATAGTTTAGTTTAGTAATGAGAGACTAGGTACATTAATTAAAACGATTATGTTTACTTAGAAATGGCCTCCATTATGTCGTTTTTGGTATACCTGTATAGCTACTCAGTTTTATTGCTACAAGACGTTGTTTGTCTTATTAAAAAAAAATTTAAAATTTCCATATTTCAAGATCTCCACATAATTATACTTGCTATAAAAAGCAACGCAATTTCTTCTAGTTAAAAAGTCAAATTATGTAAATTATGTAAGAATTAAATAGATCGTGATTGTGAATTTATTAAGTTTTTCTTGTTTGATTATTATTCATTTATTGACTCGTCTCCTGTTTCTTATACTAATTTAAATTTAATAAGACGAACAACTTATAGAAAAACAAATTTGAAATAGAGATGTGTGTATGTGTTTGCATTTAAGTAATAAAAATGTAAGTAATAAGAAATATGTTTACGTCATCTGAATATAATAAATATGAACTACATTATTTTAATGTATTTTTACTATAAACATTTATTTCTCATTGAGAAAAGATTCAGTAAGTCGACATTTGAATAGCAGAAGCTCCTAGGTCATATACAAGTACAAGAGCTCCGATTCTAATGTCGTTTTAAGAGCAGTTACAATAATGCACGAATAAATAATCTTTTTCTGTGTTTCCTTCCGGTAATGAAATGTTACGAACCGTTACTGGTACACGATATAAAAAAAAACATATTTAACCTACAGTACTTAGAGAGTTGGTAGAACCAGACCATAAACTTCAACTTGGCACTATGACGAAATAAAACCGAATAAAAATGCAGACGAGTAGCTATTTCTTTCATTTCTTTCATTGGAACTGATTTTTTCCCATTTTTCCTTCAAATGTGACATTTTATCCTTAAGAGACTCATACAAACTTTTAATTTTCTTTTGTCCGCTTCAGTCTTTTTTTTTCTCACTACCCAAGTTGCTACTGCTTTTTTCATATCTTAAAGTTTGAATATGGCAAACAAAGAATTTAAGTAGAAGAGAAATGTGGGAACTCTTCTGCTAAGTGAAACACTTGGAAAAAAGCTTCTTTTTGTTTGCTTTCTATTTTTAAAATTATTATTAATTAAAATATTAAAGCCTTCAATGGCCAAAAATGTAGCAAAATGTATGAAAGGTACTTCTGCTGGCTGATAGAATGAAAACTAAGTGTCTGACGTTTTTCAGTTAGGTTTTCGTGCCTAGTTGACCATTTGGCATCTCTGGATGCTTGTAAATCAGACACCACTGGTCACTCATCGTCAGTATAAAAGCTTCAAGGCCCAATAGCGCAATGTAATATTTCAAATACTTGATCTACTACCAAAAGTAAGTTATAGTATATGAGTTTTAGGTAAAACTATTAATTCTGAAGTCCCTGACTAATCTAATTCAGCTACAATTCTGCTCTACGAGCTCAGTGATAGAAAGTTCTCAATGGAAGCATCTAATGAGATGCCAGGCATATCTTGGGCATTGCTGTCGGGAGTCAGGACAAATCTTAGGCATCACACCAAGATGCACTATCACAGGTGGGATTGATCATTGCGTAAGGAGTTATTTGTAGTGATGAACAATGTCAAAAGCCTCCACTACTGCGCATTAAACTGGAGTTTATGAAATAAATCAAAAGTAGTATCTCAGTTGAATTCAACAACAAAATTCCCAACTAGGAAAAAGAAAGCGGTTTAGAACAGCATTGTTTCAGTAATTTGGGGTTTCTTGGGAAATTACAAGGTTGAAAACTACAAGGAACTGGTTGAGACCTTGGTGAAGAACTACGTCCAAAAAGGCTACAGGATGTCCCTTGAAGAACATATTCTTGCTACCATGTCAATATAAATGTTTTGCCTGGTTGAAAAATGTTTAGGGAATAGAGCTGATTTCTTATTACAACCGAAGCGAAGGTTAGTTAAATCATTGTTGGTTTTCATTTATTTTGTTTCAGGGCTAAAGATGATTTTTAATAGCAAGCTTTTGTTGTTTGCGTCATCGAATCCTTATTCAATTATTCGATATGTATATTTGAAGGTTGAACATTATTTGAGCAACAGTTAACAAACAAAAGTGTTTTCGACATTTATGGGTTTTTTGGGTTTTTAGTTTCTTTTTGGTTTACGTTTCAAGAATACCAACCAGGCTTCTACTGTAATGTTTTTGTTCTTTGTCATGTGTTTTTTGCCGTCTATAGCCCAGGAAAATTTTGAGGTACTTAATTACAAGAATTTACAACACCATATTGAAAGAAGATTATTTAAGGACAGAAGAGAAATTTTATGGTTTGGTCTAATCAAACGCAAAACCGATAAAGGATTAACTTGCACATTTAGAAACATTGCTAGAAGATTGAAATTTAAACTAAGATGGTTTCATTCATGCAAGGTCAAAGCATGAGGGTGTTTATGTACTCCTATTTGTTAATTAGTGAAAATACCACAGTTTGATAGGGAGTAAGGACAAAAATTAATAAATTTCCTAAAGATCCATCCCTGCTTATACTGTCAAAATAGTAATCGTAATAAATATAGCAATACTAAGAAAATAAAGCAACTGTGTAAAGTTAGATGACATTGCAAACATTCAAGAAGAATTCCAAACGTTTATTAGTTTGTGACAAACCATTTCCTTGAAGTAATGCATAGTATTCTCAATTATTTCTTGAAACCATTACCTAACAGTTTTCGAAACGAATCTAGTTTGTGTTGTTTACCTAGAAAAATTATAACTGTCTATCCCATATTTCTGTATATTGTGATTTATTTAGAATAAAATCTAAGAATTTTTTTTATGTTACAGGCTTCCAGTATGTTATTCGGGGTCGACTTCCATGAATTGCTTGTTTCGAAATGACTTCTCCCTTTTGCTTCTCTGGATCAACTACAAAAGAGGGTGAATTATCGTATTCCAAGAAGAGTTTCACATATAATAATATTTCATTCTTACAGACATTATCTTATTAACATAATACAGGACGCATGAATAATAATATTTCAGTTTAAAGTAACTTTTGTAATTGCAGAAAAATGCAGCAAATTTATGATTTGTGGAATTTACCAATATACCATACTGCGTATGTAGGCGGGAAGGGTGAGCCATATGAACTGATAGTATGGGGTAAAATCGGACAGGGATGATGGATTACACTGTCATCTATTTGCACACGTAGCAAATTGTGGCGACTGTATCTACTATATGCAATCGTGACCGGAGTATACTGGTTAATGTTTTTGATAGAATTCGCGGGGCTATCAATCTTCTTTCATATTCTTCCTCACCAGTCGGAGTGTGGAGTGAAATATTATAGGGATTACGGAGTTCTGTCTTCATGCAAGTCTATGTGAATTAAAACTTTTATCGAACATCACGTTATGAATAAAAGAGATTAAATTAGGGGAAGTATGCACGCTTTGAAAATTTTTTATTATAAAATTACTTAAACTGTAAATACATTTGACTCGATAAGTTATCGACGATAACCATCAATAAAAAATGGAAATTACATCGTGATTAATAATGGATAAATGTTTGCCTCGTATGCAAACAAAGGATCACAACAAAGACAAATTGAGAATTTGGACAAAATTACAATTTGCATGGACGATAACCTGAAATGAAAACATATCACCGCTCATCAAATGTTATTTGTTAGGACCCACATGTCTGGGACTGAATACTGTAATCGGGACCCATGTGACATTCTACCGCATATTACTGTATATGTGCATGCGATGCGAGGAAATTGTACGTATCATTAGATCCGCCCTAATCAAATAGGGCCATCATCAAATACATGCCAATCATGAATAGCAATTTACTAGCCTTCGCGCGACGTTAGGTGTATGCCATCACATGAAAAATGCTATAATACCTCACGCTGCCAAATTACCGAAAATTATTCATGCGTTTCATTTACAGAATTTTCGACCAATTATTTTGATGAGATATTTTGCCTCCGGAGCCCATTGTTTTTATTAAACCTGAAACGTACGTTGTTTACAAAAACAAAACCTCATCAATTCTTTATGGCAAGGGCTTTTGAAAAAAAATTCACTTCTAGAATTGCCTTGAAAGTTTTAATTAACCGATGCTGAAGTTACAAAAGAAAATTAAGAAACGTTAGAATCAAGGCATGCTCAATTTACTTGCTTTTATTTTTACTTGAATAAATATTTGATTAAATTACTTTGGATAACCTTTGTGTAACCTCTGCGTGCTATTTTGTATTGCTTTTATATATTTATTTTATGAAAAAAATAATAAAGAATTTGTTGCTTCCGGCCTCAAAATGAGTGTTTCCAATATTTTGGATGTTTCAGATGGCCTAAAGTAATAAATCTTCTATCTCATATAAATAAGATTGAGTCAGGTCAGCTATAAAAATATTTTTAGTTGAAATCCCTTCACTCACTTACATGTAAATTTTCCACCTAGCTGAAAACTCACTTTTAGCGTTTGCTTTTGTGGTGATGCTCAATTTCATAAGCTTCATAGATGTAAAATATTATTTTCAGATACTTGACACTACTGTATATTTTGAATACTTTAGTTGCGTTTTAGCTCTTCCAAAGGAATTTCAAATATCGTCCATGCTCAAGATCAGTTCTGAAACAAGCACGATTTTGATCATCTCAGTTCTCATCATCTACTGACATTAAAATGATATCAAAAGAAGCCTAAGAGTGCTCATTTCACTTAAACTCGTTTCATCACTTATGGTAAAAATTAAAAGTTTTGCAGATTTTTCCAAATATATTTTTTAATGACCGACAGCAGAAAGTAACGGAAAACTAGACAAAAACATAATCTGAAGTATAGGAAAACTAGGACAGATATTTAATATGATGAAATTAACATTCCTAAGGAAAGGGGATGTTTTAAGATCAGCATAGACAAAAATATTCAAAAGAGTACCACTAACAATAGAAAAACAGAGAAGAAGACGAAGAGACATTAACAACGAAACTTCTAGAACCCAACTCGGAGTGAAGCCCATTTATATAAAATGCTAGAAGGAGAGTGTTGAAATCAAGAGAGAAAGACCACTACAGACTTAAATAGAGAAGGTAAGAGGTGCACAACAATAGAAGAGCAGGCAAAAGATGGACCCAAGACAAAAGTATTAAGAGAGAAGTGAAGGAAAACTACCTCAATTCCTATAATCTTACAGCTAACGTTAGAAAGACTCAGAATTCAATAAGTAAAAATAAAAATTTAGTCAGTTCAAAGATCATCAGTATAGTAACTTAAATTATTTAATGTTACTGGCAAGGGTTGTCTCCCATGCAAGAACAATCGGCAAAATTTCAAAAATCCTTTTACGATCAACTCAAGTTTTTATAGCTAAATCAAAAACTTGAACTTAACAATACTTTGTGTTGCCCAAATTATTCTAAGCAGAAATGTGTCTGAGTTTCCCCATTGCAAAATGCCAAAACACAAATGTACCTTATTGTCCCATACGATCCACTTAATCGAATAGCATTATCTGTTTGCCAAATAACTCCATTTCAATAAACGAAAAAGAATGTTTAGAGCAACTAACCTAACCCAGATCTCGTTTTTCATACTTAATGGATGTTTAAGAGTAACCATCTTTGAAATTAGACAAATGAAATTATTAGGCAAAATAGTATGATACAAAATGAGATTAAGTTAGACAGATTACTATTGTTTTTAACTTTCTATTGTTGGTTGGGTTTGGTTTCTTCTTCTTCTGCTGGTTTGCCAATTTTTGCCTTGATTACATTTTACCAAAGAAATGTGTTGCTAAAACAGAAACCTCAATTTCTTTTTTTAGCACGTTTTGTTAGCCATTCTATAGTCATTTTATTGTTGGTCTTATTTGCAGATGTTACCCTGACAATTGTTACTGCTTATAAGCTTCTGTAGTTTCATTAGTAATCAGTATGACTTCTTCGCATGTTATTGATTACTAGATTTGTCTTTAGTTATACAAAAGAAATAGAAAATAAAACAAAGAAAGGTATCGCATTTAATAATACCATAGTACTGAGATCATGATAGTAATTCAATTTTCTCTTGTCAATTTACATTCTTAGGTTATATTGGTTACACACAAAGTATAGACGAAAAATTCCAAAATATTGCAAACAAATTTAAAGGTTTTGTTATGTCTATAAAGTGTCTCGTACAGAGGGCCCTGAGTCTTGACAAGAATTCTTGTCAACTTAAATTGTTAACAGACTTGACTTATTAACTACATTTAGTTTGTTTCTGATCTAATCTAAAACATACGTTACCCAAAAAAGCATAAAAATTGAACTATAAGGAATGTTTAACCAGACAGCCAAACTTTCGGTTTGGATATACTCTAAACGTTTTTGGACGTCTATCGGACGACTGTTTGCGGAGGTCTATTTTGGTCTATACTTCATCTGAATATTCCTGTACATAACTTAAAGTTTCAGTTCCCAAGAAGCTATGGAAAAAAATTCATTTGATAAAATTATCTGTCAAATTGACAGTTGAAATTTAGAAACAATTAAAAATCATCAGTGTATAGGTTATGTGTTAAGAGAACTGAAATTTTAATGATCACTTGTCACAACCACTATACGTTCGTTTTTTGACGTTCATTGAATGACCATGCACAAATTACGTTTGGTAAGGGACGTCCATTAAATATCTAAAATGTCCGTCGCCAAGATTTGGATGTCAAATGAATGTCCAGTGAACGTTCATGTGTTACATAGGATACTGTTTTGGCAGGAAGCCACCAATAAAATAAAAAGAAATATTGATGAATGAGATACTACAAAAATTAAAGTTTGTTGCAGTCAAATAACACTGATTAACAACTTGAAACTTTTTTTCTAGTCCCTAGTTACAAATAGGTGATTTTGAATCATCTTTTCACAGTGAATCCAAATCTGCTTTTGGTTTTTCTCTAGCACGTATAGTTTCCGAGAAAAACATGATTTTGTTTCGAAATAAAACGTAACCAACAGTAATCACCCAACATGTTCGAATTCCATCTTCCCTGGTACCGGTTTTCCCAACGTTGAAAGGTCTTGATGGAGACGCTCCCCATGCTCATCACTTAAGCTCCCAGATTGTCTGGGAAAAAATCCAAATGGGAATGTAAATAATGCATCTTTAGCGACATATTACATCCCATTTTACGGTAAGTTGTCAACATTTCGTCGACGAGGTTTTTGAAAATTTCCGCTTTGTTGTTGCCCAGAAAACCCTTTACGACATATTTGAAACAATTCCACGCCACTTTTTCTTTTCCTTGTATAACCGCATCGAAATCGCCGTTATTCATTAATTGCCGAATTTGGGGACCCACAAATATGTCCTCCTTTATCTTAGCTTTGCTGATTTTTGAAGATTTTTCTTTTATATACTGAAAACCTCTTCCGCCACGGTCCATACCTTTTACAAAATTCTTTCTCAGTCCCTATCTTTATATGCAAAGGCGGCAAATAGATATTGTTTTTATCCACAAGGCTTTCATGTAAAATATTCTTTTCTGCTATATATTAATAATGCTACGATTTAGCACGACTGTCCTATTCGCACAAAAAGTAACGTTATTTTGTAAATCCCAGTTGCATTCCTAATAACAAAGTCATAACTTTCAAATCTCCACAGATTTTCCACTCGTATCGTTTATAGTCTACGCTCGTTAAAAGGCATTTTATAGTTTCATAAGATTTCTTTAGCTGAACTGAATATGCAATGGTAACTGAAGGCAATGCATTGCCATTGTGCAATAGAACTGTTTTCAAACTAAATTTAAATGCAGCAATGAACAGTCGCCATTCTTCTGGTTGATGTTTACGTCCAAGGGTTTCCATCAAACCGTCCACATCACTGCAGTAGGTAAGATTGTCGCCCATAGAATAAAACTCAGAAAACTTCTTTTCGCGGTTACGGAAATGACTAATTTTGGTACTGTGTTTCAATAAATTCCAACTTTTTAATCGGGAGCCAAGCAACTCGGCTTTGCTTTTGCTTAAGTTAAAATCACGAACTAAATCGTTTGGTTGTGCCTGTGTGATCAAATGTGGCTCAATGGGATCTGGAGGAATAAACTCTGGATCATTGCTTGAAACAATGCCAGCATTTTCTTTATGTGGTCCTTCAAATGGTTCTGGTGGCATAGGAACTGGAAGATCAGTACAATGGCCAACGGGTCTTATCGCCGATGTTAAATTAGGATACACAACAGATTTTTTATTTTTTGCAGAGAAAGCCTTCTATCTTTGTTATGCAGAAGTAACAATCGGTTACATGATCCTTTTGTTCCCTTCATATCATAAATACTGCAAAGGGCATACATACACGGGAAGATTTTATCCACTGTCGAAGGCGATTTGCACAAGAAACACAACAAATATGTGGTGCCCATTGCTTATCTTGATCTTCAACTTGACATCCAAAATACAGACTTGTTAGCGCAGTAAAACATCGTTTTTGGTGTTTAGCAGTAAACTCTCCACAAACGTAACAAAAACTGTCCGGATCGTTCGCTCATTTACGGGACATGATTAATGTTTCTATAGTTATCACTCAAAATGCAAGAAATTTTCTTTGTTAAGCAATGATAATGCAACTTTATAAAACTTCACTCGCTCCACAAAACAGTACAAATACTGAACAGGTTCATACATAAGTGATCTCACTTATGGAAAGTTGAAATAATATTTACAAATATTTATCAGAGTGACATATCTGTTGATAACATGTCAATAGCTTTCTAATATATACGGAATGCGGTCCAAAACCTCTGACCGCTAATACGTAATTACCTAATGTAATTATAATTACACTGTCCACTGGAACTTCAAATCCATATATTTCAAAAGGTACACGTGATAGAAAAAATCTGAAAGCAGATTTGAATTCAGAATGAAAAGTTACATAAGGATTACCTACTCTGTTAATCAGTGCAATCATTCTATTTTGTTCCAGCACAAAACTAAAAAATTTAAATCATTAATTAGTAGATAACGGAGCTAGAAGAGCTATTTTTATTTTCTTTAACAAGTTTTAATTTGATTATTGAAATTTACAATTTAAATTCCTTCATTTCAGTTTAGATTATTTCAATAAATAAATAATTTATTATCAAAGTAATAAAGGAAGTGTGAAGAAGATAGCTTGGGCTTTCGAAAAACTTATGACTGGGGTCATCACTCATCAGGCAAGGTAGGTTTATCTATATTTTTAATAGTTATTTAAAAAAAAATTGCTTTGCACACAATGTGTCCTGCAAAGTCTGCAACAAATAGAGAAATTGTTTCTTTATAAAGTTTTGTTTGCCCTAGAGCTTCCATTAATGGAAATAAAATTCTGATGCTACCAACAATTATTTTTCCATTAAATAATAAACGACTAAATTTAATTTGCATGTTTGAACTACACATGCAAAAAGCTATCGTGAACAAATTTTTTACTTTATAAACGTGAGTATTAAGTTGAAACAAGAAGAAAGTTAGAATCATTGTATTTGCATTAATTTGAACACAGGTAGGTTTCACTTACTTTTGCTGCATTCGTAACGGTCAAGAAGCAAATTATTGAAGATAAATCTTGTAGAAAATATCTTCAACTGATAGAATATTTTTCATGGCAGTAACGATAAGTGATCAAGCAACAACCACTACCTTACGCTATGATTGTATGATAGCATATAAACTTTGAGTAGACATAACAAATGTTAGTTCTCATTGATGGAGTTAGCATAATCAATAAATAATGTTTATATAACATTTATTAGATTTACATTGTATGGAATTATTCATATAGCATGAACATAATAGTTATGTTTATTATTGAAAACAAATACTTTCTTTTATGAATAACATCGTAAAAAACTTCCAGCTACAAGAAAATGAAAGTTCATTTTTACAAAGCACAAGAGTTGAACTCGGAGAATCCTAAGTATAATTTTCTAATTAATCTTTCCACTTGTATACATATTAAGTTGCATTAGCAATTTCATTCTTAGTACAACCACTTGATGGTTTACCTTTTATGTCGTTACTTGAACATTATGTGGTATCTCATAACTCATTAATGACAGGAAACAACCTCTTGGTACTTCTTCATTATTTTTTATTTTAACGAAAGAAAAATTCTTGTACGTACTTATTCAGCTTAAATTTAAAAAAAATCATTGAAAAATTAACTTATTCGTGTCTACAAGCTTCCATTAAATTCTGAGCGTATAAAACATATTAACCGAGTTACAATGATTAATATAACATCTAAAACAATAAATAGATTCGCTCAATCATTCATGCCAGCAAACATGAATAAAGCAATCCCCAAATGGAGCTCCAATTGAATCTCATCTTGAATTAATCAAAACGAGCGACACATTACTCCACTTACACGAAAATTCAATTAATCATTAGGTCTCATCTCGAAAAAGGGCTACTTTTCTAATCAATATCTGTAATCTCCGGAGGTAATTTAGCAGTATCACACATGGATAACTCCGTTCCGTCGCTGGATCTCGCACCAGAAGCGCTCTGAGTGACAAGCGGTGCAGGAGTTAAATGAAATGTCACTCAAGATAGCTTGTGGTACTTCCAGTAAACGCCCAATCCTTGTTTCTCGTCACACTGCAATAATAAATCAGTTTGTCCAAGTATTGACTCTCTGGCCTTTTCCGCATTGTGGCCCTTCGCTGGGGTCGGCCCGCGAATTCCAAAAGCTCTACTCTAGAGCGTTTCCTCTGTTTGATTGTTATTCTACAGGTGCCCTACGTGAATGTGTATATATTTGAACACAGACACGCACTACATGTGTTTTGTTCTCCACAAACACTAATCCGTCGGTGATAATGGAATCCGTTTGCATCAATCGCGCTCCGAAATTCAATTGTGTCCATTGTGTCGACCGCGACCGCCCTTTCATTATTCCATGCACAACTTTGACTGCTAACCGCACGATAAAAATGTTACGGCGCCTGTTTCTTAGGAAAATGAAACCAATGTTGATCTTACGAAATTACTTCTGCTCTATTACCTCTTTGTTCGCGTTTATTAGGTTACGTAGGTGGGCGAGAGTCGGAATGTCATATGCGTACCCTAGTATCGGTGTTTATAGGGGTAGTTAACAGTAAAGTGCAGTACTCGACGACCGTATCTAGCACATCAAAAGCCACCGGAAACGACCAGCATGACGACACTCCGGTTTAACACCTCAGAGTGGGTTATTGCCAGATTTGGTTACGATAAGCTCCTGCATGGGAGTAGGTAATGCATACTCGTCCAAATAGGCGTATATCTCCAGGTCGTTAAATCAGAAGTGGCGTAAAACTATCTGATTTTTACGAGGAAATTAAAAAGTTTCATTTAAATACGTTTGAAATATTTTATGGCCGGATAGTAAAGTGCTACCATAAAGAGGTCCGTGTGCTAAGTGGGTTTGACACAGTTCGAAATTTCAATCACCATAAAACGCGAATAACCGAGCTCTTTGTAAAAAATGCCTTAATATATACATTGTGTCGAACGGATTCCCTTTTAAGCCGTTTTGTACTTTATAACCAACGTAACGTATTTATGCATTTTAGACTATGCGGATATAAATAATAATTTTACTACCCCACACGCAAAAAGCCATCACATTTACAACCAATTGATTAATTTGATTTACTACTCTTTCAGTAATTATAGGAAATCGTTTCTTTCATTCATTGTTTCTCCCTGCCAATCAGCACCTATCCAAAAATTCATTATATGCAAATTGACAATATACAAACAATTACTAATCCCTCGCGCATTATCAGCAGACAATGGACATTTCATAGTTAGTAGCAGGAATGTCGTTATAGAATAACACCGTGTTCAAATATGCGTCGGTGCTTCGACAAATTGAATTCACTTACAAAATCGTATTTGCAGGTAATTTAAAACAGCAGACATGTACGTAAGTCCCTCTCAATGGGAATTTACTAAGTTCATTTTTGCTTGCTGATCAAATTAATTTCATAACTAATTGAAAATTGAAAACATTAATTTTATTTTATTTATTTGAAAGACGATTTTTTGCAGACCGGTAATAATCTTATAGAATTAAGTACCATAAATATTAATTTGTTGCCAATTCATCGTTAAAGTACTTTAAACATTACTATTTATATTTATTATAATAGTTATTTACAGTTATTAACGCCTACAAACAAACGCTATGACACTGATCAGTGAATGTTATTAAGAGAGGATTTATATGCAATACACGTGCAAAACAGTACACGCATATTTATGCATTTAAATACATTCTCTTTTGATATTTGTGTTTTTATTGTTTTCAAATCGACATTTACAATTTACAATTATTTCTGGAAACACGGCAGAAATAATTGAAAATAAGAATGTGCAATTGGTGAGTAACCTTCCAGGTATATCATGAGCGGTAACTGTGGTCGTGTGGTGAACGTAATAATGTAGAATTGATTAATAACAAAATTTAGTAACCATCTGAATTAGGTTAACTGTAAATACATAAGAATTTTGTGCTGGAAAAAATAGAATGATTACACTGATTAACAGTTTTTGGTTCTTATAAACAAAACTAGATAATCCTTATGCAACTTTTTATTCTGAATTCAAATCTGCTTTTAGATTTGTTCTATCACGTGTAGTTTTTGAAATATATGGATTTGAAATTCCAGTGGACAGTGCAATTAAAATTGCATTAGGTAATTACGTATTAGCGATAAGAAGTTTTGGAAATGAGGTAAATGCATTCTGCATATATTAGAAAGCTATTAACATGTCATCAACAGGTGTGTCACTCTGATAAATATTTGTAAATATTATTTCAACTTTCATAAGTGAGATCACTTATGTATGAACCTGTTCAGTATTAGTACTGTTTTGTGGAGCGAATGAAGTTTTATAAAGTTGCATTATCACTGCTTAACAAACTATAGAAACATTAATCATGTCCCGTAAATGAGCGAACGATCCGGACACTTTTTGTTACGTTTGTGGAGAGTTTACTGCTAAACACCAAAAACAATGTTTTACTGCGCTAATAAGGAGAGCTTATCGTCTGTACTTTGGATGTCAAGTTGAAGCTCAAGATAAGCAATGGGTACCACATATTTGATGTGTTTCTTGTGCAAATCGCCTTCGACAGTGGATAAAAGCTTCCCGTGTATCTATGCCCTTCGCAGTACCTACGATATGGAGGGAACAAAAGGATCATCTAACCGATTGTTACTTCTGCATAACAAAGATAGAAGGCATTCTCTGCAAAAAATAAAAAATTTGTTGTGTATCCTAATTTAACATCGGCGATAAGACCCGTTGGCCATTGTACTGATATTCCAGTTCCTATGCCACCAGAAATATGTGAAGGATCAGATGAAGAAAATGTCGGCATTGTTTCAAGCAATGATCCAGAGTTTATTCCTCCAGATCCCATCGAGCCACATTTGATCACAAAGGCACAACCAAACGATTTAGTTCGTGATTTGAAATTAAGCAAAAGCAAAACCGAGTTGCTTGGCTCCCGATTGAAAAGTTGGAATTTATTGGAACACAGTACCAAAATTAATCATTTCCGTAACTGCAAAAAGAAGTTTTCTGAGTTTTACTCTATGGATGACAATCTTACCTACTGCAGTGATGTTGACGGTTTGATGGAAACCATTGGACGTAAACATAAACCAGAAGAATGGCGACTGTTCATTGCTGCATCTAAATTTAGTTTGAAAGCAGTTCTATTGCACAATGGCAATGCATTGCCTTCAGTTATCATTGCATATTCAGTTCAGCTAAAGAAAAGCAAAAACAAAGTGGTGGTAAAACATCAAAATTAAACTAACCAAAATTTTTTGGGAATAACAGAAAAATAACTCCTGCAGTAACAATGGAGATCTTGTTGGACTGCTGGACCTTGTGATACAAAAGGAACGAAAAGATCTTTGCACAAACTCCAGAACACAGGTAGCCTAAAAATGACAAACTCAAGACAATTTTGCCACATGATGGAATGATCTGGTTTACAAACGAATGAAAGTTTTTTTGATCGAAAATATGCAAGAAGTTCATGCAATATTAAAATGCATAGACAAAAACATAAAAAGAGATTATGTAAAGAAACAAATTTATATATTTACAAACAAGTCAAGCAGCACTCGAAGCTTTTCAGAAGACCAAAATGACGTCGTAGCTGTATATCTTGGCAGACCAAAATACAGTTAAGCTGAATTGGGTGCCAAGATACAATGGTTAGAAGTCGATCGATTAGTCAAAACCCTTTCTTTGAACCAAAACTGGCTTTAGAAATATCTAAGTATTTTGTTAGAGAAGCTATAGTCCTTTCAAGTTTACAAGTTTCAGCCGCACCTTAAATGATGATCTGGACTAGACTATATAGAAAAGACACTAAAACAAGGGAACAAATAATAATATTAATAATAATGATAATGATAATACTAGGCATCGATTTGGTCTTCTCTATTCTCGTTGGAATTTTTCTACACTTTCAAACCAATCTTCATTGAACGGACGGTGCAAAGCTGATTTATCTGGATATCTTAAGTTTTTATCTTAACTCATCTTAGCAAATATTCCGTTTCAATCCCAGCTGAGTTTGTTTAATTTATTTTTTTACCTCTTATGTCAGTTTTAAAATGTCAAATGCATTACTTTATCTGTGTTGGTTCTCGCTTTACTTTTCACAAACTCCGTTCTTCTAGATATTTTCAAATGTAGCTTGACACTGAAACTGTGTTTGTTTAACCTTGTAGATAGCTGACCTGTTAGTTGCTGATAATAATGATATAGTTTTATTATGTTTTAAAAATTTAAAAATCTGAATATCTGTTTTTTACGCTTTAGTTGGTAGTTTTTCTCTTGATGTACAAAACACAAGCAAATATATTTTTTTATAAACTCTACATTTCTATGTGATTCACTTTGATCTTTTCCCGTTTTTATTTGCATGTATACATTAATTATAACCATGATTCAAATAAAATAAAATTGCTTGTGTATATATTTGAAGGTAGATTAGTTTCATTAGTAGCATTAATTGATATTAATGACTTTGGATAAATAAATATGGTCAATTAAACTTTACACGTGTAATACAGTAATTAGCGGGAATAATAAAAAGCATGTTTCCCGTGGCCTATGAAATGAACGCATCTCGGCTTTTAATTAATTTCAAACACCGAGGGATAGTGTTATTAGGTAAAGCACCATGTGGTGCCCCTTCTTTCTGTGTTGAACAGAAGATCGAGCATTATCGACAAGTGCTATTGTGTCAAATAATGCCTACTCATCACGGAAGTGTGATCAGTCTCAACCGGAAGCCTCGCAATTAAATGTCTGTCTGTATTTGAACTTAACACCTGATAAATTAATAATAACCGCGGTATATCGAACATGCAATAGTCTCGATTGCATTAAAACATCGTTAAAATATTCGGGGTCGTTTATTGTTGGTCTTCATTAATGCAAAGCAGTAGGGGCGGGATGCACCCGCATTTGGACCTCAGTATTGTAGGCTCCACGTGCCTGTAACAATGCCAGAAGCGTCGTTCAAAAGTCACGCCGTGCTGTTGAATATTCACACAATTCGATTAACCCGCTGCATGTAAAGAATCCACGTTCTTGTCGAACCATACGCTTCGGTACTCGCATAAAATGATGATGCGTAACCTAATACCGAGTTAATTTCGCGAAAATCCTTTTTAATCCCGGCGGAGGTTTCCTGGTAACCGGTAAATACGACCAGGACATTTTACGGCAAATAATATCCGGCGACCGTCGAATTCTTTACTTATCACCGCATCTTTATCGACGCCATTAAGTGAACATCATCCCGTGAATCCATTAAGCCATCAATCCATTAGCTATTATCCATTATGATATTCTGGATTGGTCCCGAAGCAACGATATTTTACAACTTTTACACTAATGTTAAGAAAAGTTGAGGACTGCGAGACCATCAATCAATACAGATAATTTTATTTGAAAATTGAATAATGCGGCATTAACTCGACTACTCGAGATAATAATGGCAGGGCTGTAAGTCTTCTCGTGAGGAGGAACAGATTTTTGAAGAGCTGGGGAGAATGTAATGTTCAAATAACGTGCAAGTCACCGACGCCATCAGTCTAACGGAGCATTCTCTCAGTTGTCACGTCTTGCTGATGAGATTCGAATAAATACAGACTTAATAAAATCCATCACTTATTCCTGTCTGTACACTAACATCTTTTTTGTATAATTTTTTCCTTGACGATAAAAAGGACGTTATAAATACACTTCTGACGATCTTAATCATTATTCATTTAAAAATTTAATTTCGTTATTATCAGTCTCCTTTCAACAAAAATTCTGAGTTATCTCGAAGTGCGTGGAACAAAACGTTTTAAAGGATAAACCAGGTGACATTTTATCTTATCTGGTGTTATGGTCCCTAAGTTTGTTATACGCATTCTTCAAACAAGTTCGATTACATTGATGTCTTTCTTCAAGTTGGAATTGTTATATTTATCTGATTATAAGATGAATTGAATGAATATTTTGTTAAATTTACATTGTAATTATGAACTGAATTCAAACAGGATTCCTCTTGATGCTTATATTAGTATACAACATTCAAGTTCATATTTATGACAAGTACATGGTAAATCCGTTTGTTGTGATATAATGAAAAGGTCTAACGTATTCATACATACTTTGGTTTTGCACTTAAATAATAATTTCAATTTTGTAGATTAGCAAGTATTCGATCGTTACGTCTAGGCCCTTACTGTATTTTTCTTAAGTACTCATTGATTTCACAATAATTCAATCTAAAATTCTACTTGCCACTATAGATTCTTCAAATTGTACTTTAAAATCAAAGTTTCAATAAAAAATTGAAAACCACTGTCAAAACTAACCCAACTTAAATTCTGTTATACACCAAATCATGTCAATTTGCTAATATATCCCTGTCAGTGTTTTCTTGATAATCTTCATTGGTACTTTGATCAAACAATACTATTGTTCAGTCTCAATCTCAATTCTGGAAAAAAACAACATCCCCCCCCCCCCCAGAAATTATCAGACTTGTTTAAATCGTATCTTTGTAAGCAGAATTTGGAACGATCTTAGAAGACATGAACATTACTGTCATATCCCTCTCCCAAAATTTTGAGTTTCCATTACCCCTAACCACAGAATCGGTTTTGGTTTGGAAATAAAAGACTTGGTACGATGAAAATGAGAAAGTCCAGGGCGTCAATCGCTAATATCACATCATTGCCACACTTTACCCAGAGATAGGCATAGCTTAACTGATGTCGGATCACGTCGATGTACCGAACACCTCATGCTAAGTAAAGAGAGACGTCCAAACAAGACGCGTCAGTAATAAAGAACGTGCAGAATGTTTCCAACGAACAGAAGCATCAACGAAATAGAGACCTTACAGAGAGTTTCTTGCATTAAGACAGAGAACTGTCTCACGACATACAAGCATTCCCTCTAGGTATTGCAATTGGCCTACAGATGCAATCTTCAATGATATTAAAACAATGTTTAACGTAATCTTTGATCCTTGACGTTCAAGAGGATAGCATCTAGCGAATGTAGCTTCTGATAGTTTTATTAATATTAGAGACTTCATCTAGTTTCGCCGTTTTACTACTATGAGTATTATTTAACGTAAAATTTAGCCAAACCACAGGCAAAAAAACTGACAAAGAAAGAAAACATCAAAACTCATGCTTGGTGAGACATCAACCTCCCCATAATAGAAATCAACTGAGACACTAGATATCTCATTCCATACTACCTAAATTATAATCAAGACTTTACAAAAAGAACAAAATTATTTGAGAATTTTTTGTCTTATATTTCAACTATAAATGTTTGAACTGGTCATGTTGAACAAAATTTGCTACCATAAAGCATTTTAAGATTCGAAAATACTGTTTTGAAAATATTCTTCAAAGATTTCTGGTTTTGGCTAAAGATACTCCTCCAACCATCTACAGCAGCCTGTTCCAACACAGGCTAATGAAACACATTCACTTCACTCTCTCTGTATCTTTATCGGCAGTACCAAAGTAGAAATATTCTCACCCATACGGTAGATATCGATTTTTCCCCCTCCTTCAAAGATACTTGCCCCATTTTCCTGTATAGGGCTTTTTATCAAGATTTTTAAAATGCAAGTTGCGTTGATGTTCCTCCAGTTTAGATTTACTATTCTATTTCATCATAGTTGTTATACTAAGACTATTATATACAGGTATACAATTTCTTAAGGCGCTGTCGTGTTGTAAACAGCGTGTTGTGTTGCCTATAACAAGTTGTTTTACTCGCTGGCCTTGACAGGAAGTCTTTTCTTAAAATAAAGAAAAATTACCAAGCCGTAAAAAACAAAAGACAGGTTGGCCTAAAATTACCAAAGACAAATCTGCTCTTGGAGATAAAGATAAGACTTAACAAATGAAAATAACATCTATACAGAAACTTAATTAAATTAATTAAAGTTGGGTATACATGTTATAATTCTAGGATTTAATTTCCAATGAACTAAATATCTTTTACAATCTAGAGAGACTTAGATTTAAAATAAAACAAAAATCTCTAACCAAACTAACCGATTTATTTGAATATGCCTGTTTGGCCCGGATATGATCCTTTAAGAGTCGTCAAATCATCTTTCACATTTCGTCATCGATGACTGATTCTTTATGGTAGTTCAAAAATCACAAATCATCGATCTTTCATGACAAAGTCAGGATTAGATCTTTCTCGGCACAAAGAACAAAGTGGCTTGAGATGAAAAACAATCTACTGTAGTTTTGGGGTATTTTGTCTTTAAAACATGTTTTATGGAGATAGGAACGAAAGGATCAAAGACCAAAAGCCACATTTTTTTGGAATTGGAAAATCATTATAATTGGAACCCGATCTAAGCCTTTATCTACGGATAATAGCCACTAAGAAATTGTAGTATCAAAGCATGAAGACTTGATTTTCCATGCTATCAAGCGTTCTGACATTCTTTAATTAACAGGAAAGTGTCACGACCGTCACGTCGATCTAGTTATAGATTCCTATGTGTTTATAATATAAGCAAAGCCGATTTCTTATGATATGTAACTCGTGCCTTAGGTATGTTAGCAAAATCTTTTTGATGATCAAGATTTTGAATTGACTCTTAGATTCCTACCATACGTTCCGTTTCTACTTTATTTTTAACTAAATAAGCAAATTCTGATAGAGATTGACTACCTAACTCAGGAACGTTAGATTCACTATAAAGGGTGTACCGTTAATGTCGATCTAGACAAAAATGTTAAAAGCCGGAAACAAAATCAAGGTTGAAAAAGAAGGGGCGGCACAGTGGCAGACGTATGGTAAGCAGCTACGCCATAGTGCCTAGTCAACACGGTACGTATGGCAACTTGCCTCGTTTTCATGTTCTTTTGCCGGCCCTGACTCTCTACTAACAAAACGAAGATCATTACGAAATCTTAAAATTACAACGATAGTAATAAACATCCAGAAAAAGAAAAAAATTGCAACTATACCGCTCAGCTTGAACAGGAGAAACAAGGAAGGTGAATTCCAGGCAGAACTTGTACAAGCTGAAGAAAAAATACGCAACTTGACAGTATGTGAGTAGGAAGTTAAAAGAAAGATAGACCGGAGAAAATTTATATATTAAAAATAAAAACTACTTAATTGTTTGGGGTAAACCTTTTTTATTTTTCAACATAGTCTCCTTTTAGGCTTATACACTTCGTCCAACGCTGCTCTAGTTTGTTGATCCCTTCTGAATAATAGGATTTGTCCAAGTCTGAAAAATAGCCATTCGTTTCTGCAATCACCTCCTCGTTTGAATAAAATCTTTTCTCGCCAGATATTTCTTCAAATTGGGGAACAAATAGTAGTCCGAGGGAGCCAAGTCTGGAGAATAGGGGGGATGTGAAACGAGTTGGAACCCTATTTCCATTAATTTTGCGACCACAACTGCTGAGGCGTGAGCTGGTGC
>VTPC01090918.1:131045-151995 GCA_011009095.1 Ignelater luminosus
GTCGATGAGGATTATTCCTTGCGAATCCCAAAAGACAGTCGCCATAATCTTTCCGGCCGAAGGAACGGTCTTCGCCTTTTTTTGCGCAGATTCCCCCTTGGTAACCCATTGTTTAGATTGTTCTTTGGTCTCAGGAGTGTAGTGATGTATCCATGTTTTATCCACAGTGACGAAACGACGTTTAAAATCCTGCCGATTCTTCTGGAACAGCTGCAAACCGTCCTTGCAACACTTCACACGATTTCGTTTTTGGTCAAGAGTGAGCAATCGCGGCACCCATCTTGCGGATAGCTTTGTCATGTCCAAATGTTGATGCAAAATATTATGTACCCGTTCATTCGAGATGCCTACAGCACTAGCAATCTCACGCACCTTCACTCTTCTGTCATCCATCACCATATCATGGATTTTATCAATGATTTCTGGAGTAGTAACCTCAACAGGGCGTCCAAAACGTTCAGCGTCACTTGTGCTCATATGGCCACTCCGAAAATTTTGAAACCACTTATAAACTGTTCTAATCGAAGGTGCAGAGTTACCATAATGTTTCTTGAGTCTCCTGAGGCGTTTTGCCTTTCATAAAGTAATGTTTAATCAATACACAAAATTCTTTTTCGTCCATTTTTTGAAAATCACTCGACTTTCTCGATTCAAACGAATGCCAAACACAAAGAAATAGACCGATCTGGCTGAAACTTGGTGTGTGTTCTTCCAAGAGATGCTACTAACTAAACATAACCTCGATATGCGCCAGTAGTGCCATCTCTCTGACTTTGCACGGACTTTTCAAACGACCCTCGTACAGTCGAACCTCGATAACTCGAACCCTAAAGAAAAGAAAGTCATAGGATAACACTTCAACTAATCAATACATTGGTTATACGTAATAAGTCATCATGAGATTCGTGTTATCGAGGTTCGACTGTAATACGTTCCCCTAAATGAAGTTGCTTCGATTTGCTTAAATTAAATTACAAATTAGTATTTTATCTATTTGTTATTTTAAATTATAATTACATAAAATTTGTTCATATTTTAATAATATGAAATAACGAAGTTAACAACCGCACTAAAGATGACATAAACAATATTATAATATAACTTTTACCTTATTTATTATTTAACTTAATTTCAAACGGTCTAGTTTTTTCAATTCATAATCTAGACTAATATTTTTGTTCATGCACAAATTTGCTTCTATCTTTGTAGGTTTATTGCTTATTTAATCACAGACAATCATCGGATGAAATGAAATCTCAAACAATCCGAGGCCATCGCCCCCGTACGTACCCAAGTACGACACTTAATATCAACTCTGCGTGAAGTCGCATAAAATTTGTAAAAATGGAATTACCGATTATGTAATTTCTTTGAGTGGAGTATCTTGACGAATGGTTTTCTAAATTTGAACGTGTTGATTGTGATTTTAATCCGGTGTTCGCTGCGAGAGGCACGCGCTCACATTTTCCAATGTCCGGCTGTGGTCCGCCGGTTCTCCGATAACGCCGTTGAATTATTGATGTCCAGTTGGGTTACTAAGACAATTTGATATATTACACCAATTGGGAACAGGAGCCAGTAAATAAACCCGAGTCGCCCCGTCACGAACAGAAAGAGCAATCGCTACCTAGGGATATAAGGATATTCTTAAAATTACATTTAAAATTGTTATGGTAATCCCCTCAGGGGTAATTTAGGCGGAATCGTTTCTGTTTGTTTTATGTATTAAGAGGTAGAATTCGGATGTCATACAGCTTCGATGACACATTACATTATAACCCCCATGCACTTGAAAGCACTTCGATGCAACCTGGCCCATAAGCAACAGGAAAATACATAAATATTGACGTTGCACATTAAATACAATCGCGGTGTTTATTCTAGTCCGATCGCAATAACAAACCATAAATTAACTCATTAGATGACACTCGTGTCTCCATCCTCTGTTTGGACAAAGGGGTGTGCTATGGGTGACATCCCTATTCCTCATTTACATAATGCTCGACGGTTCTCCCTTTCTATGGCATTATCAAATTTCCTTAAAACAATAAGTTTACAGTAAACGATTTCGTTATAAAAAGGACGTCTTCGAGCTGTGCAATTGGGTGTATCGGGGTGTACATGACGAACTCGAATCGACATCTCAAAACTGAAAAGCTTTGACATAAATATGTTTAAAGAAAAGCGTGCTAAAAAGCTCGTGCGTTTTCACGCCCGAACGATAACTGATAATTACGTACGGGTGATCTTCAAGAGGTTCGCTGGGGCGCGGAGCCCCTTTTAAAATAAAACTGTCGCACGCCCACAATGCTAGTTCTTCCGGACCCCCGATTTAAAAACGACAAATAAACTTTATACTTGGCCGAACTTAAATGTTATCGAGCACTTAGTTTAAAAGCACGAACTGATTCCCATGCGTACAGATTCGACATCAATCGGCAATTTATGACAGTTTAAACTTTAATGGGTGCGTTCGACTTTTTTAAGAGTCCTGTCCAATTTTAAATTTACGATTTAATGCAAAGGTGATTTCGCGATGTCTTAATGTTCCCCATGTCTCAAACTGTATTTTACGTAAAGCTCTTTAGCCGTTCTGCTTTCGGTATTGATATATAAGACCAACCCGGTATAACTTGGGGTTGCAGTCTTGAAACTGTTAACAATAGGGTACTGGTTTTATTAAACCGATAAAATCGCAAAAAAGGCGAATTAATTTTCAAATTTACTTCCCCGATTCCGTTCTAAGAAATAATTTTATGCGTTTCGTAGCAGTTTTATTTCGATTGCTCACATTCACGGTCTTAATTTAGTATTGCATTGTCGGAGATATAAATACTTCTAGCCGGGGTTGTGAGACTCGCTTTTGCGGAAGCGTGGCACCCCCTTGCAATCTGTATTTGCACATAATAAACACAAAGAACTTTTGCTTCCGAAACACGTTGTTACAACGGAAATATTTTTTTCTACAATAACTTATCATTTAGTTCAGTGGTGGCAACGGTTCGTACCCTTTCTAATTTTTAATTTATTTATGCTAAACGCCTGCCTGCATCATTAATTATCTCGTGCGTAGCGGCTCACTCGCACAAATGGTAACCTTTTTGTTAGGATGATTATGAAAACAATAAAAAAATTAATACGAGTAATTTATAAGTAATTAGTAAATAAATTATAATTTTTAAGGGTTGTTTTATGTTTCTGACTGGAATTTATTAATTAAAATTTGTTTCCCATTAATTTTAATTTAAAGTAATTTAAATTCGGTTTTAACACGCTTTTGAAGTTGCACGCATTTATTAGCATAAACTATTAATTATCTTATTATCTTCTAGAAATTGTGTATGTGTAACTTTTTTATTATAAAATGGAAGTCTGAGTATATTAACCCCACAGAATGATACTGATAATATTATCTGATTGAGTGTGAATGTGTTCTGGATTTTATTGTTATTTGTTCATGGAGGAAGCTTTTATTTTTATAGTTCAAAATTGATTTGTTCTGAACATTAATTTTTATTTTCCACCAGTGATGGCCATATTTTTTAATAACTATACACTTTGATATACAGTCACGATTACAAAGAAGACCGTGAAACACTACCTTGCTGTTTTACTCTGCTCGAACAAAAGAGTTTAAATTTTAATTTAAGTAAAAATGAATTGTTATGCATCCAAACTGAGAATTTAAACAAAACAAAAGCTTAATCAGACTGTACTACTGTCCTTAATTTTTACTTGATATTTTGGTAGATTGAAAATTAAAAACCGACCTAGCTTAACATAAACGAGAACATTTTTTTGAGAACTGCTGTGTGAATACGATGACGTCTAAAAAGTGCAAGAGCCGCCGCTGCATCATACGCGTAATAAGCACAAACATTCACTTACATCTTGTCATGTAATGTCTCGTCGTTAATTTATATCGTGCAGATCAACTTTCAAGTTGCAATTTAGCTTTTGTAAAATCTGCAGAGATACTGCCTTTTCTTTTGTTTGTCCCATTCTTACGATAAGCGAAGACTGCATGAAAAACCAATACAAAACACGTAATCTGGGGATTAAAGTCGGCCATTGTACTTCGTAAGTAAGCAGTAGTAGTTGTGTAATTCTTGAAGATTTAAGCAAATACTGGCCCCTGTAGACCCCCTATATGGGCCAATTTGCACTCAGTGTACTGGTTGTCATTACTGTTACAACACAAAAATAAAAAATTTCACTTAAGAAAATCTTTAAGATTGTGTACTACATAATATTAAAAAAAACAGTACTTTATACCACACTGTATTTTCGACAAAATTTAAAGTCTGTCTGTTGCCATGTTCCCGTATCTTTACAGGGCATGTTATATACGAAATCCATTTAGAATTTTCTTCTGATTACGGATAGATAATCGATATCTCGATATCTCGAACAATTTTCTAGATAATCTGGATCTAAAATGGCGATTTTTCGACATGTGATATTATATATGATACCGACTTGGTTTTTAATGCTGAATACGACTCGAGATATTCGATTTTTATATCTCGAGTAGTTTTCTAAATATTCGATTTTTTTTTAAATTTCGTCATGATTATGCTTCCATTTTCATTGATTAAATATGTGGTAGTACTTATGCAACAGACAAATTACAAATTAGGCTTTGGTTTTTATTTATTTATTTATTTACAAGATAATCTTATTAGAAGCTAGGTACATAGGACATTCATGTGTTACAATATTTAATGTACTAAATACATTGTTATATAGACACTTGTCTAGCTTTTCCGGTGGCAAAACTCTCAATAACTTTCTTTACATCTATCTTATTCTTTTTTAAATAAAATTTAGAAGTTTTTGACCAAATTTAATAATTATACTTTGACAATTTGACTTGGTTCTAAATAAGTGAGTTCTGAATCATAACTGTGGCAAAAAATATTTTAAATTTGTTTATATACTACAATTAACACCATAAAGCAATTTATATTTTAAGGGTAGAAAGTTAAATAGATGTGAAACGGATATTATTGCCCTTTTACAAGAATGAGGGCTTTTTTTTATAAGATACCGACAATGTGCAATAAATATGAAAATACCGACGAACTGTACAATGGAGATACAACTTTCAGCAAATTGCAATAAACCGACTACCTGACAACATAGTAAATATTTTAGTTGAAAGTGAAAAGTAAAGTAAACTTGGGCGGTAAAAATTTAAGCTTATCCAGACTTTTCTAATTATATGGCTATTTTTATTTCATACCTGTAAACGACTGTGGGGCCTCCAAATCATTTGGGGCCCCTCGCACTGAGGGCAAAATTTGTTTTCTGGGTTGTTTGAACTCTGCTAGGCTCATAAGGTCAATAAATGAAGTGTAAAAATTTTTCTGTGGCATAACGTCTAGTCCTCTAGTAACAGTGAAAATTCTCAGTTTTACATGATTATTTTTTTAATTTTCGCCAATAATTTCTATAGTAGGCTTTGCCCTAAAATTCCTATATTACAAGATAGATCTTTTTGTACGTTACACATTTTATGTAAAACATTCTTTCATACCGCCAAGAATAACCAAAATATTTTTAGTGTGCCATCCTATATACGGGGTGTTTTATAATCCAGATCCCCAAGTTGCTTCGTTTTCGAGATACACAGTGTCAAAGTCCTATTTAAAATTTCACGGCTTCTTAATTTCTCAGAAACAATGTGAAATATTAAAATGAAATTTCTCACATAGCTTTACTATTTATTATTGTGTGGATTTTGTGATGGCTACCCCCAACTTGTGCGTCGACACACATTTTTAGAAATGTATGTTAGCTCACAGCAAAGAAGTTTTGCTATCTACATATTGTAATGTTCTTTTTATATAAAATGTTTATTTATATTTAATAATATTTATTTTCACTTAATTTATTACAATTTATTTACACTAAATTATTTATTTATTTATGTACAGAAGAATTTATTTATCACGAATTAACATTTATTTCGTTCCTAACTACTAGCTGCTTGACTGTAGAACTGGCTTCTGCTCGGTTAACGCCGCCTTATATTCGTTTCCACGTGGTTCTTGATGAGCCCAGAAAGTTCGTGTTCCTTCTGGAACATTCGACGGTGGAAGCTTCTCGATAGTTCGAGATTTCTCCGGCACATTCGACTAGCTTGTTCGAGACTGTTCGGGACTTTTTCTAGAATATTCTAGGGGTGGCGCGTTACACTGCCCCCTTCTTAACACTGTTGCGTCTCGTGACAGTGCCGAAAATGATGTTCCACGCATTTCGCTGCTTGTTCCCACCATGGCTTCTGGATCATGACGGTACTTGCATGCCGAACCCATAGTACACCTCGAGTTTTTGAAAAAGAAACAATCCACTGTTTTCTGACACTTCTGGGAAGACGTTGCGGGATTATAACTGCAAACCAATACTTCCACACCGGCGTCCTGAAATATTACTTCCAACATATTTCGCACGGTACGCCAATCCAGCTGATCTAGACCACATCCAATTTTCGGCATAGCTAATTTCTTCACCCCGTGCGCTTGGAGCTGTATCTTCAAGTTGTGAAGAGCTTTCCACAAAGCCTCATACTGCGGCTTCTCACGTAAACGAGGTTTTGTAACCAGATAATAAAGAAATCGTCCCTGGTCTTGTAGATAGCAGGTTTTGCCTACCTCGGAGTGTTGTAACGATACTTCTCTCGTGCGACCAAACTTGAACTTGAAGTCGACAGCTATACCTCGGGACATCTTCAAATCTTTCGCCACGCAGTGAGCTAGAAAGTATTCTTCCGGAACTTCAAACAGGTTTCTTTGTTGTTCATGAACAACACCAAAACGAGCTTTCCTACCATTTGAGTAAAAAGTCATAAAGTCAGTAAACGAGGGTCTCTGATCTTCAATCGCTACAAGCGCTGCGGGTTGTATTTCGGCCTCTGGTTCTTCTATATCGACTTCATTTCCGCCTGCATACAGGGCCAACCGGTTGGTGTGCACAACCATCATTTTTTCCCTTGGTGGTTTTCTGATACGGTATATCAGGTCATTTATTCGTTTATATACAAGCAAATTTATCAAAAGCAAGGGTGGCTAAGCTTGTATCGATACCGATGAACTGTTGTTAGATATCAATGGACTTCTGCGCTTCGTAGATAAAAACAATCTATTTTGCAGATTCAAAAATTAGAATTCAGACGTTTTTGGCTTTCTATTTCTGAACTAAAAGAATTATATCCCATTTGTCCAGCCATTTGAATGACTTTCTTAACCTTCAAATGTTATTTCCCAAAGCTTCTACTTGCGAACGGCATAGATTGGCGCGTTACTACACATGAACATAACACAGATGGAAATTACATTCGTTTATTCAGTCTGAACGCTCCGACTTCACTTTTGACAGAGATATTTTTACACGACGTCGTGGTATTCGGAAACAGGATGTTATTCATTTCTGCAACTATTTGTTTGTTTACCTGCATATCGTTAATTTTCGACAAAGCCGGTATAGGAAACGAGAATTCTTCTCTACCGCCGATATAGTTGTTGCGTTGTTAAACTGGCTCTTAATGGTTGATGTTCCTATAGAAGTATTTTGGAAAAACTATCTTGGTAAAAAAGCGAGAAGAATAGAAGCTGGTTAGTAGTAGTAGTCAGAATATTCTACACTCCAGTTCCAAGTAGAAATTTGATATTTCATTGCTATTCTCTCCAGGTTTGATTTTTCTTAATCTCTTATTTTATGTGATGTTTATGTGCCTTTTAATAGCTATGAATGCTTCCATGAGATTGGAAAGTCTAATCAAACATAACCGCTTTTACTATTAGTTATTCTTAACTATCTAACCACTGAACCCCGGTAACTGGGAAGTGACTAGTTTAGTTAAGAATAACTAATTGCAGCATATTCAGAAAAAAACTGCTTTGGAATATTACAAAATACTTTTCACCTAGTTATAAAAAACCTCTTCAATTGTTTTGACGAGTTTAATTGGTTATGTTGCCTTCGCCTGATAAAAAACCACCAGTCGCTACTGGTCTAACTAAACAGATTCTTGGTTTTTAAAATGCCGATGTTAATTCAGTTACATTTCAGATGGAAGTCTTTCTAAAGTTTAAATATTGATTAGAAAATGTTTATTAGAAAGTGTTATAAGTATTTGACATTTTTTAAAAGAGTTTTTAAAATTAATTTCAATTTAAATATAAAATATTGATGCTACAACATTCCTTTTAAAATCCAGATTTTTTTTATAGTGACTTTTCCAAACGAAAGTCGATATAAAATTATTAAAAACCCATAAAACTATACTTTTATTTTTGAACTCGTCTTTCATATCCCAATCTAAAGAAATAAATTATCAAGTATCGTAGAAATTTGATTTATATCGACATCTAAATAGACCATAAATTAGTTATGGAGAAAATCAAAAAACAGAAAAGAGCTAGCGACGCGAGATGCAATTTCGCCCAACTCATATCTTATCGAAAGCAGATCTTTGTTGGTTAATGTACAATACGCTTTACGTTAGTGCCATAGAAAGAGTTTGAAAACATTTTAGAGTCGTTGAATCCATAAAACACCCATTAAAAATAGCGGGGTCAAGAACACCACCATTACCGATTCATATCGTATAAATCCCTTTGTCATTCTGTCTCCCAAAGGAATCCTTGGAGTATATACTACATATAAGATAATACATTGGTATATAACCTATATACCTAGTAACATACATGCAGCCGCATGCATCCGAGTCTCCATGGAAACACACAATTAATCCTATGTACTTATGTGCAATGGCATCCCTACAACCCTTGAGATTATTTCTGCACTCTGATCTATACTTTCAGCTGTGCATTGCATTCCCGGGAAATTATCATCATCACAGACAATTCTAATTATTACAGCTCAGTCGGTATAAAATTGCATCATTTAGATTCCATTTGAGTAAAATCTCAGATACAAATATGAAGTAATTTTCTAGCTAATAAGTATTAAATCATTTTGAATCTTTAAAATTGTTACATTATTGCAGTTTTTCCATACACCAAAGGGGTATGGATTGGGTCAGTGACCTCAATATAAACCCCATTCTCACCTAGTTCCTTGATAAATGACACATCTTCCATCAAATGTCTTCATTGAAGAGCAAACACATGAATATAAAATATATACAAAGACCGGCTCGGACGACTCAATTCGTTATTCAAATCTTGGCTGTTTTGCATGTGCCTTATTATTTTGATGGGGCTCGTAGTACCCACAACGCCGAAGTTGATTCATTTATTATATTATTTTAATGTTGTGATCGTTCAAGTATTCATTACTTGGGTGCAGTTTAACTGGTTATTAGATTAGCCAAGCAGAGAATGGCCATTTGATTTTAACCCTTTTCATCAACGGGTCAGTGTTAATTTTTCATCCATTGTAAGGGTACCGGTCGTTTCAGGATTTTACCTTAGTGTCGCTATCAACAGACGACCCAGTACTTCAAGTAACTAATGGATGTCATTTTTAATCTCGCAAGCAAACAACGTCATCATATGTGTGCGAAGTTAAAAGTGCATGACGAACTAACGTCTATCATAGAGAACAAAGCGTTTACTATTAATTTATATGTCAAATGCAACTTATAGTAACGTATATTACTATTATTTGGAAATTATTGATTTTTGCATTCAATGAACTCATTCAAGTAACAAATTTTGACGTAATCGGATACCAAAATGCATGATGGGAATGGTTTGCAATAGCACTCTAGTGAGTCTGGGAGAGAATCATGCAATGCAATGTTGACATTTTCATGCATATACTATCTAGTCTCATTTATCGCAACAGAGTGCACTGCAATTATTACTGCAACGCATGACCCAATCAACTTGTATAAAGCTCCCCGTGGCGTTGTGTAACAATGCTCATTTTTCAATATCCATCTCAAACAATAAAAGTTCGATTGCTTCGGTATTAAAACGCGCTAACATTATTGCCAGGCCAAATGAATCTGTCTCGATTAAATAGATACAGAGTAAATTGCTATAGGGATGCCTTAACTCAAACCACACTTTTTAGAAATGGAATCGAAAATTCGATTCTGTAAACAATGTTAGCTAATTTACTGCATTGTAAATTATTTATAACGTAAACTTGTTATAAGCTAATTTATTTATATTGTAGAATTTGTATGAGGATATATTCAGAAAAACATTTAATTAATTAATTCAAGTTCCTATTAATTCAGACAATTTTTAGTTTCTCGCCAACCTTCACTTTTCCAGTCGGCATTTCTTCCTGACATTTAAATTTATCTGTTGGTTGTTATTATTTATGAAATTGATAAAGAAAATGTCAGTAGTAGATTTTAAAATTTAGTTCGTATTTTTGCTAAATCAATTTTTCATATTTTAATTAATAGAAATTAAAAATTCAGTTTATAATTAGTTTTTATTCACGCAGAGAATTCGGTATAAGCTTTGCTACTGTTTAGAATTTTTTATTTTTATTTTGCTTATTTATTATTATGAGGATTCCAATAAATTTGTCCTTACGAGATAAATATGCAAAGATTAAAAACCAAGCAATTGTAAGAATGTCAGGAGACAAATTTATGTTGCATAAGAAGGTGTAAAAATTTCCGGTTCTAGTCTTTTCGTCCTTATAATAGGATTACATCGATTTTTAGAATATGGTGGCAAGCTTTATTTTAAAACATCTTATAGTAGCTGATCACAAATTATTATTAAGGGTTCAGTAGAAAAATAACAAAAGCGGAACGATTAGTGACAAATTTATGACCACTAACAATTTTTTTTTCGCGAAGATGATTTAACAAAAGGTCGAGCAGTAGCGGTCGCAGATTTTTTACTACACTAATGTTATTTTTCGAATGATAATAAAAATTAGAAAAAGAATCAATTTTCTTTTACAAGAAACGCTTTCAAAACAAAGATACAGTAACTACGAGTGTAACTGTACCAGCACTTGTCATTTAACTGCATCAGTACATTTCACACCTATACTTCAATATACAGTGTGGTCAGCGAGGAATGGGATAGCGCAATATCTCGGGAACGAATGCAGATTTTAAAATTCTGAAAACTTTGTTATAAATGTAAGGTAGGGGTTCATATTTTGCGATAAAAAGTGTTTAAATTAAATGCGTCACCGCCAGGTGGCGCTACCTAACTTAATTTTTTTAAATGGAATACCCTACTTTGTATTCGATTTTTGGAATTTGTATCATATTTGTGATAACTTTCCTTATAATTGTTACTAACCTATCTGGTTTACTTTTCGGGAAAATAATAATTTTTATAAATTTAACACAAAGATGTAAAAGATTGTATTCTGTAGAGATAATAAGCAAATTCTTCTACATTTCTAGAAGGTGTATCGCAGACTACTGTTATGAGCAGGAGCGCCGTCTTGTTGAAAATACGTTACTTGCCTCAAATTTAAATTAACATTCGCAAGCAAAAGAGGTAGCTGATGTATTAGGATGTTTCCGAGACGATGGATAGGTACTAATGGTTCTATAAGATAACCAGCTCCAGAAATATAAAAGAATTTGCTTATTATCTCTACAGAATACAATCGTTACATCTTTATGTTAAATTTATAAAACATGATTTTCCCAGAAAGTAAACCAGTAGTAGTTATAAGTAAGGTTATCACAAATATGTTGCAGATTCCAAAAATCGAATAAAAAGTAGAGTATTCTATTTAAAGAAATTAAGATGGGTAGCGCCACCTGACGGTGACGTATTTAATTGGAAAAAATTTTATTATAAAATATGTGCCTTTACCTTACATTTATAACAAAGTTTTCAGAATTTTAAATCTGCATTCGTTTTTGAGATATCGCGCTGTCCCATTCCTCGCTGAACACACTGTATAAATTGTCAGAAAAACTAGAAATTGAAAGCAATTTAAATGATGTAATCTTAAAATAATATAATAATAAGCTGCGATTTTGGCGCTTTTTAAACATGTGTGTACAACTTACCCTTCTAACCACTGTAATCGTAACGGTAAAAAAATTGATTTTGTTGGTACTAGTTCAGCAGAGGTACTGCTCGCTCTGAGTTGGGTTGTGGTGGAAAACAAACGCAAAGTGCTTAGATCATCTGATAGCATCGCGGCAGTGTTGTGGGATGATGATGGCTGAGGTATCCAAAATTGTTCGCTTAAAGAAGGCACTGATAGTGGCAGATCCGTGGAATAAATCACCGTAAAACCTTAGTGAGAACAGTTGACTAGGAGATTAGAAATTTCTAAACCTCCCGAATGCAAGGACCGCTAACTTCGTCACTCGATAATATCATGGCAAAAATTGTAAATTGGCAATCGACCATTGGTCTGATGAAGGTTTTTTTTGACATTAAGGCAGTGCTGCAGTTTGTCTTTCCATTTGATGGCGAAAGTAGAATGTGAGGCGTGAGCCCCATAATTCCAGGCGGACATCTTCTGGATCAAATCGGCTCTTTACGTTTCACATTCAGAACCAAGTTTCCAGTAGTCCACGTTCAAATGCCAGAATTCTAGATTCCTCGGCGAAGCTTCCAGCCTGTACATGGTTACGGTGGCCATTCAGAGTCTGAATTGTCTCTTATAAAGGCAGATTTATCAGCAGAAGCTAATTTAAAGTAGATAGCTGATCAAAATGATTTAGTTCTGATAATCAGGCTGTAAGATATATTAACAAACGTGTTTTTCTGTATATACGAACAAATTCGGCCAGTTCAAGATGTTACCTATTTAAAGGTATCGTCCGCGAATTGGAATAGGTAGGCGTTGGGTTTCTTGGGAAATTGGATGGCGTGACAGTAAAAGGCTCGATTTTAGATTTGTGCTAGACCTTGTAGAAGGCCCGCTCGATATCTAAAAATGTGGTCGTTACGATCTTGCTGGAACGGGATCCGATCTAATGAATCTCAAAGTTTATTATGTCAATATCCTTTCAAAAACTTTACCAGTGACGTTAAGAAGGGTGATGGGTGATTATGACGACTCTTGCCTCTTTTCAAGCATTAAGGAAATATCCTCAGCGGAGATAACAGTTGAATATAAGAGTCGCGACATTCTCCGAAGCAAGATTATTATGGGATGTAAAGCCTCGGCTGTTTCCTTCTGGAAGATTAGACTTATAACGTCCTGCAGGAGGTCGGTGGGCTCCAGAAGGAAAATTTGGGGGTGAGGGCCATATCGGGATCAAGGCGAATGTCATAGTTGACGCTGTGGAGGGCTTGGGCATCAAACAAAGAGTCGTCGGGTAGTTGGTAGACTTCTTCCAGGACAGCGTCAAAGACGACCCTGAGGGTCATCTGGCACCTTGGTAGAAAGTAATTACAACTCACTTCTGTACAATTACTGAATTATTCATCAACGTTTAAAACTGCACTTAAAGTAAAACAGTTTACGTTTGAATTTCTTAGTTAGGTTCAAATCTTTAAATCCTGATAGGCTGGCATATTAACAAGATTTTGGAGAGTGAAGGCTTGACAAAGATTGAGAAACCTATAATTGATGCTGATTTAAAGTTATGCCTTCAAAGCTAAAATAGTTAAACATGAACAAAGTTCAAGATTTCATGGGAAAAATCAAGACTTATTGAAAATCAAAGAATTAGAGATAGATACTCAAAATAATCAAGTTTGGGTAGAAGTCTGCTACAGAGCTTTACGGATCTTAGAGTATTGTTCGGCACCCAATGAAGCATAATCCAAATGTCATAGAACAAGGTCATCGTTCATCCAAAATTCATGTGGTGGAGTTTCTCGTAAAAGGAGAATTCTTGGATGTTTGGATGTCCATTTTATTTTCATTACAATCTGGTAATCGATCGTGCGATAAATATTGAAAGCTTATATTTAGTCATGAAGTTTGGCCTGCTTACTCTTTCTGCCTCATGGTGGAAACCTATGCATGCTATAATCTATCAACTCAGGTTTTGATAGTATGAAATTGAGTTGTTTCAGCATGTTGTTCTTTTGTATAGAAATAGATATTAAACCATGAGTGCTTTTTGCTAAAATCTAAAATCAGCGTGAGAACAAATGAAAAAATGAATTTTATTTCATCATGTTTGACTCAAATGTCAGCAAGATACAAACTCAAAAGAGAACTTAAAGTAATTTTCGCCGTTTAGATGTTTGATTTTTTCGACTGCTGTGATGCCTCAGATTATTCCGAAGGAAGAAGTTTGTCTGAGTTAGATCAGAGAATGTCACGGCTGGTTATTGAAACTTCCTTTTATCTTATGCTCACTCGAATCAAACTCGAACTTGAGCTAATGTTTTCTAGTTCAGACTTAACTTAAAGATACGACTTCATGCTTACTTGCTTAAAACAAGACTCACTCAAGTACTGACTTTTGTTTCGTTTTGTTAACTTTAATTTAGACAAGACACCGAAACCTATAAAGCAATTTTAGCTGTATTGGTGATTTAATAAAACAGCAAGGCATATCTTTAGACAGGTGCAAAACAGATTAGAGAAATCTATGGATGCGTGTATGCAACTAAATATTTTGCACTCCCCCTATACAAGAAATCTGCTCGCCTATGGTTAGTAATATATCAGGTGGATTTCTAAATACAATTGATCCTAATCTTCTTGGTAGTAATTTAACAAATTAAACTAACCAAGAAGAATTGTGTTATATTAATTGGGCTCTAAATTTGTCTCACTGATAAATTTGCTAACTCTTGCACTCGATTGTCAAGAAGCCGTCTTGGAGCTTTTAGTACTTGAGGCCAATGGTGCACTTAGAACTTTAGCCTTTTTGGGAGATAGTAAAGTGTATGGAGATCAAATCATTCAAGTTTTTCATCACCTCAATTAAAAAAAAAGAAAATTGAAACAACTGTCATTATAACGGCTATTTATATATTAATCAAATATATTGCTGAAAAATTGAAAGTTTCATGATTATCTTCTTTTATTACTTCTGTCTGTTTTTAGTTTTAATAGTCCAGAACTAACAAAATAGTCACATAAAGCTATCGGCATTATATGGTGATGATTTATGCAAAATCGGAAGGGTTCTATTGTTTAACACTAATTTAGATAGATAGATACAGTTTAATGGATTTTACTTAGCGATTAAATCGTCGGTCTATATTGTGAACATTGTTTTTATGTTTGTATTCAAAATGGATTATTTATTGCTCAACTAATGACATCTCGTTAATCAAACAGAAACTATTGTTTGTGGAAAACCAAAAAGGCCTTTTTGAATAGCTGAAAATGCATTTTGTTTTGCTTTCATTATAAATTGTTGGCGTCCACCTGCAGTCTTTAATGTTACACAGACGCCGTTATTAACTAGTTATTGCGCTAATAATCAACATACCAGCCACCCTTAGTAAATGTTCGATATAGATAATATCATTTCCGGAACACAACCGTACATAATATGTGATGTGCATCAGGGTTTGCTACCGTCAGTGGAATTAAGCTAGGAACTCGTTTGATGTTATTGATTGTCAATTGGTCATTATATACAGACGGTAATCTGTAAATAAAATCAATCTGTGTTGTTTTAAAAGCATACTCTGAAATGTAAATTTCCGTTAGTTCATGAAAAATGAACACACAACGTATTTAAAGTAATAAAATAGTCAGTTATAAGCTTTATGCGTTCTTGCTAAAAAATCGATTTTAAAAAGTCCTAACGAAACAAATTTTCGAAGATAACAAAACGTTTTTGAAGTTTAAGCGGAAATGAAAACAGAAATTAGATACGATCTATTTGTTTTATATGAAAGAGCTAGATTAGAACTAAGAATCATTTTACAGCTTCTTATAGGATATTGATTGGCTTTTTGTAACAAAATTGAATCTTTCCAGAGATAATATTCTAAAATGATATTTACAGTTTACAAAAACAAGCACACAATTATATATTTAATTATCAAATGAATTAAATCGCTTAAAACTGCCCTATTATTATTGTAATTACCAATTTGGAGCAATTAAAAACAGAATAAATAAAGGCTTACAAAATGATTAGAGAAAAGCTGCTTTCTATCTCAAAAATGTAACTAAATTTATATATTCGTTGTGTAAATTAGACATTTGGTGTGTTTGTACTAATTAATCGTCATGTTTTAATGCTTAATATAAGAACATTAAAATTTAAACGTTAAATAAAACATTTGCAAACACGAAATAACAAGATTCAAAAGAAAGTTCATGCTTACTATTTTGTTTTACAAACTTCAAATGTTTCTATTTTTAGACAACTATGATTCTTTCAATATAATTTATAGCTTTAGGATCACTTTCCTAGAAACAATGATTCTGCGATAGTAATAATAGGAACAATATTCAAAAGGGAGCGTATCTGAACTAAAGGGCGGATACCCTATTTCTTCGAACTTAGATTGCTGGAAAAGAACGCCATCCCCGATAAATTAAGCACAGTAGGTATTTCTGAACATTTCGAAGTTGTTCTAGGAAAACCGAATAGGCATTAACAGCTGTATTTTCTAGGTATTTCCTTTATGTTCGTAGTTATATAATCTTTGTACTTTTCCATTAGACGTAATAGACAAAATTGTTTTGTGAAGTGGTTGAAAATAAAAAAATTCTAGTTCTCTTCTGTGTGTAAATGTGGAGATTTTAAGTATTTAAAACAAAAATCACATTAGTCAGAGTTTAGCTCTTACTACAGAGTACTAGATTCAGCAAACGAAACGTGTAAATACTAAGTTTACAAGAGCATTTAATTTTGACAAAATTCTGTCTGAAAGTCCAAGAGCATTCCATAGGAACCCTGGGTAAAATGCCAGTAATCTTTGTTTATGCAAACAAGGATTTTACCTTGACCACAAACTTGCCTTGCAAACTATAAGTTGAGATACTGATACTCCTGATTATCAAAATCACTAATTCTAGCTTTTTTAGGTTTACAACCAAAACATTATAAAATCTAAAATTAGACTTGGCTCGGTTTGATGTAATCTAACATAACTTTACTTAATCTCTGATCTAATATAGTTCTACCTAATCCATGTAGCTAGCGAACCAACTTAACTCACAATCAGTCTAACGTGACCTAATCTAAGTTTAAGATAACCCAAGCTTTCTTGACCCAATTTAAAACACTTTAAATCTGGACACAGATTTGAACACTCATTCGTTGTGTCATTATCTCCCATTCTTCTTCGCTCTATCACAAGTTTTTTGGATTTACAATTGCTCCAACCCTTATTTCCATTACCGTTCGATATCCTTTCCATTTGGTTTGTTCATACATAGAATGTGTTCCGCGCTATAGTCTATTACCCAATACCAGTATTGTCTTGTCTCTTGCTTGTGTCAAACTGTGATTCACGTTTTAAGACGTCCTAATTGTTTCACGACTTTTCGACCTCTTCTATAATATGGGTAATGTGTTTTGCCGTTGTCATGTTTTTATTAAACACAAACCTAAATATTTTAAGTCCTCTGTAGTAATTTATACATTCCCGATTTCAAGGTTTATTTCGGTTACATTCCTTCGAGCTTCTACTTTTCGGTACACTAATTGTAATCGACTTTTCTTCAACCACTTGCTTATTCTATTTTATGCACAGTTCGTTTATAAATCTACGGTTTTTTCTCTTTTCTCTCAATGATAATTATACCTTGAAATGCTGGGAAGGTGTACTAAAGCCACTAGAACTCCCCCCATCTTCTCTTCTGCACAATCCAAGACAACCCAAGTATTACTTCAGATTGGGTTAATTCACCAATTTCTTCATTTAATATTATTTCTTGCTATTTGACTTCTTCTCCTTCAATTTTAATTTTTCATCTTTAACATTAATTTCACGATGTTTTCTGGTGTTATCCTTTCTCCTATGTCCCCTTCCTTTTCTTCTTTCATTGGTTGTCATTTACTGCATTTGGAAGATGTGTGATACGGGCTGCTCATTTGGTCGCAGTACCAACACTTGTCGTGCCTAGTTCGTAAAGCAATCACGACCTCCCTTAGATTACATGAGGCAATAGTTCACATGTCCATGCTCTCTGTTGACCCATGCGTTTGTTTATAAAATAAAATCTTTTTTGACCACTCAACTCTGTTGTTTGTATAACAGTTTTTCTGCCATTTGACAATTATCGCCTTTCTTGCTCGTTCTTTCTCAGATTTTCCTTTGCCATAGGTTATTATTTTCTTTCTGTCATCAAAGATACTGTTGGACCTCTCAGATTTGGCAATAATCTGCTCAATGCTCTTGTTGTTTCTTCTGATGTTCAATTAAGTCCCTCCATGTCTATCTCGATCTCCTTCAGTTTTCGCCACCCATATAGTATATATTATAATTTTTCTTTTTTCAGTCACGAGGTTTAGCTGTTTAGCACTTTTTTCTGGTCGAGTAGGAAATAAGTCGTTGATGAGTTGTTGAACTCTATCTTTTTCAGTGTTATGTTTGATATCATCTTAAGCTTCTTCAATATTATTTTATAACTAAGCTCCCAGATATTTTCTTCAAGGTCGCAACAGATCTTCTTTTACACTTCGTTCCACGGGTTTTTCTTAGAAAACACTTACTTACTCACTAACTTCTTTCTGTATTTGTTTCCTGAGTTTTGGGATCAGTTCTGGAATCATTTTTCATTTGTATACTGTAGCCGTACTTTCTGTCGCTTTTCACTTTTATATTTTGAAATAAATCTTTCTATGGTGGCTGAAGTTTTCTTCTTCTACTTACTTTCAATCAATATTTTTTGATTTGTTCACTTAGCTATGTTGTTGTTAATGTAATGTATGTGTGGGACTCGTGTCCATGTTTTGAGAACTTGAGGTTTTTTCCATTATTTTCCCGTTGGCGTCTTTTGTGTTTGAGCCTCAAGAGGATGCTTTCGTTTAAAAGTCATCAGCCACTAGTATTTCATTGTTTGTGTTGGTGTTGGTTTCTAGTAATTTATCCAATTTGCTTGTTTACTTTACCTATTAGTGTTTCATATTTCACGTGTTTCTTCTAGTCATGCTACATTCGTCTTTTCCTCATAGGGGCGTTTTTGCCTTCTCATTTTCTTGCCCTATTGCATCATTACAGGAGCTGCCGTTCTTCCTCTGTCTTCAATATGGCAACTGAGTACGCCCTAGGCCTTGATAATCTAATTGAAAGAGATCTTCTGCTTCAATCTATATATCAAAGTCAGAATTTTAAAGCGACGTAAAAATGGCCCCACCAGAATCTATGGGGCAGTCTGACATCTCAACCCCAGGGCGGAATTATGGGCTAACCCTACCCGCCTGTGATAATATTTTTTTTGCTTTCTTTTATGATATCGTTACTTCTTTTTTATTTTGTTTATTAAGACCAGGGAGTGGAAAAGTGAAAAAGTCTCTAGCTCTTGTTTCCTAATAGCATTGGGACCTGAAAAGAAGAAGAGCTAACTTAACATAACTTAAGCTAACCTAACCTAACTGAGGCTAACCTAACTTATTTTAACCTAACCTAGTTTCATATTGTCATTTATTGATACTTTGTCGACATTTATAATATCATCGATATTATGTGCAGTTCCTTACAAAGAACATTCACGCTTTATCCAACACGTGCGTGTTTGGATAAGTTGTAATCCACATTATATCAATATCAGTTTAGAACTAACAATAAATAACATAAGCGCTTATTGCTATAAGATTCCTCAATTTCAAAAATTTAAAACAAGCAGTACGCTCTCTTAGAACTAATTAGTAAAATAAATATGATAAGAAAACAACAATTAAAATTGTGACGAGTGCGAGTGTCTAAATGAGAAGGAACACTCATGTCGGAAATAACAAGGAAATTATCAAAGCGAGAATCTTTTGAAAAGATTAGCGTTCTACGAATTTGAGAAGGTAAAATTGAATTGACCGGAAACCAAAATAACACCTAATTGTCTTTTTAAAAGAGTAGGTAAATAAAAAAGATTAAATTCCCTAAATTACTGTAATAACTAATAGAAAATATTAAAAAAATTCTGAAGAAGATGACTAATTTAATTACCTCCGTAAAAATAAATAAAGAGCATTCATATATAATAAATAACACCTGGATATAAATATGTTACATCAGTACACAACGTTCAAAAGAACAAAAGAAATTGAAGCTGAATCGATCGATACTTTAAAGTTTATAGTTTGAAGCAGTAATAAACCTTTATCAGTAATCTTCTTCTAGAAAAATTGTTTGCTGTATCGAAGGGTTGGTTATATTATTAGATAAGCGATAGCCATTACATATGGATTGATGTATTAGACGTGTTCAAATCACGAGCAATGTGATTTATTGCGTGGCATTGATTAGTCGATGTCACATAAGCTGAGATGCAACGCGTTGTTTAGCATAATGCACTATAATCGGTAAACGGTTCTGTGTCTGTCAACATCAAAGCTATTAGCTTACTAACTATCCCTGTAATTTCATTTAAGCTATGCGTACATCAATCCAAATATAATACGGCTATAATAAAAATCGCAGAGGTATTTAGCCATTTAATCTGTATGCATATAATTAATTAGCAATTAATAAGAGAGATCTGCATGAGATTTTTACATTTCTCAAAAATAAAGATATAATATGGTTTTGTCTTGTACAGATTTTTTGTTGGTAGTGCATTGCACAAATCAAAACTAAATATAATCTGTCAGTTTAGTACCATTCTATATAACAAACAAGGGAAAACAAATAAAACGAGTCGAGTGTTTTCATGTAGAATCAATTCCAGATTACTTTGTATGTTGAGTGGACTTGATACTTTTGTTAAGACAGAGATCTTCAATGTTTTAGAATTGGCAAGTCATAAAATACAGTTACAGGTAATTGTTCGATATAGCTAGCCCTAAGAAACAACCGTTTTCACAGCAAGTTTTTGGTATCAGCAGATAGAGAATTACTCACAGAACACAATTCCGCCTGCGGAGCTAAAGACAATTAATCCAATCTTGGTGAAACCGACGAAAAACAAACACGATTTTCACGCACATCTG
>VTPC01090918.1:156995-171220 GCA_011009095.1 Ignelater luminosus
TTTTCTTTTGATGACCAGATCAGAATTTCAACACTAATGATGAATAGTAGACACAAAACTGACTCAAAACGACAACAGATTTTCATGCTACGGAAAAAAGGTTCTAGAAGAACATTCGAAATACTCTTAGCACTTCTAGACTTTTCTAGGGTTATATTAAAGTATCTAAAGAGAGAAGGAAGGATGAAACGGCAAATTCCCAAGTGCATGGGTAGTCCTTTCGTTTGTTGTTAGAAAAAAAAACGTAGCTCCAATTCAGAGCTTTCACACTGGTATATAAATAATAACAAACATAATATAGGTAGTAAAACAGACTTAACTATCAAACTTTCCCACGTATTTTATTTCTACAGTCACAATTTTTGACTGCTCGGCAAATCGAACTAAATTGTATTCACTTTAATGAAGGTGAAAACTGAATAAAGTGATAGAACTTGACTTCTTGTTAGCAAGATCGTGTCTTACAGGATCCACATATAGCTTCCTCAGTTGTGAAAAAGCAACAAAGTATTCTTTGGACCTAAATGGTAATTGATTTGATGTTTTTTTTTTATTTTTCCTAAGATCAAGAAGGTTTGGTTTTAAAATAGATTTCAGATGGTATTTAATTACGAGCACAGTCAGAAGTTACATTGAAATGGTTATCACGGATCTGGATTCCTTTTGTCTGAAAACTGCTCGGGCGTTGTCCTCAAATCGGTTATTTCCATTAACTTTATTATGAGAGCAAAATAAAAACACGAGTCAGGCTCAGCCTGCAGTAGTCTCTGGATGAGCTTGACCTTTCTTAATATTTATTAGGAAGCTAAATACAAACACGACTTTCCAACGAATCACCTGCGGTAAGCCAAAACTGAATTTTGCACTTCATTGATTTTCTTGACAGACCACAAACATGTCTTCCAACACTGATTCCAACGAAGAAAGTAAAAAAAAAAACACTAGAGAAAACAAAAGTCTATTGCTACATAGCTTTACATTCTTGACAAAAAACTGCCATCTACTATTATTCTTTTTACGTAATTCTGTATTTAAGTCGAACATAAAGTAGAAGAAAAGGAAGGTATTTTGAATTAGTGATAGTGTACCAGACAGCTATATTTCCCAGGAGTACAAACTAGAAAAGGACAAAATTATTACTGGGAGTGCTGTATCAAACTGAAAAAGTTTAGAACAACCCTGTATATTGATCTATAAATCCTCTACGACTCCTCCTTTATTCTTGGTCAAAGAAAAATGTTGATTTCATTGTTACTATTTAATTACAGCAGAATATGGCATCTAAAGTAAAATTGACTTGTAATTATAATTCAATGTCCTAGATACTATTTCTTAATTGTAACGCATTTACAATATTTTGATCGTGCCAATAACGCTATTGGATTATTATAATTTAGTAATAAGTCATCTTCCTGAATGGAGATTTCCAAACGCCCTCTGTATACCTTCCGCATGCTTTTGTTTGCTAAAAGCTGTATATTTAGTTCTTTTGTCAATAATGAATCAAGAGCAAACAAAATAACCTAATAACCTACTTTATAAACATCAATGTTTTTGTGTTCAATTGTTATTTAATGATCACCGCATTTGCTTACAATTTTATTAATCACTGATTATATCACATATTTTATAAATAGTTAGACGAACACATTTATTCGCATTAAAAGTGTTTATTAAAGGAATTTATAAAATAAATTTCATTCGGCTCCTGTTTGAATAATAAACATTTAAATGAATCGAGTAATTAATTTGAATCCTATTAGCTACTAATCATTGTCAAAATAAACCAATAATGGAAACTAACAGCGTCGCAGTGCAAATTCCTGCTAACAAATGTAATTTTAGTGAAATATCCTAATGGTTCAAACAGATTTGTCCATGTGACAGTTCGCCGCTAATACAGACGGACTTAACGACAAGCAAAGCTTGATGTATTGGAGTACATTTGGAAACAAATTGACCGGCGCGTGCATATTCATGTGTTGCATTAAGCCAACGCAGATGATTATGCTATATCGTAATAATTTATAGTCGTGGACAGCCGCGATCTATTCCGCTAATGCGCCAACTTAATTATTCCGAAATCTGTCTCATAATAATCCGGATTTAACGTGTTTGTTGCAAGATTTTCTAAATAAATGACTCGCTTTGAACGCCACATTAAACAGTGTCGGATAAAAAAAATTTCAAATGTAAATTTCCACCAAAAAAAAGTAATAAATTGCTAATCAGGATTTTTGAGTTGTTGGTCGAGTTTCTCATTACGCGCATTGTATAACTGATTGTCCCCAGGACAGAGCAGAGATGGGGGTGTAGTAAACACAGTTTTAATTGCAAACCGCTGCGTATATATTCACTGCACTCATCGCTGATTATGCTGACGGGGGTGGTATGAGAAGAATTGTTCTTGCAGTTAACTAACACGTGCAATATAAAGGTAGTTAGATTTGCCGATTAGATGCAGCTGTCAAACGTCTCGGTAATTGGGCTTTACGATTGTCCATAACCGTATCGTAACTACCCCGTTGTTATCTGTGAGATAACGGCTAGTCGGTAACGTCCGGTCGAACGTAAAGCTAACCACCACCGACGGCTTTTCTGATGGCAAATTCAACCCATTGCATTTTGTTAAATAAACAAAACTGCACTTTATCATCCGACATACTATTAGGGGATAATATTAATTGATGTTTATATACTCATCAGGCACTGTAACCGCTAATTGGTACCAGAATATAACAAACGTTGACGAATCATTCATATTCAAGTACTTACACATGCGAATGTCGATTCAAGTGCCTTCAAATGGAAAAGCAGCATAAGGTAACGTGTAGGTCAAGCTTTTTGTACCCGGAGCTCTTACTCGTTATCCCTTGTTACGAAACCCGGATAATTAAAACTATTATTCGGATTCCTAATAATCGCAGCGGTGGTCGCTAAACCATAAAATATTTCTGAGTGCCGCTAACCGACCACTGTCCACTGCCCGCATTGTTAAAGGATCATTTAACCCTTTGACGGTCTAAAACGGTGATTTATACCCGCAATTCCACATTTTTCGTGGAGATATTTGAATAAAGACGACACACTAATATATAGCAAGCGGAAATGCCGAAATGTGCTGTCAGTTCCGGAGAAGGGTATCGTTCGTTTGCCGCTTACTACCGGAGTTGACCGGATCCTACACATCACAGACATCGTATATATCGCTCGTTAATAGTTTTCTACTAAATTATAAAACGCGTATGCAATACATGGGTATGATACGATTACGGAATTTAACGTTTCAGCGCTTATAAAGCGTAATTATAGCCGGAACGAGAACGTTATTAAATTAGTGTGCATTGGCGCAGGTAAGCAGGTTATGCACATATCTTTTCATTACATGTCCATAAAGTAGAATTAGGATATAAATATAAATTTAGATATATCTTCATTCAAGTACTAATGTAAGAATTATCCTTTCGTAACACCTAAACCACAATTTAAAACCTGACTGTATTTATACTGTATGTACCGATAAAAGCTAATTTTATTACTTGCTCATTTAAAAAAAATTTAATAATGATTTTGCCAATCTGTGAATTATTAGGCATTATTTATACTTATACTAGTCGTTGCAATAGTGACTTTAGAGTTCTAGTTATACACCTAAAGATATTGCCTTCTGTAGGTGAAAAACTTATAAGAATAATCGCTCTAAAGACCTTTGAGCTTTGAGTATCAAAAACAATTTTCTGAAAATGCAAGTCAAGACACACACTGACAACAAAAAGATTCAGATGATAAAAAAATCATCAAAAATGTTATTCTAATAGTATCACATAAAATAGGCAGTAAGCAACTGAAGGTTTATTTATTTAATCGGTTATAGATTATTAAAGATTAGAAAACCTTATTTTACTTAAATGTAAAAATGTTTTAGATTCCCTTTTTATAGAATACACGAGAGGTCCCTGCGACAAATGATACGAGGTATGTGAGAAAAGTAATGAGACTGATTTCATACTAACCAAAGTTTTTATTTTTTTCAAACAACAATGTTATCCCCTTCAAAGTAGTTCCCTTGGGCAGCTATACACCGGCGGAGTCGTTGTTCCCACTCTTGTTAGCAGCGCTGGAAGTCTTCAACTGGTATGGCTTTTAACTGGTCGGTCACAGTTTTTTGAATATTCTCCAGAGTTCCAAAATGACGTCCTTTTGGGGCATGTTTTAATTTCAGGAAAAGGAAAAAGTCACAAGGACTCAAATCAGGTGAATAGGGGGGATGAAGAACAACAGTAATGCGTTTTGAGGTCAAAAATTCACTGATGGAAATTGCTGTGTGACACGGAGCATTGTCATGATGTCTGTCAAAATTTGATGCACGGTGAAAGTGTTTAAATTTAACTGTTCACTCATCATCCTTATTGTTAAACGACGGTCTGATCTCACAAGAGCCCTCACACGTTCAACGTTTTCGTCAGTTTTTGAAGTTGAAGGTCTCCCTGAGCGAGGTTCATCTTCAACGTGTTCTCGGCCGTCCAAAAATGATTTGTGCCAGCGGAAAACTTATGCTCTTGCTAAGCACTGTTCCCCATAGACCTGTTTCAACTTTTCAAAAGTCACACTCGCGGATTCACCAAGTTTAACACAAAACTTTATTGCACAACGTTGCTCTAAATTCCGATGCTCCATTTCTGTAACACAACAAAAACACAACTTCACTAATGGCGCTGTCAAAAATAATGTGTTAGCTGTACGGAGTTGTAACTCGGACTGAGGAAGTGGAAGCGATAAACAAACCGGTTTAGCACAGGCCGGTAGACACAACGTTGCCAGATCTACCGCAGTGTTGCCAGTCTCATTACTTTTCTCACACACCTCGTATATGACTTGAACATTGTAATGAGTGCAGAAATTTTCTTTTTAAATAAGTAAAACATCAAGAATAAAGCAATATATCAAAGCAGGCATAGAATAATACTATTAACAAGATATATGAAGAAAAGTAAGTCATCTAGAGGAGTTAAAGGGGAAAAAAGGAAAGGACAACACGTTTCATTCCCTCGCTGGGGGCGGGTAATCCAGGGCTGGCGCAAGGACGTGCAAATGACGCATCTGACTCTACTTCCAAAGCACGCGCACGTGGAGATGTGGTCCTAAAAAGCCATTTGTATTCATCAACCACATTTTACAATACCAAGTGAGCTTACCTCTCATCATTGCCCGCGACACCCAATCCATATCTAACTATATGTCACATTCAAGTCTTGCTTTCAACACTCTGGACGCCAACATCTTCCAAAGCGCTACTCAGCCAATCTTAGTCGGCACACTACCAAGTCGACAATATCCATCGCACCTAAAGGTGTGCATCGCTCAACCACCACGACCATAGGAGTCCAGCAATCCCAACTGCTGACCATCACGTTTCAACTCTCAACTCAGAAGCTTCTTTTAAACCAAGAAAGGAAATTCAGAAAAGGTTAAGATAAGAATAAGGTCAAATGTAATTTATTCTGTAAAGTTGCTGTTCCGGTGTTTAATTGCACCACTAGAGAAAACCACTAAAAGCGCCAGATCGGAGCCCAAAAGAAAGAATGTAGAGTTTTAGAAATGGTCATTCGTACGACCCCGCTGTAGACTTGAGCAACTTGCACTCGCCATTGGCTCTTATTGGCCAATATAACCCTTTGGTCATCAAAATTTTAACCGGACTCTTGGGACGTAGAAAATCACAAGAGGTGAAAAACAGTAATCTACAACGATTCTGCAAAGTTTGCTTTTGAATGTTATTGAATCGATAATAAGACCACGTAGTTTGTTGATGATATGAAACACAGACGGAAAAATTTTTATGTTTAGTGATCAAATCCAATGTACCGAATCAAAACAAAACTTGAACTGGACAATAGCTTTGTTCAATAGATTTAAAATCGCTAATGGTCTATACTGTCAATGAGTTTTGCTTCAACCCTTACATCTATCACTTGTGCCAACTCAATTTTCTAAACGTCTTGAAAATTTTGGCAAGATGTTCTACTCTACTTGCTTGCTGGCGATAATCAAAACAATTTTTTTCGCATTCAATATTTGAGTAGTCATGAACTGGAATCAAATGTTTGGTACATGGTTTGACTCTCAGAAACAACAGCAATACCTACTGTGAGAGAAAGTCATAGGTCACGAGTTCCAGATGATTTAAAACAATCTTCAGAAATAGTCTCAATGTTTCTTCGCCCAATAGAGCAATTCGGATTTTTGAACATGCAACAAAACAAATTAGAAGAATCTTTGTCTTCTAATCATAAAATTAAGTTTAGAAAAGTCAGCTCAGATTTTTCTCACTACAAACAGAAGAAGTTGAATTTGTCTCTGTTTAAAATCAAGAAGCTGCTCTTGTCTCTTTTTCACAGGATGTTACGTTCACGAGTAAAACCAGATTTTGCGGAAGTTCACAGGTCAAGATTTAACTTACATTTTCCTGTTTCTTTTGTAAAAATTTAAAGACTTTCTATAAAGCAAAGACAAGAAATCTAAAAGGCAATAGTAAACAAAGATTACTTGCTGTACTTACTAAGTGCTTCATGCATTGCGTCACATTCAAAATCGTATTTTAGCATAATAAATACAGTTCTTACAAAAACAAATCAGGAAGATTTCAATTTTACATAAATTATTTAAAAATACGAAGACTACGAATTTTTTATCGTAATTTTCACCTTAATAATTTATACAAAAAGTAATAAACGGTGAATTGCTTCAAAGATAATCAAGATAAATAACTTCGTGTCTGTTTTAATTAGCGTTCGTATAATCATTTTAATTTTAAAATCTCTAAGGAAGTGCTTTGAGAGTCAGATATTTAAACAACTTATGTTTTATTCAAGACCTCTCAACTGTTAACAGTTTCTTTAGCAGCTTTCTGTAACAGAGCTTTTAACTTAAATCATTACGCGGATCTTGGCTGCTGTCTTTAAACACCACTTTATAGAAATATAAATATTAAGGAGGAAACCCTTTAGCGGTTAGATGTTTTATAATTCGACCGGAGCGCCGCAAACGATAACAATTAAGACCCTTCGCTCCGGGCTCTGCACGCAAGGATTAAGTTAGCTTTGTCATCAAGGTAATGGAAGGGACGCATCTTGAACGATTGTTTCATTAATGTATTCTCAAATCAAAGATGGAATGACTAATGCGTGCGATTGTTTGCCGCTCAAGACGGAGTTTCCAGTTAATGCCGAGGGCTTTGTATACATGATGTCGTTACCAAATTAGTCTGTTTTGTGTGCAGGCGCACGTGGCGAAGGTTGACACATTCTCCTCTGGACAGACAAACATCTCTTCTTAGCAATACCACTTTCAGCTTCATTTAAGCAATTAATTAGACGATATTCGCTTCGATTGCTGAGGGCGGCTTTATGCGAATGACGTTTGTTGACGAACTGCTAGACTACTCTGGAGCCTTCGGGCGCATTGGACCGTAATACTCGAGTTGTCCCATATCGTATCATCTACCGCTTGGCCCGAGACAAAACATAAATCCGCACTAGTGTCGACACTTCCGTATCTGCTAAATCAAAACAAGTCCCCTTCGGATATGCCACACTCTTCTACTAGACAAACCCATTCTGCACCGATTCACATCCTGTTACAAAACTTTACCTAACTTTTTCAGTATTCCACCCCCAATCTTTATCCTTGTTTATTTACCATTGTATAGTTAGTATTTACATGCCTTTGTTTAAAGTTTAAATCTTCGTTGTACTATTCAAGAAAATAAAACCAACGAGCTAAGGTAAAATGAATAAAAATATTTTCTATTATTATTACTACTTTAATACCAGAGATATCAGAAATAGAAAAACATAATTATGTATGTATTTAGCAAATAAAACTTATTTAGCAAAGAATTATGATTAATAATTAATATTTCAATTAATGTTTATTTAACACAACGAATATTTACTTTCACAATCAGATACACCGGCGGTGCGCGGTCTTAGAATGGATCATAATAACACTTATCATCAATTGTATTTGAAAGGTTACTATCGTTGCTGTAATAACCGTGATGTATATTACTTCTCTTTGTTTATGCCAAAAATCACAAAAATTATTGTTGTGCAAAAGACAAACTTATTTTCAGAAAAAAGGTATTTAGAGACATTTTTTAAGATGCAGCCAGGTTTCAGTGAAACACATCAAGTCAGGTTTTGTCCGATAACATAAATAAGGTTTAAGAGTCTGGAACTATTCATTGATTTAATAGACTTAGAACCTGTATGCTTAATGGTTTGTGCAAAACATTTACTCAAAAACCTCTATTTTGATTTTTAAGAATAGGTCCTTATTTTGAATTGCTAAATTAAATAATTTATACTTTTTTCCTTTGAAGTTTTAGTTAGAATTTATTATGTGACTGCAAATTTTAGCCATCGCCAAAATAATATGCTCTACGTTACCAAAGTGAACTAAAAAGGTATTTTATTTTGATAACGTTCTATTTACCAAGACGTGGTTTGTATAGAATTATCGAGCTTTCTACTGTAGTCATCATTTTAACTCTGCTTTATCTGCTTATAACTCTTCAACTAAAAACATGTATTGTAAGTACCTGCCATCGTGTAGTTAGTGTGATTCTGCAACGTAGTGGCATTTTCAGTTTTTCGCAATAAAGGCTGAGGTGTCGGCTGAATCTGCCTCCTCTCCTACCTCAACGATATCAATTCAACCCTTCTAGCTTAGTGTTATCCGCATCTAAAATGAACAATAAGTAAATTCTGCCTTGCTCATCAATTTGCTCACACTCATCAAAACCAGCATTTTAGTTATTTAAATCTAATATCTCAGGTTCTGTATCCACATTGATTTCTGGGGTTGTCTGAGAAGATCCTGTTGCCGCCCAAGAAGTCTGGTTTCTTTTCTTTTTTTTTGTCATGGTTGCTCTTTGTCGTCCTAGACTTTTGTTGACAAGAAATTGATTTTACCGACTCCAGCAACCAGAAAACCATTTATGACGTATCCCTGTAGTGAAAATTGAGTCGCTCGTCTTTGCCCAAAGCTCGAGGCAACGTCATTCTTCAATTCCATGCTCACCCGATCACACTAGAGCTGCAGACTCCCAACAAACAACTTCAACTACATCGTGTTGAAAAGGAATTAGAAATAGTTTCTTTCTTTTGGAAAGTATAAATCAACAATAAAAATGATGTCGGTTACATCGATCTCAGCATGATAATATGACTTGTAGTACAAACAATAAATTGGAAAAGAGGTTGTTTACTGATTTTGCGGGTCGAAGCTAGATACCTTTGATCTTTGATTGTTCGCGTGGTTAGAGTGCACCGATTTGGATTATGTATGTCATAATAAATATTGGGCCATTCATTAGTATACAGCTTAAGTTTTGCTACCTGTGGTATATAATACACAGGAGAAAACCAAGGAAGTCGCTTCTGGTACGTTCTTGTCTTTAGACATTTTTTAACAGTTGAAACTTGATAAAAGATTTCACCATTTCACGTCAGTTGAAGTTATAAACTTCTTAACTTTTGCCTTAGTACATTTGCTGCCTGGAATGTCTTAAACCTTAACCTTTCGTATCTCCCGTATTCCCTCAAGAAGTGAAAAAAGTTTCTTTGCTCTTCTTACATGTAAAGCCATTCTCTACACCTATTAGTGACAGACGTCTTCTTAAAGAATAGTGGCCAGTCAGAATACTTAGTATAACTATGTCCAGAAAGTAAGTTCATTTTCTATTTCCCGCCGTTGCAGCGATGCGATCGCAGTTCCGCGCATGCGCGGCAATGACCTTGTATCGTTACTAAGCGATTGACGCCATTTTGAGTTAGTTATCTGCTGTGCTTGTTTATAATGGCGAAGGTAATTGAAAATTCCGCCGATTGCGAGATTAGATCAGTGATTCGGTTTCTCAATGCGAAAAATTTGAAACCAGTGGACATTCATCAACAGCTCTCTGAGGTGTATGGACAGAATGTAATGAGTTATTCTATGGTTGTGAGATGGGTAAAAAAATTCAACAATGGCCGTGTAAACGTGCACGATGAAGGAAGAAGTGGACGTCCATCATTGGTTAATGATGAACTTGTTCATGCAGTGAATCAAAAAATTTGAGGAAACCGTAAGTTTACGATTTCTCTTCTTTCTATGGAATTTCCCCTAATTTCACGATCCCTTCTTCATGAAATTGTTCATGACAAACTGGGATATCGAAAGTTTTGTGCACGCTTGGTACCGAAAACTCTTACCGAGGATCACAAGAAAAAACGCCTAGGTGCTGCTCTTGAATTTTTGACTCGTTATCACAACGACGGGGACCATTTCCTTAACAGTATAGTGACTGGGGACGAGACTTGGGTAGCCTATGAGACACATGAGACAAAACGGCAATCGATGGAATGGAGGCACACATCGTCACCAGCAAAGACAACATCGAAGCCGAATTTGACAACCCGGAAAATCATGTGCACAGTGTTTTGGGACAGATGTGGTGTTCTTTTAGTGGACTTTCTACCACGGGGCGAAACAATTACCGCTATTGCTTACTGTGATACGCTAAGGAAACTGCGTCGTGCAATTCAGAATAAGCGCCGTGGAAAGCTCACTAGCGGCATTTTGTTGATTCATGACAATGCTCGCCCCCACACTGCAAACCTTACACAGCAACTTTTGACTCAATTTGGATGGGAACAATTTGACCACCCACCGTATAGTCCGGACCTTGCTCCCAGTGACTTCTTCCTGTTTTTAAGCCTAAAATCAAACCTCGCTGGCAAGAAATTCAATGACGACGATGAGATTAAATAACATGTTGCAACTTGGTTACAGTCACAGGCGTCAACGTTTTATGACGAAGGAATACAAAAATTAGTGCCACGCTACGATAAATGCTTACAAAATGGTGGTAGCTATGTTGACTAATAGTTTTAAGTCTACAGATTCTTTTGCAATAAATTATTTTTCCTAATATACATTTGTTTTATTTTACCAGTAAAAATGAACTTAATTTCTGGACGTAGTGATAGATTAACAAAAGAAGACAAAAATGACCTAACCTAATGATGAAGGATGCTAAAATTTTGTTTAGTATTCTGTGCCAATAAATGTGCCGGCATACCAAATGTTAAGAAACTCTTTTGGTACAGTTTTGAAACAAGCCAAAAATTCAATCTATCTGTGTGCATTACTGTAGTAAAATTAACAGATTTGCTGTTTGGTTTGTAAAAACAAGACAATTTTGCAAAATTTATGTTAAAATACTGTGCAGTATTAGAAAATAATTTATGAGATTTCTGACAAGATATAGATTTTTGCAAAAAGCTAAACAGGCACGTTTGAATCAAGCTTTAGAAATTAATAAAATATAGCAAATTTTCAAGTAACAGAAACTGACAATTTGTTAAAAGCTTATTACAGTAGTTCATCGTAACCTTTCATTATCATTATTTATTGCGTGCATGGTATCTTCATTAACTGCATTATATAAGACATTGAATGTATGGCTCTCAACTTGATTTCTTTTCGCCATTCATGATATCTTATCTGCAAACCATTAATAAATGATTCCATATCAACCTTATCGTGCAAGTTGGTGTTATTACGAGATTGAGTCAGCAAAGAATTAGAACTGAAAAGATTGTGGGTTTGATTTTGTATTGCTGAATTGTTAACTAACAAATTTTAATTTTAATTTCTATTCTGCAAATTATCGAAGATCGAAAAATAGCTTTTAAAATTCCTAACACATGATTAGTTAGAATGTTGTAAGAGACAGCTTGGAAAAATAAGTTACCGAAATGAATTTCAAGAATTTCTCTGAATTTCTCAGATGCCACATAAAAGAAAAGCACATTGCTTGTTTTCAGGAAGTTATATCGGACTATTCGCTGGGGGCATTGGAAACACGTAAAATATGATTTACGACCCCATATACGATGATTGCGAATAGGTATCACTATCTCAGTATATGAAATCAGAATCGTAACAACGATACCAACAACCAAACTTATTTTGTGCAGTATCGATACGAACGGCATAAATTTCCTGTTTTGTTATAGAGCACAATCTATTTATATACCTACGATATCATCATCTAGAACAAAGTAGAGATGTTTATGTCACGAAGTAGTATCTAGGGCAGTAAATGACGTTTTACGAGTGTAGTCGTCGATGTTATTCTGTCTCGACGTCTTGTATTAAATTTCATTTTAAAATTGATACAATAAAGGTGATTTAATATCTTCAAAATGGCTCCTATTGGCCCAAAATTAAATAACCATTCGGGTCGTTAGCCCGGCCGTCACCCCCATTCGTCACACGGACGGGACACACTTAGTAGAAATAAAAGTCAGCGCGTATAGCGAGCCCCATAAATAACACATTTCTCCCGTAGCATTGTCATTTCGGGGAGCAAATGGAATGCGTATGCAGTTTGCACAGAGATGCAAGTCATAAATATATCGAAAACGAATAGCGTTGAACGGAAGAATGCGGTTATTTTCTTTCACATATGCACTCCTTCGGCACACGCGGGGCAACTTTAAAATTATAGAGCGCATAACTCAGGGTAAGATTGCCTACTTCGCGGTTCGTTTCCTCCTCTGGAGTTGTCCTTTGTTATTTTAATTCTCCTCGTTTGCACCATATACTCTGCCACAACCCTACGGCAGCATATTTCCAAATAAAATATATAAGCTTTAAACAGAAATTGAAAAATATTGGAATATATTACGGCAGCTGCTTATGACAGCTACGCCTGTAAACCCTGCTACTTGGGCGTACTTTCTTACAGTAGAATAATCTCTGAACTTGGAAATTTCAGATGTTCGTGTATGTATTTGATAGTTATGTGTGTAATTAATGTTCCCTTTGAAACATTAGAAAATTCATAAAGATAAAAGAATTTGTTGTGTCAGCAACATATTATGTTAGCACATTGACGTCAACAGCAAAAAACAAGATGTACTCTGTTGAACACTACGTTTCTAATTTATAGGTTATATATTATATATATAATTTTGTATAAGTAGACAATAAGCCAAATAATTATATGCGTTTGCAACTTTCTATTTTCTTGAATCTCATCGATATAGGTTGTAGTTGTACGAGCCTGTCACAATTTCAATAATTCTTGAAACTAACTTTTAATATTCTCCTACTTTTGTAAATGTTAGATTAGAACTATGGACAAAGACCGAAGAAGGCCTAAACGATGCCTGGATTGAAGTTGCTTTTTCCAAAACAAAAATTGATCTTCAATTAAAGCGCAGTTCGTACACCAAAATTCTGTTATGAAGGTTAAGACCACTCATAAATAAGCAAAGCTTTTGGATGGGTTGCTTTGAATAGAATTCTTTTGAACGTGCCATATTCCACCCATTCTTCATTGAACCAGATTCCAATGATGAAACGATGTCAAACCTAGAAAGGTTCAGAAATACTACCAATTTTGGCAGCATTATTGATACTGTCGTGATCGTCAAGTCCTGCTATAGCTACTTGCATTACTACCAAAATATTCTCAGTGGTAGTAGTAGGTGTACAGAATCTTGGCAAGACTTTAAGCAACACTTGGTAAGATCTGATAGTACTTGGCAGGATCTGCTAGTACTTAGCAGACTTTCATAATACTCGAGCAGTATTTCATGTAATACAAATGCGGACAGAGAGAAGAAAAATCTTGCTAGATCCTGTCAAACTACCAAGTATTACTAGCTCCTTCAAATAATGTCTTGGGTTCTGCCAAGGTCTTATATACTTTTTTGCCACCAATGAGAAACAAAAAGTTAAACGTTGATGTCAGACGTCAGACAGAAAGAATAACTTGATCTACGTGGCCACCAAAGCGTCTTCTGCTCAGAAACGAGTTACCTTGGAATTTTTTTAAGTGTCCAAGAAGTTTAAAAAACATGCATGTGTTACGATTTTGTAACATCTATTGGAAATTCGATGTTACTTAGACTTCTTGTTTTAAGTGCTTGTGTCAATCTCTTTCGGGAAATCAACAATGGGGTCATTAAGGAGTTGAGAGATGCCTTCCAAAGTCTCTGGAAATTTGTTTGTCCATAGTAGAGTTCTTCTCGATTATGTTTTCGAGTATACTAAAGATCATGAAAAACTAAACGTCACTGTTGAAATTATAGAAAAGCAGATTTTTACATTAATAGACTCAGACTTAGAGCCGTTGTCTTCTTTGAGATTGCCTATAAACAAAAAAA
>VTPC01090919.1:11144-66679 GCA_011009095.1 Ignelater luminosus
ACAAGTTAATCCCACACATAAGTATTCCAAAATTGACATATTCATCGTTACAATCCCACTGCTAACCTAATAACCGATAAAATATGTTTCAGATGTAAACACAAAGGTTCTTATACGTGTCCAAAACCATCAACAACTACAAAGAAAGAAGACAAATCTTGCAGTATTGCTGTTAAACAAATCAACCTGTCATTGGTCCTAAAATTTGAAAGAACGTCAACCACAAAAATCAGGTTAACCGTCTTCAAACTAAGAAACCTAAGATCAGTAACTTGGAAGATTAGGTACCACATCAACTCGGTAACAAAAACTCACTCGAAATGAAAATGAACCTTTTTTAAAGTAAATTGTTACTGGCGATGACAAGTGGATAGCATAGGATAATGTTGACCAAAAGTTCTAAATTCTTTCGGCCCTAAGGTTCTTACAAAACTTCCGACTTTTCTGGGCCTACAAGCTCTAGGAAGCCTGCGCCTGGTGGTTATGTCACTGATAAATGCGTAATGAGCCCCCAGTTCAGGGACAACAACAAACTTTAAAGATTTATGTGTAAGAAAACCCCTGGAACCTCCTATTTATAATTCCCTAAGGCTAGAATTGCCAGACGTCCCGTATATATCTGACGTCGATTTATAGCGTCCCGTATTTCAATTTCGGAGGTCCAAGAGGATACCCTTGTGTTTGCTGGAACCCAAGGACGATCTTCCCGTGCTTATATTAAAATCCGAGGGGGATCTCCCCTATTCACTTAGGAGTCCGAGGAAACCCCCCCCCGTGTTGACTTCAGAGCTCTACGGGGATCTTCATGTCCGCAAAAAAAGGGATTCATAAATTTTTCTTCGCTTTTTTGTACTATCCTGTATTTGTTTATAAGTAATCTGGCAACCACAGCTAAAGCGCACTTTTAACTAGGGAATGATTGCTATGGATGTAATTATGAAAGTAAACAACAACAGTTGTATTCACAGCAATAGTCCTTTAGTTACTTACATATATAGGGTGTCCCATGACGTACCTGCAATATTTTACCAACGTACAGTTTAGGTTACTTTAAATCAAAAATAAACAGTAAAATTTTTGATTATTTTCAATTAATATAGTTGTAGAGATTTTTAGCTTAAATTGAAAAAGATACAAAAAACGCAAATTTTACTTTTCAAAATTTTTAATTGCACCAACCTAAAAGAGACATTGTCAGCTCTGCAAATAATATCTGGAACACGCGTTGCAGCATCAAATATGCAGTCTCTTAGTTCTCCTACATTTTGACATGGGGTTTCATAAACCATACCTCTCATATGTACCCATAGTTAATAATCTAGTGACGTCAGATCTGGAGATCTCGGTCGCCAGGCTTGGGGCCCTCCGCAACCGATCCAAACTGACGGTTTAAAAATGTGGTGGAGCCTCATCGTGTTGAAACCACATACCTATGTAATAATAAGAATAAAATTAACACTATGTAAATCACAATATGTGGATGCTTTAAAACCTTGTCGGATACCAAGTGATACATCATCCAGCATATCTTGCAGGTGTTCTTCAAGGAAGTTTAAATAGCGTTCGCCATTTAGACTTTGTTTAAAAATTAATGGTCCGACTAGTGTATCGTCAATTATCCTACACCAAACGTTTATTGCATATCGGTGTTGAAACGAGGCTCGTTTGTTGCATAAAGAGTTTCAAAAGACCAAACGTGAGAATTTCTTTGATTCATTATCCCGTTCCTTATTGAAAGTCGCCTCGTGGGTAAAAAAAATTCTGTTAATAAGGTGTGGAGTTTGAACGATGAAATGGATAAAGACCATGGCGTTTTAAAGTTCTCCATACTGTCATTTGAGGAACGTGAGCTCGTGTAGATATTCGACGAACACTGGTTGTTAGATCATTATCCACTATCTCAAGAATGAGATTTTCCTCGTTTTCTGTTTGCTGTATTGGACGTTCTGTAGATGCGTTTGGAAATGTTCCTTTTTCAATTAAATACCAATGTACTCGTACAAACACTTCTCTTGATGGAAGTCGACGGTTTGAGATTTTTATTAGAAACTTTACAAATCCTATCGTTTTCGGTTGAGTTTACTTCAATAGATGCAGAAGTATAATTCCTAGCCGCCCTGGATTAAAACACTTAAACAATTATTATTTTTATTTGGGGGAAAATCATTAAACGTTTTTTGTTGGTTTTAAATTTTGACTGCCCCAAAACTTTAGTTGCCCTTTGAAGGCTGCCTTCTCGCCCTACCGGTTATGCCTGTAAGGCATGTAATATAGTTATAAGGGGCACATATTTTTATTTAACAAGACATGAAAAAAGTAGTAGACACACAAAGGAAATTGAAGCTGTTCAAAAAAACTTAGAAAGTGAAACAATCATTAATGAAAAGAAAAAATGAGAACTATTCAATCCGATCAATATAAAAGGCTGAACGTCTGTTAAATACTTTTATATGCGAAAATAATTTACCTTTTACTGTTTCGGATATATTGGCAGAATTCTGTGAGAATTTGTTCCCAATTTACAATATGTTTTAACAAAGAATTATCAGAGTATGGAATAACAACACCCATGATGTCTGAGATATGTTTTTGAGTTTAACAGAACTGAAGAAATTTTGATGCCAAATCAGTTTTCTAGTTCGTTAAATCATTTTTGGATGAAAATTAAATTCCGTGTCATATAACCTAATCGGTTTCGGAATAGATAGCATTCTGCTAGGGAGTACAAACAAATATGCCCAGATATATGTAGTCATTCAGGGATGTTGCATTTAATTGCATCTACTGCTACTAGAAGACTTCTAAATAGTTTGGAACAATTTACTAGTTACATTTGCTCATACTTTCCTCAATTAATTTAAATTACAAGAACTGAATGAATGCCATATATTCACCAGAAAAGATCGAGAAAATGCTCTGCCCTAGTCAAATACGCTGTCTATTTCTAAAGTTAGTGTGGTAAATAACTTTTTGTAATCGTTTTGTAAGGTATATAAACGAAAAAGTAATGTACAGGGTGTTTTTAGATTGCATGGAACAAATGTAAGAATGTTCTTCTATGGCGAGAAATAAAAAGAAAACAGAGATAAATTTTTTTAGAAGCTACTATTGCGTATCGACAAACAAATGTCTAATTAATCTTTGTTTTAGAGTATTATAAACAGAATATTATAACTGTAATGTTCTTTTTATATAACGTTTATTTATTCTTAATATTAATTAACTACTAATTTTATTACAATTTATTTCCAGTATTTATTTACACTAAATTATTTATTTATTTATTTATGTACAGAATAATTTATTTATCGCTAATTACATTTATTTCGTTTGTAACTACACGCAGTTATTTACTGCAGAACTAACTGGCTCTATTCATGCTACCGCTTATATACGTTTCCTCGTTGCTCTCGATAAGTCGAGAAGGTTCGCGCCTTTTCTCACACATTCGACTGTCGGAAACTCTAGACCATGAGAGATCTCTCTGGCACATTCGACCAGCAACGCCGAGACTGTTCGACACTTCTCTAGTATGTTCAAGGGATAGCTCGTTACATAACTCATTGATAATTATTTGTATAAGTAAACCAGATCAAGTTGGCCGGTGAGAATTGATTGCGCACTGGCATAACAGCGATTTATGGTGGGGACCGCACTCGCTCCTCCGATTGTACTTCAGCAGAACGCATTAGCGGTCCTTTACTATCATGAAGTTGACTCTCTTCTTCAAAGCCCGTAGCTGACCAGCCAACTTTATCTGGTTTACTTGTATAACAAGTAGGATAAAAGCGTTATTAACTAATGTGTGAGAAGTTTACACAACTAGTGTCGGTGAACTAGTCAGTTTTGTTATCGACAACGCTTCAATATTCGTTAGATTTTGCTGCGAATTTTGTAAAAACCAAAAAATCTCAACGAAAACTAAAAATTCACCGTAAGCAATTCAGAGAGTATTCCTTCAGACATCAAAGAAGTAGCGACAAATTTCTGTGAGTTACAGAAAAGGCAATTGTAAAAAGTCTGTTGGAATAAAAACATTTGGCAGCATGCCAAAGAATATTGCCTTAAATCTTAAACTTCCACATTCCGAAGCTTAAATATACACTGCTTCAGGAGATCATCTACATCAATTCTCGTAGACTGTAAAACGAGAAAAAAATTGTTTCTAAAATTCTGGGAGGAAAAAGAAAAAATGGAAGCTTCAAGGTAAATTCATCACAGCCGATTTTGTCAGGCATCAGTCTTTCAAAGTGCAGAAATTGTTTATTAAATATTTACAATAAATTGTAATTAGGCTAATTTCACGAGTATATACATAATTATATTTCTAGTGCATTAAAAATCTCAGTAGATCATGACCATTTTTTAAATTATGAATCCATTACCTCACTAGTGTGGTAATGAACTTTATTACTTAACGCAAATAAGTGACATAATAGTGTCTTATGCAAGCAGTCGTACATAAAATTATTTTTTGAACAAGCAGCCTTAGAACAATTTCAAAATCCACTCTGCCAAGGTGGTATTGATTTTTCCGATCCATATTCCATAAATGCTTTTCTCTAACTTGCAGACTTATTAAAATTTCTCTGTATCTTCGAATCTTCTCACATCAAGCTTTACCTTTAGACCTTTGATACTCTTAATGTTGTTCTTATTGTTGCTTGATTTTTCACAACCGGCGCAGAAAATTCAGCGCAGTCTTCTCCAAATTTTTGTGAGAAGCCCCTTACAACCTTATTCTTCACTAGATCAAGTTCATCTTGTAAATCCATTCAAAATCTCTCTTCTATTTGCTGACAATGGTACCAATTCCCAAGTTTCTAACTTCTTCATTGAATCTTTCTCTTTACACGATGCTGCTAACCATTTTCTTCTGTCTTTTGATTTTACAGATTCTTCATAATTTCTTTATTAGTTGAGCAATTCACCTCTTTCATTAAGTTCTTTTTACTTGTATTTAACTTCAACATTGTCTTCTTTCTTTTTTTTTAAATAAGTCTATTTCAATTTCATTTTCTTGATTTTCACTACAATCTCTGTTGTTTTTTTTTAACATTTCTACTGAAGAGTATTCTACAAGTATTTACGTCTAATAATTTATGTGCTTTGAATTCTTCGCTGTATACAACAGATTTTAATTTCATCGTTTTTCGTTGTTACTTCTCTTTCCTTTTGGTATATGTAGGGAAGACTGGGATACATTTGAACATGGGACAGGTTTGAATATCCGATTTCTAACTCATCCCGTTTAACTATTAAATGAGTTCATTCTGCTAAATGCACATGTATCCAGATTCAAAGCCGACTTAAGTCTTGTTTTGGCAACGCTGGAAGCAAAACAGTTGTTTTGCATTACAACTGTAAAATTTTTGTGAATTGAAGTTCTTGTGTTTTTATTCTAAGTTAATTAGTAAGGAGGTAAGTTTTAGTTTGCCACTGACATTGGTTTTTATATTTCTGATTGGAGATTATGTGAGAAATGATTGTTTACGGAAAAACGTGCTATTGGGGCACATTTGAACTAAAGAGATGGGAAACATTTGAACAAGCCAAAATTAATTTTCATATGAAATTTTCAGTTAGAGATGTAACAAAAGAATATTAAGAAAATAAATTCAGTATTTATTGTTGTTTTTCTTGCGCATCTTTGAAATACTTGGTAATTTGTTTTGTTCGTGTTTCTAGATTCAGTATGGTATGCTGAACTGTACGATGATGGAACTGTAATCTCTTCCGTCAGGCATGATTTTATTTCAAGTATTCTAGCCAGCGAGTGTTTCCAAAAGATCAAGAATCAGCACTGGTTGAATATGTCATCAATTCATCGAAACTGAGTTTTGGTATTACGTATAAACAAACTCAAGTTCTTGCCTACGATTATGCTAGAACGTTAAAATTAAAAATGTCTGAGTTAGAGCAGAAATAATTCAGTTGGAAATTACTGGCTTCATGTTTCATGAAGAGACATAAAGAACTTTCCATTCGTAAGCCAAAAAACATTTTACCTTAACGATTGACTTCATTTAATAAAATTAATGTAGCAAAGTTTCTTGGTAACTATGAAAAAGCCCTCACATCCAAAATATGTAATCTTGATGAGACAGGGATTACGACAATCTTGCAAGTGTCCAATGCTGTTGCTCTACGAGGTGTTAACCAAGTAGACCAAGCTGTCTTATTACTTTATGTATGATTATTAATGCTGTTGGAAACGCTCTACTTTCAGTATTTATATATCCTCATGTAAGGGTCAGAAAGTATTGTTTTGGCCAATAGCCCTGGAAGTCACACGATTGGTTGACCAGCAAGCCTAGCAAAACCATATCCATACATACATTGCCCTCCTCAGTCAATACTGCTTTTGATTTGTCATTTACAAGATTAAACATTATTTCATCATTTAGTAAGCCAGGCTTGTAACCCTTAAATCGTCTAGTTTTTAGCGATGAGGATAATGTGTCTACTGCTTTGGACAGTGCTAATACCCCTTGATGCAGCAAAGATGTCTATAAGTCTTCATCTAGCGGCGCAGCGTCATCGCCAATTGCTATTTTTCAGAAGCCAATTACAGTGTTGTCATCTCACGATATTCGGCCATATCCAAAAGATCTGGTACAGCAAAAGATAGAAAAAAGAAAAATCAGACGTTTTAACCGAAATCCCTGGAAAAAAAATACTAGAGGAGGAAAAAAGACATTTAGTACGTCTTCTCAATTTAATATTTCAATTTTTCATTGTAGGTACTAAGTATTTTATTATTTTATTCTGCAATGTTTTAGGTGTCTGAACCCGTAACCTCTATTGTAGAGCTTTATTCTTTTAAATAGCACCGCGAATACTTTTAATCGTTTATTAACATTTTAAGGAAATGTGCTGTGGAACGAAGAACAAGGTTTTCAATTTCAATTTTATAAAACATCTTTTATCCTTTTTATGTTTTAATAATCTTAGTAGTAACACAACAAATACTTAACAATAACACAGAAAGCTAATTTTTCATAAATTATTTTTCAAGGTATGAAATACCCATGTTAAACTAAAGGTGTTGACGCCATTTTATTGTAAATGGAAATTTTATTAAAATTAAAACCAGCGTTTTTAGCAAATAAAAATCATAAAAGTATTTTCCTGATATTTCTTGCGTTTTTGCCATGTCAGAAATGCGCTAAAGGTCAAGTAGTTCCTTGTAGCTTTCAACCATAAATGTCTTTCAAGATTTAAGCGCCTTTCCAAAATTTTAAATTTTCTATTGGTGTTATACTGTTGATTTTAGTTATGATTATGTATTACATAAAGAACATATAGTAATAATTTAACTATAATTTCCTTTTAATGTCTTTCAAGCAGTCAAGCATCGTTCTCAAGGTACAATCTAATATTAAAGCTTTAACTATAGACATAAGAAACTAAGTATGCACGTGTAGGTAGGCGTTATTGTTTTTAAAATATATAACTAACAGAATAATCATTCTCTAGATTTTATTATCCTGATATATATACGAACATGAACTAGATTACACATGTGTAGTTATATGTTAGTTTTAAGTGATTTTACTAGCAAGAATGGGAGGCGCTAGTAAATTATGTTAATCTGCTTCACTCCCACATTATTTATCATGATTTTCAGAGCATGAAAATAGGATAATGACATAAATAGTTGTGGGTATTTAAAAATATTTATATCATCATCATTTTGACCTTAAAACTAAAATATTCGTTTAGGTGTGAAGCCTGACACTTGACATCTTAAACGGAAAATATATGGTACGTGTCATAATTCTTGCATTTAGTTGTTTACAATGTTTCTTCAAAGAAGAAACATTTCAAGGATTGCCACGACATTAAATTAATTATGATATCTATCAATGGTCATGATCCTCAAGAGTGTAGTACGTATCTGCATTGAAATGTAGGAGGTTGGACAAATACGTAATGATTATTTATTATTCAAAAAATAAAACCAATTAATTTATATGGCGAAATTAACTAAGAAATTACTGTTGAATCCATTTAGACTTGCATTCTTGTTTTTATCATACTGACAGGTTAGTAATCGTCAAGAATAATTCATAATGATTTAGCCAATCAGTTTAGGACGTGCTCGTTCATTTATGAAACCTTACGTAACGCAATTAAAAGTTAATGTATCGGACAACAGAGAATTGTGCGATTAGCTGATTAACTCTTTCGAGTATAATAAGTGGGGAGATTTGCAGATAGTGGGATATGATGTTTAACATATCCTGGCGCCTAGACTGTGCATATGCTAATACAGTATACTGCCTGCCTATATCCATAATTAATAGTGGTAGTGGTGGTCTGAAGAATAAAGAAGTAGGCACACCTCACCTGTAACGTTACTGATCTGGCGACAGAATGCCGCCGTTCTACGCTATGTCACATAAATAATTATAATGGATGGGGATATAATAAGATTCACAGTATTAATGCAATTCATTAATGTGTGTTTGTGCATAATATTACTTGTTCCTGCACATTAATCAAAGCAAGCTGTCAGTGAGCAAAAAAAAAGCAAATCTTTCGAACAAACGCATTAATATATCAATAATTCTTACTTAACTCATTCAGAAATAAAAAGTCGGTTCTTTTCTTTCTTTTTTACCCGATGAAAATTATTGTAATTCTATGGACAACTTGATTATGTAAGTAAAATTTGCATTTTAAAAATAGTAGCAAGAATGGCTACGTTAACAGAAAATTTCATTAAAAACATTCACAACCAGTATTACAAGTTACTAAATTCGCATTGGAACCGCATCTACTTAATATACAAATTCTAAACGATTTGCAATTCAAAACCGGATACAAGCAGCGATAACCACTTGCCATTCAATTTCATTTCTCCTCTTCAATGTAGATGAGATTGCAGATACTATTCTAGTAATTTTTAAGAGCTACGAACAAATCATAACAAATTGTTAAATTCAAGATATTAACTGCATTGCAAACTATTGCAATTTCTTGGTCAGACTGATGAAGAGGTTTGTTTCGATAAACTGAATAAAAGAAATGCATCTGTGTATACTTCAACTTCGATCTATGTAAATTACTTCACTTGGTCAAACGATCAAGTGGCTAGTTATCTATAATTACGACCACTCTATCCAGTATAGAAGAAGAAATCATTATAATCAGATAAGAAGTAGCCGAAGCGGTAAAGGCCTTTTCGTCCAAGATGGAATTTGGTAGTTTGGAAGGCGAACACTGCTGCACGCGGTCGAGGATAGGAAGACCCACTGCATAAACAAATCAGCTCAAAAAAAAAACAAGCAAAACCAATTGCTTCAAAAATCTAAACAGTAAATAACCTGTAAAAGAAAACATTTCATCAACCTAGGAATCTTGCCACAAAACATCACTATCATTCAACCAGTTTAGAAAATTTAAGTCTTTAAATCCAAAAACCCTGGTGAACTAATCAGCTACCACCAGAACATTTCACTATACAGTATACGCTGAAAACCCGTCCTACAGGGAACTCCACAGTTCTCACAGCAAGGACGCACATATAAAATTTCCCGAGTATCAGGGTAACTACTCCCACTCGATCAACACCGACAGGTTCATGATAACGAGCTGTCGCTCAAGATCAGAGACCAAAAAAAAATTGAACCACAGACAACACCCCACAAAATAAGTGGCACTGTAAATACAAGTAAGTTTAAAGGTAAATAAATAAGGAAAGGTGAATGATCTGAGGTTTTCAAATATAAGCAGGATAACATCAATACTTTAAGAGCGTGAAAACTGTAAATGCACTATGCACATCCAAGGATCGTCAACTCACCAATTAGGAGGATAAAGAGGTGTACAAAAAGAATTAATTACAAAAAATGAAAATGTGAATTAACCCCCAGAAAAGACGGAACAACCAAGCGCTCTTAAATATATAAAGAGAAAATAAAAATTAATAAGTGTCTGCGTAGCAGAACCCAGTAAGCGTAAAAATATTAAAAAATAAAAATGCAAAATACCTGCGGAACAAGTTCAAACAAGTAACTAAAAAAATTTCAGTAGCGCTACTGTAAATAACTGTTTCTAGAATAAAATAAAAATAAAAAAATACAAATTTACTGCATAGCAGAACCCGCCAAAAGCGGCAACAATCTCACTACATTTCATGTACTTAATACCTGCGACAGCAAGTAAACACCCTACTGAAAATCAGCAGCTTCACCTTAACAAGGAACTAACACATTTTGAAATCACTCCATCACGGAATCAAAACTGCGGAACTACCCGGTTCCTTACGATGCTGAACTGTCCGTTTCCACAACTCCTTCTACCGTACGCAAATCAACATTCTCAACTTTAATATACAAGACAATAAAATTGGAAAACCAATCTTCCAGGCATAACTAACTAAATCAATCAGAAAAAACCCTTTTCTTACATATCAAGAAAATCTCCTCGTAAGACCCGCGAGGCTAATCACACAGCATCCTACAATTCTGACGAGCAATCCCGCTCCATCAAAAGATACACAAAAAAAAAAAACTAATCACAAGCCCATAGCTGATTTATCACGACTTACGCTGAGCCTAAACTCCCCTAACGACCACTAATTACTCGAACTAGAAGAACTCGAACAATCTCACCAACTCAGCGTTGCTGACCAAATCAACATCTTCATACGAGATCTCGGGTAAATGAAAGCCAATCAACTTGGATAACCATCCCGTCGGAAACAAAACACTCAGCTTCAGACTGAGGAAAATGCTCAAAAATAGAAAACAAAAAACCAAAAGTAGGACAGAGTTTAACAAATTTTCTTATTGCGAAGTCCTGAAATAATAAATAAATAAATCAGGATGTAAGTGGTCTGCAGCCAGCCTTTCCCAATGACGAAGACCTAAAATAATTTAAAACGAACAAAGACGGAAGTGTTCAATAAAGTGGCCACTACGTCATCTAACCAGCCTCCAAATGACAACGAACTATCTACCAGGTCTACTTACTCTCAGTAGTTGAAAGTTACCAACAGAATACCTCCCCAGGTAATTACCGGCTAAACTAACCAAATCGTACACCAAGGCGTTGATGACTTGGTGTACAACACATTCCTGATACCTGGAGAGCTGATAAAATTTCCAGAAGGCACGAAACGGAGCAAAGTTCCTCTTCAACACATGCTCAACCGTTCTAAACAAAGGAGGCCTCCTCTCAAGAAGATTTTTCCAAAACAGAGCACGACGGACCAGCATGCTTCTTCCTGAGCGGAACAGGAAAAAGGGTTTTGGCACCACGCGAAGATCTTTTGGGTTGTTTGAGCAAAAAAACTCTAGGTGAAGACGACGAAAGGATTCCATCGCCGCGAGGTTCCTCAAAGAAGGAGGGGATCGTCTCCAACCAACTTTGCTAAACCCGTTTTTCAGAGACACGATTACTCTCAGACAAGAAGTTGGAATCCGCCGTGGTCGAGAGGGAGAAGCCTGATAAAGCCAGAGGCATATCTCGGAGGTTACTCCTCAGAACCCACGTGAATGACAAAACTTCCCCCTAGGTCGACGACAGTGGTGACTCCGTTGGCAACAGCTCCAACGAAGATTTAGTAGACTTCACCATCTACTCTACCTCCTACACTACTACTCTTCTCACTCCTATCACTCACTGAGATGCACACTTCAATTTAGAAGAGGACTCATAAACAATCTCCGAAAGCAACATGCCCTGGAATTGGTCGACATCCGAACTTGGGGACGACACTATTCATTCGAACAAGCAGAACCTGACTCGCTAGAAAATGGTTGACTAGGCTCTGAAAGACAGATCAATCAGTAGGGCCTCTGACCTCAAATTCTCAGAAGATCCAGGAAACACGATGAGAAATTCCTCAATTGCAGTCGTTGGTGGTGCAACAACGAATTCCTTATGCGGCGGGTGAACATCTACGAAGATCGTCCCCGTACGACTAACCTCGACAATAGGCCCCAACGATACGCTGCAGTAGCTACAAATGGAAATGACAACAAACAAATCTGATCGACTCTTGCCAAAGACCGGACTCTCCTTAAGGATCTGGTCGACTCGATCGTTGAACACAGCATTCAGCAATCAGTCTGTTTGATGACACTCAAGCATTTCGATGACCTCTCCCTGAAATTCCCTCATCATCTTAAATATCTTAAATTTGTTACTTTCAATATCTCCGCTGAAAGTGTTAAGCACTGTACATAGCTCCGGCACGTAATAACGACAACTCTCAAACTTCATCTCAGGATCAGTCCACAAGGAATTCATGACCTCCCTAAAGTTATAAAACAAACAACGTCCACAAGTTGGAACAGCACTAAAGCACCTAAACCTGAAACGCAGCCTAGCTGCGTATTTCAACCAACCTAGAAATTATTGTATGTATAACCTCGAGCTTCACGCTTAGGGCGCTGTTTTTTGTAACGTAACCATGCGTTACCATATAATGAGCTTAATTTAACCAAGAAGCTTTCAGTCCTAGGCCGGTTAGACTCAGTTGGTGGCGTTAAGGGAGGATAAGGAAATTATACATACAATAAAACACAAAAAAACTTGACTTTTACAAAATTAAAAACGGACTAACAATACATATAAATGTTTTAAATATAATAAAAAATTTTTATCTAAATTTCTGGAATCAGGAATCGTTCCTAATACATAAGCAACGTTTTAGTTTTGAAATTAAATATGACCTAGTTTTTTTTTCTCACATGTTAGATTACATATCTTTTTTCCTAATATCTTTATAAACGATTTTGCCTCATTCAATTAGGAATCCAACGTTTCAACAGCTACATGAATGAAAACATATCGAGACTCCATTTCTTTGTGTTTTGACCTTTTAAAGTCTTCACCTAGTCTAGCAGCTACGCAAAAATTGCGTGTTGCTAGATTCCCTTTAGTTATATTTAATTATATAATTAATCTCGTGGTTAGTTCAGCAAGGAGTTGACCAAGTCTTAGAGCTGCAGAAATGCACCGCAAGGAATCATATTCTGTTCTAATCCCGATTGAAACATTTGGCTTGGAAATTCGATTCAAATGGGAACTTCTGCTCGATTCGTGAAGCATTGGGTACTTGCACGTATGGTGGACATCTTAAAAGCTAGTTTTACTTTTAAAAAACTTGCCGTCATATATTTAATCTAACCTATTTCCATATTCTTTAGATTCAGTAATTTTATCTTATTTCACTAAGAAGCATTCCTGCTAAACGTTTTTGTATGTTTTAACAGTTTTAATTCAAAATTTTTGTTATTTTATTTCTAGGTTCTAATAACCTAGGAAGCGTGAGTTAAGAGGGGTTTGTTTTCGCGTGGTTTGTTACAGACACATTCCGTCCCGAATTACAGCCCTGTAACTTCAGAGGCAGGATCTTGGTGGTAAGTCTGGTTATTTACACTCTTAGTCAATGTTACATAAGTTTCTGGTTCATTCTTTTGATTGGATGTATAATTATGAAATTTTCTGCTTTGTGAAATTTTTATTTGCATTCTTAGATTTTTCAAAATTTTATTATCTTTCAATTTATATAGATAAATCCGATGTTTTGAGTGATAAGATTTAAATTTTATTAACGACATTTGTGATTAAATATTCTTGACTGTTTTGAAAATTTAATATTGTTATTTGGATATCGTTTAAATTTTCTTATTAAATTTCAAATCTTGTTTCTAATAATTTTGTTGATGGCATTACTTAATTAAGTACCTATTTACTAATTGGAATTTATTAACAATTACTTGTTATGTTTTGGGTGTTTTATAAGAAAAACATCGGCGCCCTTATGATTTACTGTTTTCCAATATATGTATTAAATTGTTTTGTGTTTTATTGTATGTATAATTTCCTTATCCTCGCTTAAGACCACTCACTGCGATTTAGTCGACCTAAAAGCCTAAAAGCGTCTTAGTTAAATTAAGTTCATTATATTGTAACGCAAGGTTACGTTACAAGTTACATTTACTGGAATGTGACGTCAATGTTATTCCCGACCTAATTTTTAAATCTTTAACTTTCACGATATTACTAAACAATCGAGAAATCAGAACAGTCTTGAATTGTTGAATTAGTTAAATTGTAGGTGGTCCACTTCATTTTTTGTTAAACAGTAGCTGTATATTTTAAAACCTATAAATCAAAAACTTGCTGTTATTTTAATTTATAACACAACAAGCGAAACTCACTTTTTATTGTCCACAGGAAATAATAAACATCCTTTTTTTTGTAATAAATATTAGTCCAAAAAGGCACACTCACATGTTAATTCAGAAAATGTTGATCCCACCCATGCACAGAGTCAATATAAATCCTGATAGAATCAATTACGTTACTGGTGATACTTGAGAAAAGTCAAGAATGCATGTCATTTTTCACTTTCGTCTCAGAAGAGAATTTTGAATATTTTGAACTTTAAAGGAAAAATAAACTAGAAATAATCTTAGTTTTATTTACATCTGAAGCCTCTGCAAAAATCAAGATATACAACTCAAATTATTTGATACACAACACAGAAATGTTTTACTGTCAGTTTCCTACGTTATGATTAAACTAATTTATAGTTCAATTTAAATAAAAACGGCATATTTTAGTTTTTAAAATTCAAATTGAACCTAAAATCTTCTATTTTTAGACGATATCAAGCCTTTAAATATTTCATGCCATTAGCAAATTAGGTATCTAGAAAAGGAATCGTTGAATTTAAGAGGCTTCTGCTGAAGTGCGATTTTCTTTAGAAGATAATACACCGCACCGTCATTATTCTTTATACTTGAGTAGTCTGTGATTAAACTGCAATTAACCACCTCGTTAGGATGAGAGTACTATTATAAAAAAAGTCTGAATGTGGCACATTTTCCCTTACAGGTTAGTAGATATAAAACATTGTAAAAGCACCACAAAATGAGCTTTTACATTTAAAAAAATGGTGTCTGTCGTAAATAAATTTTTAACGATACTAAATCCATGACATTCTATTCCACTTGTTAAAACAAATTGTTAAAAGAAGAAAATAAAAACTTCTAATTAGCACTAATATAGAGACTTTGAGTAATTTAACTTTCACAATAACAGTATTTGTCAACAAGTAGCTGTACTTTGCTGCCATATTTGTCAAGTCAATATTAGTTATTTCCATATACGACCGTCACGTCACTTAAATATTTTTAAATTCCATAGCGCGTGTAGTGAAAAAGAATTAAAATTCCCACACATACGACAATTTAATACATAAAATACAATAAAATATTAATTTAGGCAGGTGTTGTGCATCGTTACTAGAATTAATTGGCTACTTAATCAATAATGTAAAAAAAACTTTTGTTTTTTGAGCATCACTTAAAAGAGCAGCACGTGTAAGAAGCGGGGGTGTATAAAACGACCTAGAGAAGGACTTCTTTAAATCAACATTCTCTTAATTACTTTTTTCCTCTTTCTTTTAATTTTCACACAATGCCAACTCTGAGATTTAAAAAAATTATCTGCCAGCTTTAAATTTGAAATTAAATCGAAATGCAATTTTAGATATCCTTCAAATGCTAAATACCACCCACAATTTTAAAACGTCGATCGTACAGAGTCTAATAATAAGTTATTTCCGTAATAGAATAGTATTACAATAAATTGTCAATGAAAGTTAACTGTAATCCGTAAATCGGATTAAATAAAAGCTTGCTGGACACATTACATATTGGTTTTTCTAGAAAAAAATTATATAAACTATAATATCCGCAAACATAAATAAAACGAGTGTACATACCGGTTTTTAATATTATTAACGTTTAATACCGATTGAAATAATATAAATAAAATAAAAGTTTATTATTGGAATGTGAAATGCAATTATATTGGAAGAGATAATCGGCTTATAATTGGTTGATTTGCTATGTATATGGGTTTATTGTGACATAAACTACTTAATTAGTCAAATATTTTAAAACTACTTCTTTGTTAATTATTTAAAAAAAATAACAATTTAAAAAGATTTGATTGCATAATTTTTGTGTGAGTTGACATTTATGAAAAAGGATTGCCCGTTTATCTTCTAAGTTTTTTCATTGATCTTTTGATCAAAATCAATATTCACAACGTTTTCATTTTTATGAGACGATTTTAGTTTGATGAGGATCTCCAAGAATTCTAACAAAAATTTAGTTTCTAAAGCTTCTATTCAAAATGAGACTCTGCACATTTGAACTTAAAACAATATTGAGACTATTTTATTGTAATCAGATCGTCAAGTGAAATTACCAAGATGGACAAGCTAAAGACAATAATTCTTCCGTGAAAGACGGCCTCCAACAAAAAAATCCAAGTACGCAAGTCAAAATAAATTAGAAGACAAATAATAAACTAAGCCAGTGAACTCGAAAACATGACAGACAATTTTCTTTTCTATAAAATGGGACAATCCGCATAAATATAGCACAAAGTAAAAAACAAAGCTTTCGATTTTTACTACACGTGTTTAAAAGCGCCTGCAGATATCACGAAAAACAAGAGTTAATTGAGGTAAAGTGAATTGGAAAAATAATAATGTCGTCAGAAAAGAACATAGAGAATTCTCTCAATGGACTTAAAATAAAGTTTCTAGACAAGGTTTTATTTATTATTGTTAAGATCTAGATATTTATTGCATTCTTATCTTTTTAACTTTTATTCCAGAATGAAAGATTATAAAGTAAATTACGCTTGACCTCCAATATATCTACTCTAGAAACGCAGAAACTCTGTTTAACATTTTTCATTGCCTTGTGCTACAAACTTCCAATATAAGTAGAACTAGAAGGAAGGTTAACTACTCGCACATCCATTCAATTGAGCCAACAAACTGACTGGCATGTACTCTCAGTGAATACTACAATGAATTAACGCAAATTGTCGGACGTTCTAAGCAAAAGTTTTGTTGTGAAGATAGAAAAGCAATATAGATGTTTCGCAAGCTTAATTAAAAGTAAGCTAACGATATTAGCTTCAACAAATACCTTTGGATATTTAGAACAAACCAGATGTGAGTTTACAAATGCAGTAAAGTGATGGTAATTACTGAGCTGGTCTGTTACACAGAAAACAGTAAATCTTATTTAACGCAATCAGAACAGATAATTTCGCGTTTGCTTGCTAAGTGAAGTACAGGCCGAAACATGTTCGTCTTGCATTAGATTCCTTAGAAACGCCATCTAAACGGAAATATGCTTGTAAAAAGATTTTGTTTTACAAATCAAGGATTTCTGTTGCCACTTACCGTTCGAGCGGCTACTTTAAATCGGTTTTTCCGAGTTTGTCCGAATCCTTAAAAGAGGTTTAAACGATTATTCTGCTCTGTCTCGTAATTAAACAATTTCATCATTTCTGTACTCTCCAGGATGTTATCTGTCGACTTCCGTTTGCGCTTGTGTAGCTAGAGATTATCAACACCACTTGATTCTCTGTTTGATCATCATCTTTAAGTGAAAGGTTAGGGAACACTTGAGAAAATTAAATTGTTATTTAGGCAAATCTTAATTCAGAATATTTCACCTTCGTTATTGGGCTCAAAATAGAATTTTTTCTAGAATCTGTTCATCAGTTCTTTTGACTCTCATAACTCGAATTATGTCCGTTTAGTTATCCTTTATAAATGTAACGATTTCATATTGAGTATTCCTTTAATTTATTTATTGATGAAAAGGTCGCTTGGGATCAGTGATGATGATTTAGATTTCTTTTCGTTTCTTGAGATTCCGTACTTATTAGCGGGTTTTCTTATAATTCTGGTTTTTATTTCAGATAGTCACACTTAATTAATTATTTCTGTTTTTCTTCATGAATACCTAAAATCTTGGTCCCTATAAAAACACAATTTCTTCGTCTCTTCACTGCTGCTAACCTCGGACAGTCGGGAATTTTCTCTTTGTTTGCTTTCGCCAATACTTTAGGATCATTTTTTTACATCTACGCCAATGATGGAATTTGCTTAAGGTTATCTTCTCAGTTTTTCTTAAATCTATTTAATTGGACACTTTTCCGGCTTTCTAGCCAAGTTGAACTTTTGTTAAGACTTCGAACACGAATTTGCTTGCGTGATTTTGGTCGTGCCGGATGTAGTCCGTTTTAATTCTTGAAACCATTCTTAAATAGCACCTGATGCAGCATCTTCACCGAGGTAAAGAAATAATCAACTGTCACTGATTTATGTGTACAATGAGTCCTAGTGAATTCTTTCTGTCCTGGAGAATTAGCATTTTCATCATTGCTTTCGTGCTAGATTATTTTAATTTTTCTAATTCCAGTTTATCTCTATTCCCTGCCCGCTAATTTGTGTTTTCTCTGCTTGGGACTTCAGGTTTAAATCCGAGATGGACTTTTTGCATGATTGTAATGGATGGAAGTCCGCCGCTATTACGTCTAACGCGCTGATGATTGAGTTACAAGGTGAGACTTCTACACCACTTACAACCTGTAAGGGCTGAAATTTCCAAGCCTAGCACGGCCCGGTCCGACTAGAGATAAACCTGACGCAGCCCGAAAAAACTTCTTGATCGACCCGAAAAGCCCTAAGGGCTCGACAGAACCGAACGGCCCGACATGCCCTACAGGCTCGAACAAATCGACAGGCCCAGAAGGCCAGACAAATGCCGAGCGGCCCAAATAAACAGACAGCCTCGAGAAGCTCGAAAGACCTGACAGCAACAAACGGCCCGAATTACCCAACGTAAGCCTAATAGATTTTCAAACTGATGCTCGACTTGACCTAAATGCAAGCTTTGAGCTGGGCAGCGTAAACACCCGAGGAAGAAGCCCATCCCATCTATGGTGCAGTACAAAAATCCTCTTCGGTTCAGTATGAAAATAATGCTTGTCCGGGTCAGTACAAGAATTATTCCTGTTCAAACCATTACGAAAAGTATCTCGGTCCGGTGCAGTATGAAAATCCTCCGCTGCGATTCAGTACAAAAATAACGCCTGTTCAAATCTTGTACGACAATTCTCCAATGCGGTTTAGAACGAAAGTAGCTCGTCCAAGCAAGGAAAGCCATGAAAGAGATCTAGTCCGGTACAGTACGAAAACGTCCGCTTCAAATAACTACAAAGATAACGGCCCAAAAAGTCGGATCAACTTGATAATCTCGACAGGTCAGACAAATCTGAAAGGTCCGAACGGCCTGGCAGACGCAAATTCCCCGTCAGGGCCGAGAAGCCCAAGCGGGCCCACAAGCCCAAGCGATCTAAACTGCCGGACAGGCCTGAGCAACTTGACAAGCCCGAACGGCTCGAGAGGCTCGAACAGCCCAACAGGGCCGAGCGACCCTACACGTCAGATGTTAGGCCCGAGAAACCTGATAGATTTCTAAACTAAGACTCGGCTGGTGCAGACCTCTAGGCTACATTATTCAGTCTTAGGCCTAACATGTCCCACACATGTTCAATTAGCGAAAAATCAGGAGGCTTAGGATGCCATGAAAGTGGTAGTTTTTAGTAACAACAGCAATGTGAAGCCGTGCGTTATCTTCCCAAAAAAGAACAAAATGGTCCGCTCCGGATAATTACAAAAACGGCCTGAAAAATCCAATCGACCTGATAAGCTCGACAGATCCAACAAGCCTGAGAGGCCAGAACAGCTCGACAGACGCAATCAGTCCCATAGGTCCGAGAAATCCGAGCGGACTAATCCGAGCAGCCCGACGGGCTCGAACGGCTCGAGAGGTTTGACGGGCCCGAACCTGTGCTGCGCGCGGGACGCGTAAAGGCCCGACTAAACATCTAGAGCTCTGTCGTCGCAGATGGAGATCTCATAGTTTAATTTCCCGGACTTCGACTTATTCAAGTTGACTTTAAATTTCTGCGAACGTAGATTTCACAAAATTCTTTTAGCTTTTTTTTGCAGATTAATTTGTATATATGCAATGGAATTTTATCCTCTTAAATTAATCTTTATTTCATACGACTTTAACACATTTAATTTTTTAGTTAAATTAAAATTTATATGAAAGCGTTATAATATTCAATAAAGAGGAGATAGTTGTTAAGAATGTTTCTTTGTTTGCCCGTTCTTTTAGCTACTGGTTGTACTGGAGCACAGATCTGTAACTCATCAAGACCATTTCATGGGGTAACTTACCTAATTCCCTTTCGACTTTCTTGAAGTCAGATTCTTCCTTATTATAGAAGGTTGTTTTCACTTACCTATTGATATTTAATGCTTTAACTGTATCAATTTCTGATAAAGTATTTTTCATGTTTTAATAAGTCTAGGGTTATTAATATTGGTTGTTTGATGTATTTATGTAGTTTATGACACTTTTACTTATATTTTGTACAAATTTTGCACACTGCTTTAAAATTTGATTTCGATACATGTATTCACCTGGCTTGTTGTAACTTTTACTGTGTTTACAACCTCCTTTGCCATGCTCAAGGCCACTTACTAAGTTTACCGGGATAAGACTATTAGAGAGACCACCTATTCTAAAGGTGCTTAGTACTGAATTGTTTTCGTGTCCTTTCGTACCCTTAACATCTGCTATATCGAACCGATCCTGATTATTCAAGTGTTTCTTGTTTTTTCGTTCTTTTTTATCCAGGCAATTAATATTTATATCTTAAAATTGACTCATACTTTGCTTTTTCTGATTGTTAATGCAACATACAGTATTGTTTGCAAATTCTCTACGATCTTTGGTTAGGCATATAATTGCTTGCTTCAACTAGCAGTTAAGAGAATTAAAGAGTGATATCAGGTAGGTCCAAATTACCCCAGCTTTACTGTAAAAAGCGAAGAAACGACGTGCCTATCTGAGAATGGGTTTAAACGGGTTTGTAAATGTTTTTTTAATTTTCGTTACTTTTACGTTTCTAGCATTTTATATTACAAGGTATTCATAGAAATGCAGAGAGTTAGATCATTTAGATATTAATTATTATTACAACAAACGCAACCTACTAAAATTCACAAACTGATATTTTCTTGTTGAAAGGACAAAGCAAGAATGTGATTGATCACTTTTGAAATGAAACTGAAGGATATATGGTGAGAAGATTGTGAATATTGCAAAAGGAGATTTATCAGAATAAGTCGATCACAAACAACAGTATGATTTTAAGTTTTATTCTGTAAATTTTACTTACTGTTTGCTGTACTAACGCCTTTCAGGTTTCAATAAATATGTCAAGAGTCATGTCAGACCTTCCATTATTGTAGTACTCGAGTATTTAGGTTAATTAAGAGGTCGCGAGTATGATAAAGAAAAAAGAAATAGCTAATTTGTATTCAACAGTTGTGTGCAAAATATTTGCAAGAATAAATAGGTACCATCATACACTTATGCAAAGTTTATAAAACAAGTGAATGCTTTCCTTAATGTCTTTTTGAATATATTTACATACTTGAATTTAAAATGCCCGGAGAAAGTGTTACATCACCTTTTTTCCGACGTCGGCTTCTGCAAAAAACCTAGCATTATCGAATAAATCTTCACGCGTATAACGTAAAGAAAAAGAATGTTTTCTTGTCGGTCTTTATAATTTTAAGCACAAGTAGTAAATGCATCTCTAACCATACTCGAAATATTTATAAGAGGGCGTGCGGTGCTTGTAACAATTTACAATGACGTTTTGATTTTTTTATATCTATTCATAGGAAGTTTTTACCTCTAATTTATAAGGTGCAGAATAATAACGTGTCGTCTCTTCTATAAAATTTAATGACGATTTATATTCATTACGTTCTACTGTGAGTCGGTGCAACTTCATTTTCAATATTTCCTTTTGTGTTCCTCTCTGGTAAATGATGTATAATTTAGATGTAAACTTGTAGTTACACTGACACTTTAAGTAAGTAGAATATAAAAAATGTAATTTTATATTTGAATTTTCAAACCTTATATAAAACCAGTTATTCAGCACTGCGTTGCTCTATACTTTGTTATTACTTTTATCATGCTGTAGCAGTAAAATTCGAAACAGAAAAGCTGCAGATTATAATTATAACAAAGTTAATTTTATTCCCTTCATTTCCATGAACAGAATAGCGTGCTTTACTTTAATATATTAAATTGAATCCATAAAGCTCAGCATGAAAAGTCTAATTTGCTGTAATAACATGTAACGATTGTTTATCACCTACTATCTCCTTAATTACTATCGAAAAGTGTAAATTTATATGTCGGACAAGATGTTATAATCCCGGCAGGGCGCTGAAACAAACTGTCCGCCGTAGTATCCCACGCAATAGTAATTTTATTTATAAATTTATGTAAAACGGCTTTGGGCTCTTTTTAATCTTTATTATAGGTATTTATGGAGCTGTTAAGCTGCAATTAAAGATATTTTATTAAAACGACATTCGGGACTGCTAAGCGCTTTACTCAATGAACCGAAACGTATTTTATAATGAAAACCTCAATCAACTGCTTTTCGCTATAAAACTAGATAAATACATTGTAACAATCGGTGCGTTAAAAGGAAACTGATAAATATTTCAATCATTAATTGGTTTTAAAAAGTTTCCAGGTTTAAAAGCTAAAGCTTGAGATAAGCTCGGTTTTTATTGTATACATAATTCTTTATTTTTTAGGATTTGAACAACAACCGATCTTCCTTTTTAATTAGTAGCTCCCAAACCTCGTACATCCATCCACAACATTACGTATATGATACCCAACAGATCTAAATTTAACTAAAACTAAATAAAATTAAGAAATTCAGAATTTAAACAGTTCTTGATATTAAAAGCTTCTCAATAATAGTATCTAGAATCTGCATCCAATTTAACAAGAACTATAGTGCTTGCATCTTTCCTGCCTTGAAAAATTTTAAAGATGACATCATAAATTGCAGGGAGAAAATATCTCTCAGCTTTTGAGCATTTTATAGGGGCGCATCAAGATTTTATACTAAAGGAGGCCTAAATACATAAGAAAATTATAAAGAAATGACCTAACGACTATTAAATATGTGCGCTTTGGCACTCACAAATCATAAGCCTTTAGCTTATGAGTTTTAGTTTTTATCTTGCCAATGTATTGTCATGACACCGACACGTAATTTGATGTTGATTAAAAGAAATTATCTTCAAAACTTTGTTGGTACAAAGAAAATAGATAAAACGGAGATCTGAAAATGTAGAATCAACACATTCATTATTCACTAAATTATCCTTGCTGATTGTGCAGCTTTACTTCTGCTTTATTTAATTATTTATTTTTATTTATTTATATATTTTATTTATTATTTAATTTATGCTGATTACGTATTGGATCCAGTTTATTAAAATTGTATACCACAATCATTTTTAGTTTTTTCCTTAATTCTCACCAATCAATTAAAAAAACCACGTTGGTCAAAAGTAAAGTGACGTAAAGAATTAAGAAGTGAGACACAGCTACTGCATGGCCACTGGGAAAAAATTGATCAAGCAGTACACGATTTAACTTGACTCTCGAAGTTCGGACCATATTTTCAGAGAAAACTAAAAACGGCTTATCATATATGCATTTGATCAGAATTCGCCGCCAGGTGTTTGTTGTCGTCCTCTAGTTAATCCTTCTACATTTAGATTTGGCATGGTCGGTCCTGACTTGCTTCGATGATACTGTAGGTTTGTAAGAAAGTCTTCGTGACTACCCAAGATCACAAAAAACACCTACAGAGACAAAGCTGCAGATTCTTATTTTATATCCCGCATCGAGTCAAATGTCAGAAAAATTTTAAATCTAGCAGCGGCATGAGAGTATAGTCCAACTTTTGAGTATGAAGCAGTTAATCTAAATAGTGACCCTACTCAGTGGACACAACAAGAGCTGATTCTAATGACTGACTTAGAACTGAGCCATAGGGAGCAAGCAATCAATATGTTTCTGATTAGTATGCTGCCTGATAGACCAGGGACGTTGTTTAAAGACGCAGGGCTTAATATCATTTTCTTCTAGAATTAGAACTGATTCCATTCTACGACATGTGACAGACCTGCAAAATAACAGTAACGAATGGACTGACACAAACCATCAATAATATTTAAAGCGCTACTAAGAAATACGCAAATAATACAAAGATTGCCTTATATCTGCAATCAACGATTGGTTCGATAACTTAATGACCGTTCCTTACCCCGCTCTCTGGAGCAACAAAAGAGTGAATACGCAACATGTACGGCAACAAAAAGAAAATAGTGAAGTGGCCAAATACAAAATCGCCTAAAATATGCAATCTTTGATATCAAGAACAAATTTAGGAATCAGCTCAAGGTTATCCAACGGATATTCAATCATCCAGGAATGGATCAGTCATTATGGCAATGATTAACAGCTCATGAAATTGACTGGGCACTAAACTCAATTAGGTCTCCACTTATTGGACCTGACAAAGTTAAAATCTCCGGTAACTTACCAAGCCGCCTTGCCGAGAGTCGAGCTATTCTTATTCACCCTTATCGGCCGACACATTGACGACCAATTACCATGGGAGCACATTATCCAGGCTGACCAATAAGATTACACTCAAGCACCTTTCGAAAATCTCACTTCATCCGTATGAGAGAAGCTTCGGACAAATTTATGAGGTTTTCATTAATACTGTAACAAATGAAGAGAACACGGAACTGAGCAAGTCATGAAAAATAATGATGCATTTTTAAATCTTAATATAGATAGACTGGTCAGAGCAGTTACCCACATAAAGTCGGTGAGGCCCATTTCTATAAAGAGAAACACTAAACAAGGCGACCCTTTATCGTGGTCTCATTCAAAGCAGTGCTGGACGAATTTATCACCAAATTAGAATTCAGAACATACGTCGGTAGCAGCCTTGGCTTATGCAGATACATTTTCTGATAACAGATACCTTCAACAAAATTCAAAGCATATTACGGCGATACATTTTTGAACTTAGGGGCCTGAAATTCAATCCACCTAAGTGAATAAAAGTACTGCCTGGGAAAAAGGTACTTTTTGCTGCTACAGTTTTTACATCAATGGTCAACCCATCAGTCAGCTGTTACCTAACCAGCTCACGAAATAATTACGCCAGAAGTGCAGCTACATATTTTGAACAAGCAGCGCCATTAATTGCTGATCTAAAATCACAACTAAAGCCGAAACAAACAACTAAATATATTTAAACATATTTGGTGTCTAAAATATTTGCCATACTCGTCAAAACAGGAGTGACCAAAGCACCACTGAAAAACGCAGACCGCATAATAAGAACCTTTGCAAGAACTCTCCATCTCAGCAAAACAGCGGTTAACCTAATTCGGTTCGAAAAAGCACGCAATTTAACGAGAGGAGAATGAAAGGCCGCAAAGCTCATATTCTGGTAATGGACTGATACAGTTAATTTATCTACGCCTTCTCGCATTAGGATGAATTAGGTAGGAAAAACAAGATAGGAAAAAGTAAAAGGAAACGGGGAAACCCCCCAACTCAATTAACACTTATCTCCCCCTTCTTGATACACAATATATTCACCCCACGATTTCATTAATCACTAGACCGTCACATCACTCCCCTAACCACCCCACAGCTCACCTTTCAGTTTTCATATTTGAAAATCGTCGCTTTTGCAGATTTCTTCAATTCTTCTACGGTTTGCTCTGTAGTATCTTCTGCAATTGCTCGTAGCCAATCTATTCCATTAGTTATACAATACTTCACACATAACTTTTTTGCTGTTTGATTTTTGCTTGTGAACATCCGTGCAAGATATATTGAAAGTCATTTCTCTCTTGAGCGCATACCCAATAGGGTTATACATCCCTCAGGACAAACCTGCTATAATACTGGTCCATTGGCCTGTTATCAGCAGTATAAAAGCATGATTAAAGCATTTCAAGCTCTTAAGCAGCAAGTTGCATTTTCTATGCAATTCTCTGTTCTCGTCTTTCCCTCCAATATATCTTCCACAAGGCCCTTTACCCGTTAAATAGCCTTTGATATTGTGAGATTGGCCTCTCGTTTTGTGGCTTCCTTAACCAAGGGATCAACCGTCTCGTTTCCTATGCACCCCCATGTGGGCTTTAATCGAACAAATGTTTACCATCTCCAACTACTATTCATTGGTATGAGGTTATTAGCTACATATCTGTAATCCTATCTCATTCGTTGGATAGAATGATAGAGTTGTTTGCAATGGCGTCGGCGAGTCTGAATATAAACGTAGGTTATCAAATTGTTACATACTTTCCATCATCAATACTGTACCGGTCTTTAATACCAACATCTCCTTATTAGGCGTCGTTTGCACATTGTGAATTTCTAGTTCGTCAACGCTGCTTCGGTTCCGTCACTGGTTTTGAAGACATTGGTATAGATACATGATTGGCCGATCTCCCAGTAGTCCTATGTCTGTTTTATATAACTGGAGGAGATTGTTTACTTCCAGCTTCTTTTCTTTCTTTGAGGCATATGCCGGTTAACGTAAAAGAAGGTCAAGAAGAGTATCTGCTGATAGTAGCCTACGGGCCGAATAAAGACGCCAGAAAAGAAGAAAGACAGATTTTTCAAAGACTTACAAAATGAATTAGACAATAACAATACGAGTGATAATAATGAGAGATTCAAATGGCCGAGTCGGAGCCTAGAATGAAAGATTTGAATAGTGTCTGAGGAGGGAAGGAGAAAAGACAAGGAATTCAAGCAGAGAAAGAATATTGAACTTTTGCAGCAATAACGAAATGACCGTTATGAACACGCACTTCAAGCATGAAGAAATACATAGGATCACAAGGGAGGTCATAAGCAGAAATGAGAAGTCGATAATAGACTAATTCTTAGTGAGCAGAGAACTAAGATTCAATATCAAAGATGTTAAAGTAAAACGAGGACCGAAGATCGGAAGCGACCACTTTCTGGTCACCATAAAAGGAGATGATGTGACAAAAGACACTAACCGAAATCACCAAAAGAAAAGTAACTAAAGAAAAGATGTTTTAATCTGAAGGAACCGCAGATTAAAGAGAAATATCAGCAATTAAAAGATATTCGACAAAATATCTCAGTAGAAGAATTATGGAGCGACCTTAAAAAAGAAATCCTGTCTGCAGACAGGAAAGCATGTGGTATGACTAAAATCTCAAATAGGAAGCAAACTAGGACATACTGGTCGAATGAAAAAATTAAAAACGCAATTAAGAAGAAAAAAACAAAAGTGGATAAAATATTTAGAAACAAAAAAGCCACTAGACTATGAGGCATGTCAGACGGTAAGGAAAAACATTAAAAAACGTGGAGAAGTAGAGACAATATTTCATGAACTGAGTGGAAGGAAAGTAGAAGAAACAAGGCAGACTCTAGTAGAGTATAACCAGGAAGGGATAAAATATGAAACAACAGATGCAAAAAGACGCAATAACAGAAGGAGAAGTGATAGAAGCGATAAACAAGAAGAAAGGGGGCAAGGTACCGGGAATATCACTATTAAAATGATAAAATCAAGAAAAACAAAGTAATAAAAGCGGTAGTGACACTGATGCATAGAGTACCAAAATACAAGAATAGCCACAAGTGTGTGGCAAACAGGAATTATAGTACCAATATACAAGAAAGGGGACCCAAGGGAGTGCAAAAAAGAATATGAGAAACCATAGAGCAACCCCAAGAAGACTCATAGTGCAATTTCAGACCAAATAGAGGAGTAATGGATGCTACTTTTACAATACGGCAGATCAGCAAAAAAGCATTGAAAGAAGATCGAGAGGTCCATTTATGTTTTATAGACTTAGAAAGAGCCTTCGATAGGGTGGATAGAGAACTCATATGGAGAACGCTGAGGAAAAGGGGGGATCGACGCAAAGACAGTAAGAGGAATACAGTGCCTATTTAGAAAAACGAAGAACTTCGTTAGAACAAAGCATGATAAATCAAAATGTTTGAAAACCACACACGGAGTAAGACAGGAATGCATCCTAAGCCCACTTTTATTCGCAATAGTCCTAGATGAAAGTATAAAGGAGGCAAGAAAACAAATGGCACAATATAAGGTTAGATATTGGGCCATGAACAAGGTAAAGATCTCGACAACCGAGTACGCCGATGATATAGCACTCATTTCAAGGAATGAAAAGAGATTAATGGAAACTTGAAAATATTAAACGAAAGCCTAGAAGCGATTCAAATGACCATAAGCCTGGAGAAAACTAAGACAATGATAATAAGTAGCTCAAAGAAGAAACACCGAATAAATCTGAAGGGTACAAGACTAGAACAAGTGCATGGTTTAAAATATTTGGGCATCATATTAGAAGAAGATGGAAAACGATACCCCTTCCACTTCCATTTCTATTCTTCTCTCTTCTCCTATAACCTTTTTCCTATGCTCCAATTCAGTCTTTCTAACTACCAATTCTGCATTGAGTATCGCTAGCTCGTTCTCTCTTATCTTTATATGTGCGTTGCGTTTTGTTATTGCTTGTATTAGTTAGAGGTCGAATCTCTTTCTGTTTAGATTGACTTGGTACATCATGTATGTCGTTGTCGCATAAGTTATTTTATCAATTCAATTTTTTACTGCTGGTCTTGTTTATTAAAAAAGATCTTTGATTTTTCTTGACTTTATTGCGACAGACGCCTTCATTATTCATTGACTAATTCGTCCATTTCGATGTCTACGAGCACTTTTTCTTCCTGACTCAATTTGGCGTTGCCTCTCGTCCGTTTACTACTTAGGTTAAGCGATCTCTGAATGTAGGCCCTAAGTTCATTCGGATTGTCAAGCAATGATCCTTCTTGTCCTAGCTGTTCCACCTCGTGCACGCCCGATGCCAACTTCTGCTATTCTTTCTCCGTTACATTAATTTGTCCTTGGCCGTTCATCTTCTTTACATTACACCTTCTACAATGGTCACAAAAGCCCACTACCACTTACTTCATTCTTAGTCTTAGTCACTAAAGTAAATTATGATTTTTCCAAGACTCCGTTTTGTACTGAACTGTTTCAACAAAAAATAAACAAAAGTCTTCTAAGTTCAGTTTCGTACTAATCCGGAGCTGAGTTTTGTACAAAATTTCAAAAGTAGCAGGGACCCAAGGACCCCACAAAAGTCTCGCGCTTTATCCCAAATCTTTTGTTTAACAGACGTTGGAGCTGTGTCTTCGACTAATAAAATTCTAGAGACACTCAATGGAAACACTTCGGATTCAACACCACTGTTAGAACTGTCTTATATAGAAGAAATCGTCGAACAGCTGTACTAACTGAATGTAATACAATCCCCTAACTTATTGGAATAGAAGACATTACGTTAAATCTATCTAACTTCGGGAGTGATCTACTTTCAACCCAAGGGATGTTCTCCAATTTTTTAGACAGCAAAAGTGTAGGGCGAACTGACTTTGTGACGAAGGCTCTCGAAAAACTCGATTTAATTCTTATACAAAAGAATAAATGCAAAAATTGTTGGAGAAACTACAAAAAATTAAGGCAATAAGAACTCACTTTGTATTTAGCTTCAAAAAGATTTCTCCAGTTGAGGATACATAAAAACAATATAGTGATCTGTCCTTCTGGCTGATTCTTTTCTTTTGGTATTTGCTGCTAATGGTGATGATACCAAGACGATAATTAGGATCGTATTGTCCAAGGGACATATTCAATCCTCAAATTATGTAGCATAGGCGCCAAATAGTTATTGAGCCAGGCTGTCCAATTGTCTTGTAATCCGGCTCTAATGAGATCACGGTATATTTCCACGGCATACTCAACCTTTTTTAATTCCTCTGAGGTACGCTTATAAAACGCATGGCTTTTAAACTCTGATTATTATGTAATCATGTATTTTCATATTGATAAAGGTTGCAAGAGCAATTCAAAATTTAGAAGGATTATTTGCGATTTATGATTTAACAGAATTTCCAATAGGCATAAACACCACATTAAATTTTCTAGAGATAAAAAACTATTTTTGTTACTCCTAGATCTTAATCAAATTTAATATAAACAATTAACACTGTAAGAATATTGATGAACGAATCTTCTGATAAAACATTTTCCTGTGTAGGTAAATAGAGTTAATTGTATAGAATGTATACCTTACCTGAATACTAAGCTTGATGATGACTAATATGAACACGATTAAGAAGAAACAAATTATCTATCATTCCTACTTCCCAATCCTTCAGAATTTCCGTGTTATTCTTATGTATTGGTACTTCCTGGTTGATCTTACCAGACTGTTTGTAATGTATACATAACATTGCACTATCATCCACTGAATACTAATTATCCTGCTTTCCTACGAGTATGTTTATTAGGTGCAAAACAAGATAAAAAGTGTTTAAACTCTGTAAGGAGAATAAATATCTTGGATTTATACAATGTATAAGGATAAGTCTACAATTATCCTACCAGTCAACAGCAAAAAAGAACCCGTCCGTTTTTGTGTCAACACGGTTGATTGTTTTAAAAATTATACAATGAAACGTAAAAGCGACGACTATATCTGAATGAATTTATACACGACAAAAGTTATAAACACAACAACACAGGAACAATTTACATAGATAATGGCTACTTAACGTTTGAATAATGGTAAGTTGTGTAATAAATTTACGCTTAATCACCTGTATAAGAGGTCACCGTTTTTACACCCAAACGTCATGGGATATCACGGAAGTAGTTAGTATTGTGGAATCTTTGAACTGTTTGAATTAAAGAGTTTTCTGAATGAATTAAAACAATAGGTGGTTGAATAGTTTATGAAAAGAACAAGACTATATAATGATACTGGTTTCGTTACGAAACAACTTGCAATGATCAGGTAGTCCTGTATGTTCCCATTCCAAAAGTTGAGCTATTCGGAAGTTCAAAGATAAATAGCCCATTTATTTAGTGTTATGCAGGAGCTGATTGGAATTAATGCGTAATTTTACAATAAATCCCAAAAAATATTAGGTGGATGGATTCATAATTTGCTGTAGATTTATAATATGAAAAGAATTAATAACTTGTTTAACCCGAACTAGAAAGTTTGGCCGATATGTTTCAAGATCGTGTTTCACCATAGACCAATTGTAATTAAAAGATTTCAAAAAAATACAAATTAATGCTATTATTAACCTGTTAAGCAATGAAATATCTAATTTAGTAATGTATTTGTTTATACACAGAATTAAATCAAAACAGTTTGTTACCTAATTAAAAAAACATTTCAAGGTGTTCGTGTTTCATTCAGAATAAAATCATCATTATAGGTGATTTTGACATAAGAGAAAAATCATCAATTATCGAGCATTTTAAAAAGAAAATCTTACATTAATTAGCTAATTAGAATTTATTTAATCTAATTTAACATTAAAATCCATTTAGTAAAAATAAACAACCATTTACCCAGCATGTTGATAATGATTACTAGTCGACTTCTATTAATAGAATATGCTGGATTTATCATAAATATGGCTGCTAATTTCTAAACATAAAGTGAAGGTATAATTATTCTATGCCCCACACCTATGTCATTCTTTCATTGGTTGCTTAAAAGTATAGTCCCATTCTGCAAAAGCAAACTTTCGTTTGGGCGGTGTCTATTGACGGTGGCTTTTTCACATAAAATAAAATCTTTATTCGATGGTATCACTGGATATTTGTATGTTTATTTATACAATTAACTCTGATTTTTATGGTACATATAAATTTTTATATACTACTTGGAGACATACTAATCCTTTTTATTTCGGTTTCGTAGCCCGTATTTTACTGAAGACGCGCGAAGCTTTCTGGAGCATTTTATTTGAATAAAATCTACTTGAAGTGTTAACATAAAGGTTTACCTAATAAAAGCGAATTGTTTATAACTGCAACTTATTTTATACCTCACAAAGCTTAGAATAATCGCTCGTATAAACAAGGATGTGAACCAATAAAATACACGATAATACCTGTAGAAACCGCAAAGTTTATTGCAACAAATCCAGGTGACGTTAAGAAATTGGTGGCAGTTTATTCTGATACAGCCTTATAATAATGCGGTGTACTCGACGGGGAATACTGAATTATTATTAATTTTTTTATCTCAAACAGTATTAACAGCATCAAGTACTAATAAAGTAGAGAATACTAAACCGTTTTTTATTATTTAATCCTAGATAAGTAAAGCACGATAAAAGAAGAAATTCGAGTTACATACACTATGACGATCCATATAAAGAATCATGTAGGTTAAAGAACATTTATAGTGCGATTTCAAAGAAATATAAGTTAAAGAATCCATCGCTTTACAACCTGAACAATCTTACATTATTATATAAACTACCTTATCTGGTCGAACCATTCCATTTTAACAGAGAAGTCACCATGCTGCGACAATTTTTAAAAAGGAGTACCTAGTTGAAATCGTTTAAAGCGTTTTAGTACAATTGTAGTCGGAATCTCGATTCAGAACCGTAACTAGCCATTGCAAGAATTTGCATGTAGGCCCCTTAATTAATTAGGTTTGGAAAAATAATAAAACAAATACACTGCAATAGAATTTTAAAAAGATTTATTTTAATTGCAGTCCTCTGGCTATTATTTCAGCAAATTCATTAATTACATCATTATAATTAATATTTTAACGATATTGTATTCTACTGAAATAATAGAAAGATTGGATAATCGTTCTTGTCCGATAGTTGATCTTAAATAATTTTTTATTAATTTCAACTTGCTAAAACTTCCCTCGCACAAAGCAATAGAAACGTCAAGAGTTAAAAATTTTCGAAAAGCGACATTGATATTTGAGTAAGACTCAATTAAACCAAAATCAGTGCAGTTTCTATATTTTGTATAAGAGTTGTTATTTCACACTTCAAACTTTCAATCTTGCATGTGAATTGGTAGTTTTTTAAATATTTGCTATATTTAATAGCGAGACCTGCAGCCGATTGTTTTAAATCATCAACACTCATGTATTGTAGAGACGAGCCATAGAGAAAGCAAAAATCGTCACAGATAGTTTTCATTTTTTGATAACGCCAATCTATTTGAGACAATAGAGTGTTAAGAACACCGTAAATTTGTATTTTAAATAATTCTTCGGGTGTCAAGTTACTTCCTTCTTCTGGTGTTTTATCTATTTCCATTATCTTACCCCTTCTCTTTCGTTTATTAAGAAATCCCTTCTTATATCCATTTCTTCGGCCAAATTTTGTACTTCCTGAAAATTTTGTTCGAAACCTGTATCTCAAAGCCCTTGTAATGTACTACGTAATTCAGCAGTTAATTATGCTCCATAATCTATTGACAAATCTTTCTGTTGTAATGCTTTCTTTGTTCGATCGGTGCATTGTAAAATTTTATTTTATATAGAAAAAGTACAGATAAGTCTATAATTAATTTGCAAAATCAAACTTTTTGCATTCGATATAGCTTCCGGATTTGAAAAATCGTTTGCAGTCCTTTCATTACTTCAGGTAATTGCAAATTCAGCGCCTTTATTGCACTGGCCTTTGATGACCACCTTGTATCAAAAAAACTTTTAAGTGATAATTTGAGGTACTTCATTAAAATGTCCCAATGTGTTGTTGAAGACGACTAAAAATTAAATAATCTCTGCACAGTACCAAAAAAAGTAATCATTTCTGGAGATACAACGTAGACACCAGCAAAATTTAGATTATGTGCTGCACAAGGTACAAATAGTGCTAAATTATTAATTTCCAAAATACGTGCACTTACTCCCTTATATTTGCCAGCCGTATTGGCACCGTTGTCAAATCCTTGCCTCCTGCAATCCTGAATATCCATTTATCAACTTCTAGTTTATTTAAAAATTTCAGTCGATAAACCGTTTTACCGTTTTCTCATGTGACTAAATAAAGTAGACGAAGCTTTCTTCAATCATTACAGTCAACATGGACATATCTTATCATCTGACTCATTTGCTCTTTTCTTGAAACATCAGGGGTGCAGAAGAATAAAATGGTGTAGTACTTTGCTTTCTTATTTCTGCATATGATTTTATTTCTAGTTTTGTCTCCAGCTAATTTTATTATTTCTCTTTGAATAGTGGGTGAGAAATACGAAACTGGACCTTTTTTATGTTTTTTGATATGTTCCTTTAAAGTAGTATTATAATGGCTAGCAAATTCAATCAAATCTGAATTTGGATCTTCAATAATTTCATTTGAACCTCTAACAGCAATTTTATTTTCAGAGAATAGAATAGCATCTAGTATTATTTTTAATATTTCACGCCATATCATTTTTTCCTTGTTAATTGAATTAACTACATAATCATCAATTGCATTTTCTGATTTTAGATTCTTTCCCATCACTTTCCATTTTACATATACGAATTTCGGTGCTCCGGAGAATTTTCGTGTTGGGGAATAACCGGATGAAGATGCCTCCAATCAGGAAATCCTTTTTGTGCGTCTGAAAGATTATGCGATTTATGTCCAAAAAGCATGCAAGGAAAGCAAAATACTGCATTTTGATTTATCGAATATAAAATCCATTTTCTTTTAACAGTTTCTTCATTAATCTGTTCAACATAAAAGCAGACCTTTGTAAATCTTCGCCTTGAATCTGCTTTCAAAGTGCTAAAGTTAATATTGTCGCCTTGATCTGTTTGTGTGTGACAAGGGAATATATTAATTTATTTGTAATAGCAGGCCAGGAATGGGGATCGTTGTAATTTAGCAGTATTCCTTCTGGAACAGTAGCGCCCATATTATCGATTTGTGAGCAGGCTCGTCCTCTTCTGAATTATTGTGGAGCAACTGTAGTGAAATATCTCGTGAAGCAGTAGATTATTCTTCTTTCAGTGGCTCCTTGTTTTTGCTTCCCTGAGAATTATCGTTTATTGAAGGGGTAGATGTCAAATGTAATGTTGTATCATCAGCTTCTGAAGCAATGATAGATTTGGCCTTTTCCGCACTTCCTCCGTTCTCTGACGTTTCTCTCCTTAGCCATTTAACAAATTATTGCGACATTGGCTTACATTCTTCTAATTTTCGTTTCTTTATATTTTTCTTTTGTACACCCGACAGTTGTTAGACATTTTCAAACTAGAACTAAACAAAAATATTATTTTTAACATGTTGCCTGTACAAGTATAAAACTGTTATAAGATACAGTAAACTGTATACAAACTATTATTTTAGAGAGAATGCAAGCACGTGGCGAAATATCATTCGCTTGGATACCCTCGTATCCCATATTCCCATGTCTTTTCCAACCAAACATTTTACAGAAAATAATAGAAACCTAAAAATTCGTTGCATATGAAATTAATTATTAAAATCTTACTATAAAACTCAAATAGTACATTAAAAAGTACTAAGCGAAATAGTCTACAAGTACATAAAAACTTAACATTGCAGATCAATTAACTGTACAAATACAAAAGTACAAAATTACCTACAGAAATGACCAAAACTCAACATAACAAAATTGTCAGGGTTACCCAGGCACATTCGTCACGTGTCTGTTAATGAAATCCTCGAAATATTGCAGTCAAATAATCTTAATATTATTATTTGCATTCTTGTCTGTTTTCATAAACACATATACGCGAAAACACAAGCATGGTGACTACGTTGCTGTATACACAGTGTAGCCTAACCTAAGTTAGGCAAGTTAACGTAGGCCGCATAGGCACGTTGAAAATATCAGTCAGTTCTGCCATTCGTTCGAATGTTCATGTTGGTAAGCAGAGACATCTAGGGTCTGAGTAAGGCAAAATTTAATCGCCAAATCGCTCAGTAGAAAGGCGAAAAAATTTAAAATTTAAAATTTAAAAATATAATTTCTTGTGAACAGCATTTTGTGCCCCACTTTCAAGTGGGCCCTGTGCGGGTGCACTTGTTGCACCTGCCTAGTTACGGCACTGTCTCAATATAAAAAATTTCAGAATATTGTCATGAAAAGATTTTATGGCTTTTTGCTTGACAGACAATATTATTATAATAAAGAATATTTACAATAATTTTGTCATCAAGGTAATATCCTATTGAAACTACTAACCTACAAAAATAACTTAAAACCTCTTTATGTAGAAAAACTCGAAATTCATAAGCACATATTATAAATTTGAAAATTTAATAAAACTTCTAAACTTTATTAATAAATATTTTGATTTTGTCGACTCTCATTTAAATATATTTCAAATAAAATGTATAATATAAATGCCAACTTTCATACCATTTTTAGCAGGTTTCTCACGCTACTTTACCGGTCTATATTAAATAATCGGATTCCAAAAAGAATTCATGCAAATTCTAATGCCTGCACATAAAAAATATGTAGTTAACAAACTTCTGGAATCTTTTCCCCAAAGTGACGTTTTTATATAATACAAATCTCTCTTGTGCAACGTTTTCCAATTAAGAATATTTAAGAACTACATTATAAAAATAAATTTTCTTCTGTTTCAGCTCATAACGAAGACTGCTAAAGTAGTCGTAAACTAATTAAAACACAAATTTACGAGATTTGTCTGAAAAGTAGAATTTTGGAAATATCTATTAAAATTGAGGATTTGCAAATTCAATTAAGCTAATTATATTTTTCAGTATATTATGTATTCCGAAAAACTGGCTTCTTTATTAAAACCTATTATACATAATTATATAAATACATAATAGTGGCCTTAAAATAATTTCAACTAAAAGTTTTCTCTTTCAGTGAAAAAGAAAAAATCTAAACTATCAAATTCTTGAAACTGCACCAAATAAGTTGTCCCATAACAAGCATACGGAAAATCAAATGCTGAAATATTATTTATTAACCTTTAAGAGAATAATTTAGAAAAAAACCTTCTTGTCGACGTTTTTAAAATACATTATAAAACCAAGTGAATTATATTTATCGTACAATAATAAAAAACAAACTTTTGTCGGATGAAACCAAACACCATATAATTAACATACAAATTCCAATTATTTCATAACATTACAAGCACGTCGATTTTTGTTTGTCAATACCGCAGTACTCTTTTAATTTCCCTAAACACCGTCCCACAGGTTGAAAGCTTAAACATGTTCACTACAAACTAGACGTCGTAAAGTTGTCTTTAAAAGCTAGAATCTCTTCGTTTCTAATAATAAATAAATTTACTTCCTACTTCTGTAATTGACTTTGAGTTTCACCGTCCGTCGATCTGCGCGCTTCCTCCCGCATAAAATTCATTTTTTTTAAGGATTCCGCTTGGTGAAATATGGGGTTATTATTTTGTAGGTCATTTGAATGTTTTAACTTAACTTGTTTTTCTTGATTTGATACTGATATAATAAATTAGATAAATTATTCTAGGAAATATATATATATATGTATATCGGAAAACAACGAATTCTAATTTCTGTGATAATTTAGAAAATAAGACTTCTACGTTTTGCTAAAAAGTTAGTGATTTATTGTGGCCTTGATAATTAAATCTACTTTGCATTTAAATTATTTACAATTAAGAATATTCTATTGAAATATGTGTCTCCTTTGGTTTTTTCTTTCGTCTCGATTCTTTATTGATTTTAATTTGATTGAAATATACATTAAGAAAAAAGATAAGCTGTGATTTGATTTTATAAATAAAATCTTCAATTAGCTGAAACTTCTATTCCCACTATTAGGATTTTTGGATTTTGAACTGAAAATGAACCAACTAGACTAAGGTGTACTGTATTCCAGATCTATCCCAACGATAACCGACCTAGTAATTATCCTTATTACATTTTAGACACTTGCCGGTCATCAGTTCCTTTTCCTTACATTCGGCGTACTGCCTATATCTGTGGCACCTGTCACATTTCACGGGTGCTAGCTTTTCCACCACTCGGCACCTCGTCCAACCTATTTTAATCTTTCCCATTTGTAATAATCTATTCATCATTTCCATGAGTGCATTAATTTTGGCATGCTTTTGCCCCTTTTTATTAGCCTTATCATTCAGCATCACTTTGATGTGCTTGATTTCTGCTATTGTTCCCAGTTCTTGCTGGACTTGATCCATTATATCTTATTCAGTTACAGTATCTTCAAGGTCCAGAATAACTAGATCCTTGCGGCTCTGTATCTTCTTCATAGTTAGCCTGTCTTTCATTTTTCTTTCAACTTCCAATTGTAGTTGAAAGTTACATGTCTCCTTACTATTTGTATATTTAATTTCTACATAACCTTACTTCGTTTTGTTGATGCTGTTGATTTTCATTTTTAGTTTGTCTAAGTCTATATTTCTTTTCACATCCCTTAAAACTTCGGCATATGATTTTCCATCTTCCTTGGATTTTACAACTATTTTTTCCTGCCGGTTTCGTCTCTGGTCGTTCCAGTTATATTCTGTGCCTGTATTGTCCTTTGCTTCACCAGAATTCTTCCTGTCGTGGATGGCTATTTTGTAATTTGCCCCTCTATATAACAGCTCCATGATTTCTCTGCTATCTGAGACGTACTGCCCTTTAGTACACAGGATGATAATGTCCTTTCTCCCACTTCGCTCTGTGACGTTTCTTATTTCATTTAGCGTCCTAGCTATGTTCTTTATGTTCTCTCTTCTACTTTTCTGTTGGTCAATGCCCGGTATATAGATGTTTTTATTAGCTGCCTCTACTGTCCCGTCCTTGTGCGTTAGCAAGCTATTGTTTGATAACTGGACCATTTCTCCAAGCTTTATCATTTCTCTGTCTACTGATCGGTAGACTTTTTCCATCTTCTTTGCAGTCAATAATTAACCCTATATCCCTGTCCATTGTTTCTTGTTTAATACTCCCTTATGTCATCCCGCTGACTTCATAGCTGTTGTTCGACCATCTATCATCCACCAAATCGAATATCTCTTCTCCAGATGTATTGAATAGGTCTTCCTGGCTAATTTCATTTATTCTTGCATTAATTATATTTTCTTTCTTGCCCGTTCCATCGTCCTGTGTTTGCGTGCCGGTGATGCTTGTTGTTTTTTTGATTTCTTTGCTTTGCTTGTTTTCGATCCTTGCCACCGTTGTAATTAGCTCACGTAGCTCTGCAGTTTTAGTTTGCCCAGTTAGGAATTTCAGCCTGCCTGTTACCTATTTGATTTCCTTTTTTGTATTAGGGTTTTCCCTGACTGTACGGTCCAAATATGATATATTGTTTTCGACTATATTGATGACTTCTTCGAATTTTGCTAGTCTCTCTTTCCAAGGTGCTTTGCCCGCTTCTTTTTCTGGTTCTTCTTTCTTTGTGTTTCTTTTTCGTCTTCTTCTTTTCCGGCCCTGCTCTGTCTTTGTATTAGTTGAGAGTTTCCGTGTTTACGTAAATCACCTTTGAATATGCCCTCTGTCTAGTAGGAGAGACTGATAACCTGCTTTTTCTTTCAAATGCGTATTTTTCTTGTTGTCTCCAGTTTTCTTTGTTTCCTTCTTTGGGGCTGCCCTCACCCTTAGTTCTTTGGTCAGAGTCCTGTGTTTTTGGCCTCTTCCGTGTTACCTTGCTGCAGTTCTCCTTTCTCAAATACTTCTTCATCTCTACCTTCATTTCTATTATAGTTGATGCTCATATTTATTCCCACGCTTAGACTACCGTCCACGGGTTCGATTTCGCTGTCGGTTTTTTAATAAAGGTTTTCTCCTCGCGGGCCGGCCGGTTAAGGCAAGCCCCCCGGTCGCGTGTTCCCTCGCAACGTACTTCTGCAGAGCCCAGCGGGCAGGGGATGTTGAGGCGAGGGCCGCGGTTATGGTCTGCTTGGATGGCTGGCCACTCTACCCTCTAGTCGTTACGATTTTTTAGAAGAAGAATGAAAAGGAAATGGGATCCCTTAACCCTCGTTACCTAATAGCGTCGGGGCCCAAAGAAAACAAGAGTTGAAGCAAGAGAGCCTCGATAGTAAAGAATAAAGGACGGAAAACCACCCGAGACTGGTAGAAACCAAGATCCATTTGATGAGTACACACTGATTGCGCTGGATCGTTCATGGAAGATTATTATTTTATTTTGATAGATGCATATATACGTTGCGATCAATGGTTTACTTATGTAATTATTACAGAATTACACCTCACACCGAATCTGCTGAAAGTTCTAAACTTTTATTTGGACGACAAATTCGTTTGCGTTAGGATTTAAGGTATCCGCAACCTTCAATTGATACAACAAAACTACAGAAAATACAAAAAGCAAACTACGTAATTTACAGATAGGAGTTCGCGCTGCTGTTAGTAATTATATAGGAAATGATAAACGGATATTTGATGTAAAAGTCGAAAAGGTCTACAAGAAGAGGAAATTGTTATATTTACACAGTTATTGTACGTGTTCTTATCAAATCTAGTTACATAGGCTGTGATCTACAATCTTTACATTACTACGAGTATAAATGAATATTATTTTCATGTTTTTGAAATATGAAAGTTCATTTTTCAAGTTTAAATTATTGAGCTTTTCTTCTGCCTAGATAAAATTACTAAATATACTACAGTTAGTAAAATATTAAAAATTACTAGAATAAATGTTAAATTGCAGGGCAGATTTATTTAGTATTGATTTTCTGTCTTGTGAGACATCGATTTCGTTTTATCACGATTTCAGGCTTTCAGCCCTTGTATCGGTTTTCATAAGATTGGCATCATCATCACTTATTGGTTCTTTGTTTTATTAATTTTTCAGTTAATTCCTTTTAAGGTTAGTCGATTAATTCCTTGTACTAGAACGAGACGCCCGGCATAAATATTTACATTTTGTTTTTATTGTTTCTTTGAAAAGGAATAATTTGGGCACGTTTCCACTCGTTTTTGTCTTATCTAAGCAGCTTTGTTTATTTTATTATATTTTAGCATTTTTTTTCTCCTATTTAGTATTTTTAGTCACTACCTTATTAGGCTAAATTTATTTATTTTGTAAGATAAGAATCTTCAAAAACATTTCGCATTTAATTATTTTCGATTTCTTCTTGAACCGTATATTCTTCGTTTGTATCTTTGATTATATTATAGCAGTTCAATCACTATTTGTGAATTTGTAATTCACAATTATTTTTATCCAAATTCTTTGATTATAGTTGGTTGTTTGCCTGCAGCCTCATAAAAGCTTGTAATTCTTTTCTATCTTTTTTGCAGTTTCCTTGATTATTAAGGCATGGGTTTAATTATCAATTTAGACCTATCTTGTTATTTCTTAACAGGAGAAGTTTCTTTTTCCTGAAGTTAGGTCACGAGCCATCACTATTTCGTTTTGTTTTTTTTAAACATTTGTTTACTGGTAATAATTTCTCACCACTTTCCGATCTTCCTTTTGTCCAATGGTTTGGGATCATTTTTCTGCTATTGGTAGAATTTCTGTAATTTTCCCTGCTGCTTTTCATATAATTCCTTGATTGGTTAAATCTTTAGCTCTGCCTCGAGCGGGAAGCCGAGCCGTGCAGTTCCGAGTCGAAAACTCGCTTGTAAAATTTTGAGTACATCGAATATGGTGCGGGTTGTATTGGCTTGTACAGAGTGATTTCATTTCAACCCTTTACCCATCGCTTAGTGCTGTGCGATAGCAAACGTTTGGCACGTTTGCTGTAAATACATTATTAGCTTTATGGATTTATTCTTTCGAAGCTCCAATAGTTTTGGAGGTTAAGCTTTTATATACGAGCGGAAGCTTTCCGTAACTCTTCGAATTGCCGGATTCGCCTGTCCGCTTTCCCTGGATGTCATCGCTCCTCTTAGTGCTGTCACCAACTGCTCAAATAATTTTTGCATCTCGTGTTGTCGACTGCTGATATTATTGAACTCAATTTTGCCAGTTAATTGATTTTAATGACTTAATTGAATTTTGTTTCTTTTTCAAAATTTATTGATGCTAAATCAAGTTCATTCAAATCTTCCTTAAATGAATTTTAACGATTTTTTGATTTTTTATTTGCATTTAAGTAATTGACAACTAACTAATCTCATCATTTATTACTTTTTGCAATAATAGTGGATGAAATCCAAAATTTAATTTAGAAATTCATTCAAAAGGGAGAAAAAGAATTAAATTTTCCTAAAAATTTCATGTACCTATTTTAGTCTATTACTATCCAAAGCTGACGAGCAACCTGACTTGCTTCACAAGCGATGATCCGTTTTGCGCAGAAATAATATCGGAAAGTTTCGTCTAAATGTCTCATAACGACGTACGGTTATGTCATCATCAAAGAAAAAATAGGACCCTTATTTTACCTGTTGTGATTCTTACTTTCGCGAAAATAATGATTCCAAGTTAGCAATATTTATTACATAGTTTTCGAAATAATTAATTATTCAAATAAAAATAAATTCATAAAAATTAAAGAGAAACACGATCGTTGCAATTAAAAAAGTGAACTGTTGCGATAACAATGAAACACATCGTCAGAACCAATCAACAGCATACAGAAAGCTGTAAAACCGTCAGATCTGGAAGTTTATTGGCAGCTCTGGCAACAGTGAGTTGTTCGCCTCTTTTCGTCATATTTACATAATTTAAAACTATCTGTTGTTCGTTTCGATTCCACGTCTGGACGTGTAAGTTTTTAAACAAGTGTACGTGGGGCAACTTTAGCCTGACATGCGCAATAGCACTATTCAGTTTTAGGTTTGTATAGTAGGTTGTCCTTCAGTACTGCCAGGCTTGGCTCTGCGTTGTCACTACCAAATCCGTTCCATGGCGTTCGAATTAGTAGTGTGAAGTTGTACAACGACTCATACGCCTCACTTTGGGCGAAACACCCGGAATCGAAACATACCCCTATTGGTTTGTAGTTTTCGTCAACAGCGCATTTTCTAAAAATCAGATTTAAGCAATTGATATTTAGCAGAAATCACCTCAAGAATCACCCCGTTCTTATCATTATATTCAGAGTATGTCAGCGCCCTTAAGCAAAAATTATTTTTGCACCTCTGCCGTGGAGGTCCATGGGGGAATTCTCTCAGTAGCCTCGAAACAGACATGGGGGCTCTCTTTGAGCTCTAAACATGTGAGACCCTCCTAGGACTCTAAAAATGACTAACACAGATCTGTGGATCCATCAGGATTTCTTCATATCGCGTGCTAAGTTTTTTTTTATAACCTTCTTAAAATGTTTCGTCTTCCTTATTTGTTCATATTTAAGCCTGTAATTACCGGTGTTCCGTGGGTGCATTGATTTTAGAGGCTAGTCAGAAGTAAATATATCTGGGTCTTTACAGTAAATACAATCAATGACCTGAAAATATTGAAGTTTTGGCATTCCTTAAGAATGGAATGGAATTAAAACTTTCTACTTATAATTATTATTATAATAATTTTATCTACGACTGTTAAATAATGAGCCCGTTATTTTACACTTGTGTTCTTTTAGTGTGATTACAACCTCCTTACTTACGCTCAAGGCCACCGTTTGAATTTAGCTGGGCTAAGACTTAAAAGAGTTTTTTTTCAAGTGAATATTATATAACGCAAGGTTTCATTACAAACGTTAAAAAACGAATTTTAGATCAGAATTAGGTTGCACCTACCACAGGCATTATGAGCAATTCAAATTAACTTTCAGGTACTTTAAAAACAGTTGAATTTCATACAGTGAGATGGTATATCCTGCCTATTATTACTTGTGTAATTCCAAATACTAGAAAAGTGATGTAAAGCTTAGACTTTTCGAAATATTTATTTTATTTAAATGCGACTTCAACACCTAAAGCAATTTGAAATGCTGACAAGGTAATTTTATATGAATTCAAAGAATTTCTAGCTAGGTTTAGGGCTATGTAGTTAGTTGTTGAATTTATGACAATCTTTTAAAATAAAATGCACTGAAACTACACCAAAAGAAAATACAGACTAAATATTGAGATTAAATTAAAAGAAACCCAAAAATACTTTCTTGCTACCTGCTTGGTGTTTTCAGTAATTTGTACAGAATTTAATAAAACTGGAAACACTTTCAGAGTTTCACAAGAACTTGAAGCACTTTCCAGTATTTCAAAACTTGAGCAATGTCATCACGGCTTGGAACATTTTTAGAAAAATTTGAATCACCTTTACAAAGCTTAACGTATTTTTACACTTTTCAGTATTTCAAGCACTTCTAAAGGCTTCAAGTACTCAGCAATTTGTGCTTGGTGTTTTTTGCAGCTTTAATTTCCCATTATGTATTTTGTGATTGATGTTTTAGGTTTTAAATTACCCTGCCTGGGAGTTGAAGCACTTCTTTAAATCGAACTATTTCGTGCTTGGTAATTCAAAGCACTTCGGATTAGTGATTGGTGCCTGGTGATTGAAGCATTCTTCTTCAGTACTTTGCCCAGCTCTAAGTGTATTGAACAGTAACGGAAACTATTTTGGAAAGTTATGCACATCAATCTTTAGCATTTACTACATAAATCCATGAAAATAGGTTTACCGTAATTCCTAGTACGAAGGTGTAGACGTTGAAAGGCCCTCATGTTTTGGAAATAGATAGCCTGTAGTAACTAGTAAGTCAAGAGAAATCTTTTTATCGAGTCGTACGGCCTCTAGACGTTTGGAAAATTTATACACTTACATATGATTTTTTTCTTTCCAAGACAGTTTTATTCGTGAACAATAAATAAATTCCCTGACTTTTCCAGGTTTCCTTGGACTTTTACTTTTGGCCTCTTGAAGTCATGCGAGGCACTCGAACTTTGTACATAACAAGTGAGTAGAATAATTTTATTTAAAGAAGCCGACTTTTAAAGAATTTTATTAAATTCACTGACTATTTCCTGACAATCCCAGGTCTTTCGGGTTTTCCAGGTGAGAGGGAACCCCGATACTGTCTAACTTTGAAAAGATTTGCATTCGAGACGAGTTGCTTTGCCTAAAATAGTATTATAAACTAACTGAAGTTATTATTTTAGGTATAAATTGTGGATAGTTTAGCTTCCTTTGCTTTTACTACCCCTCTCTGTTTCCGTTTAGTTATTAAAAAAACGGAGATATCTTTGGTTGACCATTTCCATCCCATACACAATATAATGTTGCTTCGTTGATATTGGAAACCGAATGCGAGTATATAACCTTGAAACAAATGAAATCGCTTATTTCTATTTTAGTAAATCTCAACTCAACAATCAGTGGGAAACTGACAAAACCAACTGCAAACGCCTCCCGAGTTAAGTTCGCACACGGTATATGCTTTTGTCTAGTGTGTCCAAAGTTTAAAACTAACAATTCTTTTTATTATGTACAGAGGCCAAGTAGCGGCGAGCTGCTAAGTGTCCAGCATCATTACGAAACCCAAAAAATGTCGCCCTCTGCATGCATTATTCATCTGAGTCACATACTGACTCACTTACGCTACCATCAGCATGTGGTTTTGATTCCGTTTTTATGCAAATAAAAATAACTTTCAAACAAACTCACTTATTTGGGTCACGGTTAATACTATGTTAATCAAAGACAATATAATGGAACAGAACATCGTATCTGTTGCTATTCTCGGGAAAACGCACAACTGGAGTGCCTGCTGCACTCAAGAAAGCATCAAATTGGCACTGATATCGTCAGAGGGTTGTATCTCCAACAAAGGATAAATCAGGAAAAAAAAGATAATTTAGATACTTCGAAGCATATTATGTGTATAAGCAGTCGTGGTGTGTCTCGCCATTTTATTTTCTCTAGTAGCGTGAAAGTGGAAACACATAGAGTTGCTAAAACATTTCTTTCGTATTATTTGATATTTTATTAAACGTGGATGGTAAGAGTTCTTAACAACAGAAAGGATCGACTGAATACTAGTGACCTAAAACTGAACAAGTCAAGTCGTTTTGAACAATATCAGACAATATTCTTGGCCTACAATTATGTCGACTTGGGAATTCATAGTTTTTTCTAAAAGAAAGTAAGAGGGTTGCAAGTTTTCGCCGAAACAAACTAAGATTTCATTAACAATGCTGTATGTTAAGAGAATAGCTTTGATCATTAGCATTTATGAAATCATGTGTTAAGAAAGTAGAATAAAGTTCGTCCCCCAAACAGAAGATTCTATTAAATCAGTCTTTTGTTCCGTCACAGATCGGTATACGTAATTATCGATTAGAATATTATCCAGAAGAGTCCTATTTTCTGATGGTGGTAGGCAGTTTTTTGGTGTTGAGTTAGCAAAAAAGCTGCTAAAATGAAAATATTTTTACATTTTTCAAAAATAACCAAAAGCCTTCAATTTAATAAAAATGCGGTTTGTATTAAAAGTCATACAAATGGTCAAAATTAACTTCGTGTCCACACCTTAATATTTACTTAAGAAGTTTCTTGCTTGCAACAAATTGATATTTCTCCTGGTTCAGAAGTGATTTATCAACCAAAAGATGAAAACCCTGGCATATTTCCAGATACCTATTCTCCACTTTAAATCAGCGCGTTAAGGACAGATGTTAATTGAACATGAAAAGTAACAAATTTGGCTTGTTTTATATTCATATATTTCCAATCCTATTAAGACTTACATGAAATATCTAGAGCAAAACTGGGATTTACTTTTTTTGTTCGTGTATAAATTATAATTTATGGAACCCCTGCAACGTTGGCGCCTGAATTGTGGTTTAATAAAATCATTTACATAAATGCGATGATCATTTGTGCTTTAATATATAATTCTAATTTTATGAATAATAAATGTACTATAAATCCAAGTTTAGACTAATAAAACTAGAACTTATAATAATATCTACCGCAGGACTTTTACGCTGTCTAGACAACTTGTTATATTTATTTGCATTATTGGTAGAAATTCTGTCTGAATGTGTCTACTCGTTTCAGGTAATTCGAGAATTTTGTCAGGTATAAAGTTCGGACTGTTTCAATATCACAAACATCCGGTACTATCTGGAGAATTCCCTTACAAGATTATTTCGGTAAACTTCAAATAGTGACATTATCAGAGATTAAGATTCGTTGACCCTTTATAACTTTACTAGGTATGTGGGTCTAGGTTCAAAACAGTTCGAAATCCTTCTATGGACCAAAAAGATGAATGGAACTAAAACGAAGCTCGGTATGTACGCCAGAATAGCTTCTATGAAGATGAATGTGTTTAACTAAGAAAGCGGCACCATAAATCAACTCAGTCCTGGATGCAGGCAGGCACGCAAAGTGATGTATGCGTAAATCACTATGGTAAAATCACTGTACATGCGATACAATATTGTAATTATTGTTCCCCTCAGTTTGTGTGCAATTACTTCTCATTTAGAGTAAGATTTATATCAACTGATACACCTCCAAACGTGACCGATAAAATTCTCATTGATGAAAGTTTCAAAATAATGCAATCTAGTGATTAGCATATACGAGCATAAACGAGAAAATTGCAATGATTAAACAGCTAGTGTTACTATAAAATTTAAATAAACGCTTAAAAGCATTAGAAAAAGTCAAGGTTTTCAAACTATTTAGTCTAAAATCCTCCTATTATAGACATTTAAATCTACTTTATTGTGCGTTTTGAAAATAACTTTGGATTCTTAAATAAACTAATCCCCGTTACATAAATTCTTATTTATTGCAATTTTATACCAGCAAGATCGCCAATTTTCTGCATAATTTTTGTGCTTATTACACATTTAACTTTCGTTACCTCATTTAATATGGAGTTTATTTCAGAAATCTGCCCACATCCAGACACAATTAAAGCAAAACATATGAAAAAAGGACTCACTAAACCGTTTTATGTCGCCTAATTTGTTTAGAAATATTTTACATAAATAACTACACGATTTGAAACATTTTGTTGATATCATTGTTAAAAGCAGGAGTTTTAAATAAAACAAAACACCTTTGGCAACTACTTCAAACAACATCTACTTATACAAACATTTTATGCAAAATAAGAGGTTTATAACAAAAAGGAACGGTGCAATCTGTTTGTAAACATACTCGGTGTAAATTTGGAAGTAAGTCACTATTGTTATTCTCATTGTATACTTGAAAGAAACGAAAACGGGAGTTTTAAATGAAAATCTTATCATTCAACTCAATAAACATGCAAGATTTACTCTTAAGATAAAATCTGTCTTCCTTGTAAAGTTTTATAATTTTTCTGATTCTTCGGTTTTTCAAGAATTCATAAACAGTATATTCTGTACCTCTAAGATTAATTTGTTATTAAGAGCATTTAAAGTCAGTCCGCTAAAATTTGTTTTTTGCAAAAGACCACAGTTTTTGCTGAGAAAATAGGCAAAGTTTTATTTTGCATATAAATACATATTTGCCTAATAGATACATATTTCAAGGAATTTATTTTATTTTATCCCATTTTTTTCTTTTTGACGTTTCGTATATTGATATCGGAAAATTCTTCACGACTAAATATGTTGATTTGGATTGTACTTTATTTTTATTTTAAATTCTATCCAAGTGGCCCCCTGCAAGATTTCCCTAAGTTCAACATCTCAATGGCATAGCAACGTTATCGCAGGCACACGAGGGTCTCCCTCGGACTTAAGTTTGGGGAACCATGAAATGCAGGGCTTTTATATGCACCATCGAGGAGTATATGCATTTTCTGTGTTAACAATTGGAAAACGTATCTGAAATATCAACTTTTTAAGTGAGTCATTGACTGTACCGTGAATATGCACTCACCTACAGGAAATTTCCCACATTTCGGAAAATTGATAGGATGATAGGTAAGAGAAAGCACTGAAGGGCCAACAAACATTTCTACTTGATAACTGGGAATTTCCAGATGCCAACTAGAAAATAGTAATTGCCATTTGGAAATCTCAGAAAAAAGAAAATGTAGAAAGTTCCAGTTTTCGTTTGGAAATATTTAGTTGGAGATTTACAGTTAAAAAAATTTTTCGTTAGCCCTTCAAGGCCTTCGTAGAAATCTCCAAATGGTAACTGAAAATTTCCAATTGATAACTGGAAATCTCCTTTTGTCATTTAGAAATTCAAGTTGATATTTGGAAATGTCCCGGTCTTATCTCACAACTTCTCGTTGTTATCTGGAGATTTCCAGTTGTAATTTGAAGATTTTCAATTGTCATTGGACATTCCCAGTTAAAGAAAGATTTACATTGACCCTTTGAGGCTTTCCTAAGTGATTTTTAGTTCTTATCTGAAAATTTTCAGTTATCATTCGGAAGCTTCCTACCAGAGAATATTGGAAATATCCAATTGTCATTTCCACCTATCTAAGAAAGCCCTGAAGGGCTATTGTAAAATTTATTTTAACTGGGAATCTCCTAAGTGAAACTGCAAAATTTTCAAATGATAATTGGTATCTCATCATATGAAAATCCCAGTTTCTTATCTGGAAATGTCCAGTTATCAGTTGAAAATTTCCAGTTGCCATCGAGAAACTTCCAGGTAATTAAGGGAAAATCTACATTGGCCCTTCGGCGCTTTTGTAGGTAATTCTCAGTTATCTGAAAACTTCTAGTTGTTTTCCGGAAACTTACAGTTATCATTTGGAAACTTCCTACTAGAGAATATAATTTGAAATATCCAATTGTCATTTCCACATATCTAAGAAAGCCCCGAAGAGCTAATGTAAAATTTATTTTAACTGGGAATCTCCCAAGTGCAACTGCAAGTTGTCAAATGATAACTGGAAATCTCCACTTATCATATGAAAATTCCAGTTGTTATCTAGAAATGTCCAGTTATCAGTTGAAAATTTCCAGTCGTCATCTAGAAACTTCCAGGTAATGGAAAATTTACATTGGCCCTTCGGCGCTTTTGTAGGTAATTTTCAGTTATCATTTGGAAACTTCCTACTAGAAAATATAATTTGAAATATCCAATTGTCATTTGCACCTATATACGAAAGCCTCGAAGGACTACTTTTTCAACTGGAAATTTCGAAATTGCAACTGCAAATTTCGAAATGATGACTGGAGATTTCCACCTGTCATATGGAAAGTTCAGCTGCTATCTGGTAAATTATCAGTTGTTATTTGAAAACTGTTTTCGGAAAATTTCCCGTTACCATTTGGTAACGTCCTGTTAGACAATATTGGAAATTTTCAGTTGCTATTTCCTCCTATCATCTAAAGATTTCCAGTTGTCATTTGGAGATTTTCAAGTGTCATTTGAATTTGTCCCGTTATCAGTTAGAAATTTCCAGTTAAAGAAATTAATTACATTGGCCTTTCGGGGCTTTCGTGGATATCTGGAAATGATAATTGGAAATTTCCTATCTTTTCTAGTAAAAGGTTTCCCAATGGTAAATAGAAAATCCCAGAAAACAACTGAGATTTCCACTTGAGAAGTACAAATATCTAGTTACCATTTGGAAAATTGCACTTGCCATTTGGAAATCTTCACGCATCTGGAAATTTCCACTTGCCTTCTCGAAATCTCCAGTTAAAAATAACTTTTCATTAGCTGTTCAGCGCTTTCGTAGATTTGCTCGTGAAAAATGTGGTGGAACTTTTCTAAAAGTGGGAAAAATGGAGGAAGATCTAATTAAGTTTTTATCTTCCTCCCTTCACATCGTGTGACGTATTCAATAGAGAACACAATTTTTTGCCTGCATATTTAACATTTTGTAGTGCATATAAATCTGGTTGTTACGGCGACGTAATGAACTGTAAATATTGACTTATTCTGTTTAATAAAAAACTACAATCTTCCATAAAGAACATAATACGTAATTTTTATATTCGCCCTTTTCTTTACATCAACAACAAAACAAACTTATCTGTATTAAATTCACTAACAAAAAAAGGGGCGCTAAATTTAAATTCTGATAAGAAATTAAACACCGGTTTTTGTTTATAATTCATGGTAAATGCAAACTCAACATGTAAACGAAAGAGTTTCAAAAAACTTAAATTATTTTGTACAATTTTTACCTGTTTAGTTTCTCTTTTGAACGAAATGACCAAAAGATTTCATTGCCGAATTATTATGACAACACAATTTCTATTGTAAATAAGATGAACGGTACTTTAAGAAATTCATTTAGCGGCAGAAAACAAAGCAAAGGGTGCTTTAGGATTTTCCCTTTAATTTGTATGTATTATCACTAAATGGTGTTCGTGTCTATACCAGCACTTAACTCAATTTGCTAAATTTTCAGGCCGCTCACTAAAGAAGAAGCCCACTATTTCCCTGAATGCTTGGGACACACTGATTTCGTCGCTAGTTCAGGCTGGCTTGATAAGTTCAAGAAAAGGCATAACATCGTTCAAAAGGTTACGTATGGTGAAAGTGCAGACATTAATGAATCTGATTTTGAAGAGTGGCGTAAATATTTTTTATCGGAGCTTTTAGCGTCGTATCACGAAAAAGACATTTTTAACGTGGACGAAACAGGATGGTTTTTCAAGTGCTTACCAGACAAAACATTGACGTTTAAGAATAAAAAGTGTTACGGTGAAAAGCATAACAAATAAAGAGTTACCTTCATGGTGGGCCTCACAAGTGTGTAACGGTGATTTTTTTTGGTTACCGTTCCATGTTAAGTTGAATCATTTTGAGCGCAATAAATCTCCGGGTAGTGGTTATTAAGCGGGACACGAGGTAGGATTTCCCTACTTTAATTTGATGCAGTCCGGGTGAGAACAGGGAGACTTTTATTCGGAAGAGCGCGTTAACGAGGGTGTGAAAGTGGTGGTCCGCCGCTAAGGTGCGCCGTTATTGTTACAATTTTTGTGGATTTCTGTGTGTAACAAGCCTCTGCTGTTGGAGTTATAGGGATGTTCCGGGGAAAATTTTGTCTCATGTTCTTTTCGATCCCTACAACCTGTTCCGGGGAGGCAGAATTTTAAGAGGTATCTCAGCTTGCTTTGTCAACACGTGCACGGATTGACGGCCCTTTGTCCCGGAGGTTGCGTTACGAAAGAAAGCAATACAAATCTTCCATTCTAGAAGCTAATTTTTGTGGGGTACGTCTCATTAAGTCGAAGACCAGCCGTGGGCTTATCTCGTCGTACCCCGCTGGAGAAATCATCGTGGAAATATAAACTTCGGATCCGGATTCAAAAACTTGAAGGTTTACGGAATTCATGTTATTAAAAATTTATTTTTTGTCAAATATAAATTGTAGCGTTTTTTCAAAAAAAAAGAAGAAATTTCGGGGTAATCATTCGAAATCTTATGTAGGTTGTAGCTGGGCTTATTAATTGATTTATGCTCCTTCAGAGATTCATTTTTTATTTTAAAGAAGCATTTCATTAAGTACGAGGGTGGTCTGAAAAGTTTCCGACCTAACAAAGATACAAGACATTTTTTCTAAAAATTTTTTTTTATTTTTCAACATAGTCTCCTTGTAACTCTACACACTTCTCCCAGCGATGCTCCCATCTCTGTAACCCGTCCAAATAGTACTCGGCATTTTTCTCTGCAAAATAATTGTTCACGAAGGTGATTGCCTCTTCATTTGACGAAAATCTTTGTCCTCCGAGCGCAATTTTTAGATGAGGGAACAAAAAGAAGTCGCTTGGGGCTAGATCTGGTGAGTAAGGCGGATGGTCAAGCAGTTCAAACCGTAATTCGTGGATTTTCGCCATGGCAACCGCTGAGGTGTGAGACGGTGCGTTGTCTTGGTGAAACAGGATTTTCTTTTTCTGCAAATGTGGCCGTTTTTTCGCAAGTTCTGCCTTCAGCTTGTCAAGTAATGATGCATAGTATGCTCCTGTAATGGTTTTTCCTTTTTGAAGATAATCGATTAAAATAACTCCATGACTATCCCAAAAAACAGTCGCCATCACTTTCCCAGCCGAAAAAACAGTTTTTGCTTTTTTTAGAGCCGGTTCCCCCTTTGCAGTCCACTGTTTGGACTGTATTTTTGTTTCGGGCGTATAATGGTGTATCCAAGTTTCATCTACAGTAATTAATCGGCGCCAAACCTCGGATTTATTTCGCCTAAACTGCGCCAAAAGAGCGTTGGAAATATTCATTCGAACACGTTTTTGGTCTAACGTGAGCAAACGCGGCACCCAACGCGCGGACAGCTTTCTCATGCCTAAATGTTGATTTAATATGTGACAAACACGTTCTTTTGACATATTCATAACCTCTGCTATCTCTCTCACTTTAATTCGGCGGTCGTCTAGCACCATTTGGTGAACTTTGGCGATGTTTTCGTCGGTAGTTGCAGTTTTTGGACGTCCCAAACGTTCATCGTCTCCCAAGCTCTTACGGCCACGTTTAAATTTAGCAGCCCAAAATTTCACTGTGGTAAATGATGGTGCAGAGTTCCCATACACAGAATCCAACTCATCTTTTATTTGCGAAGGCGTATTGCCTTTCAAAAACAAATATTTAATGACAGCTCGATACTCGATTTTGTCCATTTTCACAAAAAAACTCACATCAACTCACTCAAACGACTGTTACATAAAAACTGCGCGTCCAAAATGGCTGAGACTTTGGTGAGTAACTGTCAACAGATGAACAACGAAATTCAGTAGCTTTTATTTACGAGTGCTGCCATCTTCACGTTGAGGTCGAAAACTTTTCAGACCACCCTCGTAGGGTTGTGTAGATTTTATTTTTAGGAATTGTGAAACCACTTTTTTCGACTTTTGCGCAGCGGCGACAAAAATCATCTGAAAGTATTTTAGTTGGTAAGTTATTTAAAAAAATTCTTTGTGTTCTCACTTAATGGACAGCTTCTTAAGATAGTTAGATAATTGTGCAATCTCGGTTCCTAAATTTTATAGTTTTGATAACTTTTGTTAAATCGCAACTTTACATGAGGTTTCTTCAAGTATAAATTTTTACACAGCATTGTTGTTTATCAGTTCAGTTGTGGTGCGTAATAAATTTCTTAAAAATACATTTAAACTTTCCTTGCACTTTTAGATAGCTTTTATTGCTATTTTAAAGCTTTTTTACGTTAATTATATTTATTTACGTTCCGGATTTTTTTTAATTGGTTATATTGATCAGTCAAGATTTTGCTACATAAAATAACAGGTTTCTCTATTTAATATAATTCCATACTTTTGCAATTACGTTAGCCTACTTTGCGTATAGGGTGATGCCAAATTTATGCTTGTAATATTTACGATTTGTATTTTTGTATATTTTAAGGTTTATTGTTGTGGGGAAAGATTTTCTAGAGTTACATTTATACAAACTTGTCTGGTGGTTGATTACATATATTTATTGGTAGTATTTTGGTGTTATATCTACTTTTATGTTTGTTTGTTTTGCTTGTTGGTTTGGTGTTCCTTTTGTGGAACTGGCGCCCTGTATGTTTGGGAAATATATGGTGAATTAAAGATTAAAAGAGTGTTTTATTGGGTATAACTCCTGCTTACTTGTCCTCAAGACCACCCCTAAGCTTGCCGGCCTAGGACCTTGCTAGTCCTAGTCAACTAGAGTAAATAGAAATTCAGATTTAATATTGTAACGCAAGGTTGCGTTACAAGTGTGGTACTGAAAAGCTGAAATTGTTGATCATCGGCAAGTAATATAATAATAACATGTCTTTATTGGGGAAATAAAAATAATGCAATACATAAAATTATACAACATAATTCCAAAAGGCGGAATTCAGACGCTGACAAAGTCCTTGTCTGCTCTTCCACTCAACCGATTTCTTACATTTAATGATCCGTTTGCACAGAGCATGGTCAGCAAAATTATCAAGTAAACCACGTGACCATTCAACTCAAATGAATAATTTGAATTTACTTTATACTTTACTATATTGAATTGGCTAATCACGCGACCAACCCAACCGGACTAACACAAATTTCGAGGCTTGGTACAACAAGGCTGTCATTCTAAAATAATAATAATAATAGTAAGTCAGAAAAGCCACGTTGTTTTGGTGGTAAAAAATTTGTGCCAGTTACATACAGAAACAACAAGAAAGCTTGAATGACAAGTGAACTGTGTGAATCATGGTTTTCTAATTTAGATGAAAAAGTTTCCGACTAAAAGCTTAACATTTTATTATTTGTCCCTCACATCCAAAGATTGTTAAAACCTTGAACTCAATGTTGTTTTTCTCCCGCCCAATATGACAGCAAATCATCAATAATTTAAAGCAAGCCTATAGATAGAGAATTTTAAGAGAAACTTTAGCTGCCTAAGGCGATAGACACTAATAGATAGAACAATAATAGACACTAGTCTATAGGGTGCTGTTGCAAATTTATCAAAAGCGTGGGACACCGATGTACAGCAAGCAACCATAAAAATCGCTTTAACAAAAGCTGGCTTTAAAAAACAAGGCAAAATCACTTGGAGCAAAAAAGATGATACCCCCTTATCGGAATTGGAGTTGGCGTTTGACACTTGTTTAAAAAAAAGTCAAAAATAATGAAGTTTCTCTTGAAGAATATTTATCTGTGGACAATGACGTGGTTGTAGCAGACTATCTGACAGATAAAGAAATTTTGCGCAAAATTAAAAGTAAAGCTAACGAATATTTGTCATGTGACGATGATGCAACAACGCTAACACCGACAGCGCAGGTTCTAGTTCCACCATGAAACAAAGAAATGCAATTTTTTTGCCATGATAGTACATACAATTTAGATTCGACTTAAGGAAGTTCAACTGTACACCATAAAAATGAAGGAGCAAAGTAAAAAATAAAAATATTTGGATCTCTTTAAACGAAACAACGGATGTGCAGCAAAGATAAATTGCAACTTTTATTTTTGAAATTTTAGGAAGTGAAGAGAGAAAGGACAAATCATATTTATTGACGATGAAAGCTTTAGAAAAAACCAATCATTCAACTATTGCTGCTTTTTTTAATGACG
>VTPC01090919.1:76679-147006 GCA_011009095.1 Ignelater luminosus
CTTTTATATTGGCCACAATTTTATTCCATTTATTTATTGAAAAAAAAACAGAAAAATGTGCGTGGGTACAAATGCCATTGTCAAATGCATGACTGTATTTATCTATGTTGATTTTGATATGCCAAAGTCAAATCATAGTCATCTCTATAGATTTTATAGGCGATGCACCTCTTCACCTCACCGTAGAGAGGGATTATTTACAATTTGAAGTGATAACGCATCTGGCTGAAGTGTTATATGGAATGGGGGAAAGTACTGGCTGCGTGGCTTGGTCGCCCTGAGAGAAAACTTCAAAGGAGTGCAAAATGCGTCCCGTTGCTGGGTTAGCTTTCAGTTACCCGCTGACTAAATTGTCTTGACCGGACATAAAAACATCTCACTGAGCGCGCCCACTCTGGTACGAGTTCATTGCAATCCAACTCTACAGGCTCTTTAATCTTTAAATTTTGAATTTCGCAGACTTTATTTATCTGATTTAAAAAAACAATTTTTATCTTGTTGATACACATGTTCCTGACGTATGTTGACATTTACAGCCATTTTGAATGTTTAGTTTATTTTTGACAGTCGAGAAAGTGAGGCGAGTTTGTGTTCTCGGCAATTTTTTACTCTTAAAAAAGATGGATCAAAGAATTTGTATGAAATTTTGCTTGAAAATAAAATAAAATGTAGCACCGCATTCGAAATGTTGACAGTGGCTTTTGGTGACTCCCCTATGAGTAAAACAAGAGTTTATGAGTGGTACAAACGTTTTAAAGAGGGCCGTGAAGACGTTGAAGATTACGACCGCCTTGGAGGCCCTAGCACATCAACAACCAACGACAACGTGGAACAAGTGAAGAAAATGATTCTTGAAAATCCCAGATCAGAATCAGAGAGGTTGTTGATGATGTCGGCATTTCATTTGGCTCATGCCAAGCAATTTTGTCAGATGTCTTGGGCATGAAACGTGTATCAGCAAAGTTTGTTCCAAAATTGTTGAATTTTGAACAAAAACAACGTCGCGTAGACATCGCTCAGGAGTTGCTAAATGAAGTCAGCAGTAATCCAGAACTACTTAAAACAGTCATAACAGGTGACGAAACGTGGGTATACGGATATGACGTCGAAACCAAGGCCCAATCGTCCCAATGGAAGCTGCGGAAAAAAATTCGACAAGTCGACCAAATGTGAAAGTTCTTCTCACTGTTTTCTTCGATTTTAATGGCGTGGTGCATCATGAGTTCTCGCCATATGGTCGTACAGTCAATAAAGAATACTACCTGGAAGTTATGCGCCGTTTGCGCAAAGCAATCCGACGAAAACCCCCAGGATTGTGGCAAAACCACTCGTGGAAATTGCATCACGATAATGCTCCCGCTCACACCTCACTGCTTGTCCGTAATTTCTTAATAAAGAACAAAACCGTTATGTTGCCTCAGCCACCGTATTTGCCGGACATGGGCCCCTGTGACTTCTTTCTATTCCCAAGGCTGAAGAGAACCGTGAAAAGACGACGTTTTGACACCATTGATGAGGTAAAAACAAAATCGCTGAAGGAGCTGAAAGGCATAACGAAAAGTGAGTTCCAGAAGTGCTTCCAAGATTGAAAAAAACGCTAGCACAAGTGTATTATATCTGAGGAAAATTACTTTGAAGGGAACAAAATTGATGTTGATTAATAAATAAAGATTCTTTAAGAAAAACGAAAATTCCCTTTATTCTTTGATCACACCTTATATACTCAGCAGATGTCATAAATAGTGGATCGTAGTGGTGTGATGAACCTGATACATAGAGCACGGCGACGCTTGCAAGACAGGAAACTTGATGGGCTATACCAAACACGAAAAGCCTCGTAGGTTTGTGTTTGTTAAACGGAGTGGAAAGGTAGCTGAGTATTGAGATTGTCACTTGAATCTTGTGGGAATTGAGTTTTATCTCCTATTGCTGAGACAGTTGCGCAACAAAGGAGGATGATGGTGTGCGGTAACAGAGTCTGTTCATGGGACGCGGGATATCGTGACGAGGAAAAGTTATAGAAAACTTCAATGAGCTTGCAATGCATATCACCGATTTGTATGCAAAAGAGCATCAGGTCACTAAAAATCGTCTTTTGCACAGATAATAGTTTAACTTGATAATACAGTAATACCCCGCACTTACGCGATAGGTGGGACCGAGCAATAACCGCGTAAATGGAATTCGCGTAAGTTGGGGTACAATTCTGCATATAAATACATACAAATTATGTTTAATTGGGACCGGAGAAAACAATAATTTAAAAGAAAAATGTGTAATAAGATCTTAGATAATATAACAAATTATATTATTATGAATTTTGAAAACATAAACCGAAGTTATTTTGACGTAGAAGGATTCATAAAATCTAACAAAGTTGTCTGATGGATCAAAGATTTTTTTCTTCTCACGCAGAATTTCCTCGTTGGAGTCTATGTTTTCCAAAATTTGTAACCCTTTTTCAATTGAACTGGGGCCTTCTGTCAGCAAAAAACGAATCGATGAGAAGATTTCTACGATGTCTCCTCTATACACCTGCCTAGAATTATCTCCTGAATCTCCTTCACCGACAACGTCGACGATCGTTTTAGACCACCATGGTGGGATCTCTTCGGCCGAAGTGATTGAAACCTGTTGATCGCCCAGACAAAAGCGAGAACTTTCTAATATGTTTGACATGACGAAGTTGTTCGGTCATGATTTACACTTTGCTTATCCTCTCTATTATTTTAAAAAATCTATTTTGACAGATCAATAAGTGATAAGTACTAAGTAGGTCGCTCAGCCTTAAGCGGATGCGCATTTTGGAAATGTAAGCAATTTTATATGCACGGATTATTTCTGGTGCAGACTAGAGCTAGGCAAACCCTATGCACTGCAAACTGAAGTGCCAAGCTCTTCTGGAAGTGCCTCAAGCTCTTGCGATAGTGCTTTCAATCCTTATAAAAGAATTTCAAGTAGCTATGAAATTGTTCTTCTTCATTAAATTGCGTTCAGTTCTCAACAAATGTATACACCATCGACTAATGGTTGCTCTAGTGCATTTAAAACATCAGATGCTTGAAAACTATCTACTAAATTCTCAATCATACGAGATGACTGTTTTGTTACAGCTTCTTTCTCTACTACCGATTTCTGATTTTTGAAATTAAAAATCTTTCATTTTATTCACAAAGTAAATCTCACGCCAAGTGATAATTTTTTGATGTAAAATAAATAGATTGTATACAGGGGTCCGAATTGGAATCTGCAAGAAGCCGAACCGGAAACGAAATCGATATTTTAGGAAATATAATCGAAATCGGAAACACTATACAACAAAGTAAAATATCTTGCGAAGGAATTTAAATCTCCGATACAAACCATACAAAAAAAGGATGGAAAATGGTCACAGACGTAGTTTCTATAGCCGAAGTGTGGAAACAGCATTTTACAGATTTGTATCAAGGTGATAACCACAACACTTCAGAAGATTCCCTAATTCCATTTGAAAAAGAACTCAACATACTAAAATCAGAAGTGAAAAAAGCCCTCAATACACTTAAAAATCAGAAAGTTCTTAGTGGTGATGGTATTATAGCCATAGGAAATAATGGAGTTGAAATTATACATGCTTTATGCCACAAAGTCTGAAATAGAGGACAGTGGCCGAAAGAATTGGGCAGAGTCAATTTTCATCCCTGTATATAAAAAAGGAAGCCCAGCTGATTATAACAACTATAGAACGGTAGCACTAATTCCTCATGCAAACAAGGTGCTACTTCACATAATCAATACAAGAATGAAACCATTTCTACTACCTGAAATTTCGGACGAACACGAGACTTTGTACCAAAACAAAGGAAATGAGGGAACAAATACTTAATTTGCGACAAATTATCCAAAAACCAAGAGAATGTAACATCAAAGTATACTTATACACTAAAGCTTTGACTGTATAAAATAGACTATTCTAAAAGAAATGGGTATCCCAGAACATCTAATGTCTTTATATAAAACAATTATATAAAGAAAGTGAAACAAAAGTCAAAATAGCCAAACATCATTTAAAACCTTCAAGATAGGCGTAAGACAGGGGTATATTTTGTCGCCACTTCTGCACAATATATACAGCGAACTTCTAGTGAGTGGTCTTCGATGATTGGCAGAGGGGAATGTCGATCGGAGGAAAAAAGATACGCTGACGATACGGCGGTTATTACTAAAAATGAGGAAGAATTAGTCGAAATAATGACCAGGCTGTCATGATTGTTGAACGCTTCAGTAACAACTTACTGTACCACAAATAGTGAACTATGACGTAATTAGTAAGTTTGTATATCTGGGATCTACGATATAACAAGTATTGAAGAATGCATTAAGGACATTAAAAGAAGACTAGCAATAGCGAGAACAGCAGCAACAAAACTCACAAACATATGGAAAGACCAGACCGTTACTAAAGCAATAAAACTAAAACTAGGTAACACCCTAATTTTGCCAATAGCTAGATAGCTAGGAAGATGCCCTACGAGATGGACAGATAGACTAAGGCAATCGACATGTCAAACACTACATACAGCTATACAGACAGCAAAAGACAGAGAAATATGAAGAAAACAAAAACTTACACGTAATGGCATCGCCAAACCCTCTCGGAGGTACAAGAACTGAAGAGAGAGGATCTTCATTATAAGAATGTACGAAGAACTTAAGAGGCAGTTTTACAAAAATTGCATAAGTTTAACATAAGAATAAATTTAGATGAAGGCAGATTTTTCAAGACAGAGATAACATATCTAAGGCATAAACTGCCAGTTCAGGGTATTGAACCAAATGATAAAAAGCCCAAAGCAATTGTAGAGAGTACAAAGCAATTTAAGTTGGTGTATATTGGTTTGGAGTAGTTTGAAGGAAGAAGCAGTTATACATTGCGTTGTGGGCAGTGTAACAAAATTCATAATTTGGTTATACAATGTTTTTTTGAGAAATCCTTGAACACATCGATCTTATACTTCAATAAGGCATTTCTGAGCGCAGAAAATTTTTTTGACTGTTCTTGTTCTTGAACTATGATGCCATCATCATTTTTTTAATTACAACCTCAATTTTCTTCTTCACTGGTTGAATGAAGGTTAAAGACTTTTGGTACCTTACATAATGATTTTTTTTGAGAAAAACACTCAAGTTTTAATAACATCAACATTTGTTCTAGGTAAGAATTATTACTAAAATTTGGAAATTAAACAGTAGGAAATAAAAGAAATTTTTTATTTTTGAGAATTTCATTTATCTTATCAAAAAGAAGCTTCTAATTTGAAGTTGTTGAAGGATTTAGAAAATTTGTAAAGGTTATTGTTGCAGTTTAAAGTGACAAGTTATCGATTTCTTTCAAATTTGTACCTAAGTGATCAGCTTTTTGAAGTAATAGTAAAAATGGCAAATTTAACAGAACGAGAACGAATAGAAATCTTAATCTTAATGCGGCGATAGATTACAAACCTATAGTACAAAAACTAACAGCGATTATTGATATCATCAATATTTGCAGGCAACACGCTTTTGATTCAGATTTATTGCAATAGAACTTTTATTTATACATTCTTCCATTAAATCGAATAAATCAAATTCTCGGTTTTTACTGTTCCATGGAATATATTCAGATCTTCTTATTAAATGTATCTGTGATCTTTTCGTGAGTAACCCAATTCTTTTATTTTTCTTATCGCAAGTTCATCGTACGCATTTATAAGTTATCGTCTTTGTTTCAAGTTTTATTCCTCCCTTAAGAAGAGAATAAAAAACGAATTATAAAGACCTGTTGGACTAAAAAAGGCTAAAACTAAAATTTCAATAAAACCGAGCTGCCCATAAAGCAAAATTTAAGCATTTGAAAGGGTTAAAAAGCACTTGAGAATCAATTTGTCAACGCAATAAACTCGCATATTCTTTCTTTATGACTTGCTGAGGTGCGTTGGAGACCCAACATCTTTTGTTCTGTCAACTGAACTACATTAAGGTGGTTTAAAAAGAATTTTTATCTCAGCAGTTACATGGTGCTGCATTAAATTGTGCCGATACAATACAGCATAGACATTCACACCTCTAGTATTGTTATATGCGAGTTCAGCAACACCGTTTTTATTTTTTAGTGGTGGTTTGTCGAGTGCAGAGACTTTAAAATGCATATAAATTGTGAATTTATTGTAACTTTGGTGAAATCATAAAACTTTTAGATTCAATTTTTCAAAAAAATCCTCAAAGTTTACGAGCAGTAAGTCTGATGTGGTTTCCATATTATAAGCACAACAGGTTTCAAAATTCGATTAAAGGGGTGAGACATAAAAAATATCTCTAATAATAAAACCGTTATAGTGAACATATATTTTATGTTTATTTTAAGCATTCCCCAGATAAATTTTACTGGTTACAAGTGGTAAATGTTTTAAGGTTCTTAACATAATGTATTTACAGGGACAAAACATGCGTCTCTTATACTCTGCGTGGGATGCAGATACAACTTCTATTAATGCCCGATTACAAATGTTACACCTTGTTTCGGTGGTCAGAAAGTACAACACAAAAAAAGACTTAAATACTTATTTCCTTTATGGAATAGAACAGACGTTCATAAAGATAGTCTTTTCTAGATTTTATTGCTGTTTTGTAAAGAAGGTTGCGTTTATATTAACTTGAACATTTATAGAATCTTGTTTATAATGATAATAAAGTTTATTGTAATAAAAATGTTTTTACATACATTTTATAATTAATTGGCGGAACGCAACAAAAGATCACAATAATAAATTAATTATAAACGTGGTTTCCCTTATTTCATAACTCATAATAAATTAACTGCTTGAAAAGTAGTTTTATTGACGTTTTTAAAATTTATAATTAGTTGATACCTACATACTTTTATAATTATACAGAGGATCTTACAAATAAGTACAAATATGAAAGTTAACTTCAGTTTTACACAAGAAAATTAGTTGGCATTCATTTAATGATTAAGACAAGAAGCATGAGATTGATATACAGTAATACCCCACCTTACGCTACCCCACTTTACGCTACCCCAACTTACGCGAATTCGCATTTACGCGGTTTTTAAATCTTCTCGTTTATTCGTCTTTTGTTGACAGAAGGCCTCAGTTCAATTGAAAAAGGGTTACAAATTTTGGAAAACATAGACTCCAATGAGAAAATTTTGCGTGAGAAGAAAAAATCTTTGATCCGTCAGATGACTTTGTTAGATTTTAGGAAGCACACTACGTCAAAATAACTTCGGTTTATGTTTTTGCAATTCATAGTAATATAATTTGTTGTATTATGTAAGATTTTATTACACATTTTTCTTCTAAATTATTGATTTCCTTAGTCTCCGCTCCCAATTAAACATAATTTGTACGTATTTATAAATTGTAATGTATAAATTGTACCCAGACTTACGCAGTTATCGCTTGGTCCCACCTATCGCGTAAAATCGGGGTATTACTGTACATCAATGCTGGTGAATCATACTGACACGAGTTGCTGTTTATTCAAAATTTAGCGCCAAGAGAAAGATAAATGGTGGGCTCCGACTTACATTTGGCGTTACGATATGTTCTACGCATGTGCAATTTTCACGAAATAACGTTATCGTATAGCGTAATTTGTGCTCAAACTCTCTAACGTCGTCGTATTCATACGTTAACAATAAAATTTGTGAAAATCTTAATCTCTTTACATTTTGGAAGATTTCTATCAAGGAAATCGGGAGATTCCGCTATAAAATGAGCCCGACAGACCCGAGAAGCCCAAAGGGCCGAAAAGTCCAAAGTCCGACAGGCCCGACCGCCCAAACATTCAAAAAGGGCCGAATAGCTCGACAAACCTTTATGACCCGACAGACCCTAGAGGTCTGATATGCCCGAGAGACCCAAACGGCCCGATAGCCCCGAATAGTCAAGAAGTGCAAAACGCCCAACAGGTTCAAGTGACCTGACAGGCCTCAACATCTCGAAAAGCCCGACAAGACAGAAAGGCCCTATTGACCAGACGTGGGCTTGAAAAGCCCGATAAATCATCTAACTGAGGCCCAGCCCGACGCGAACCTTACTTTGGTCCCGTGCAGGCCTCTAACTTACAGATCATAATATCACTAAATGTCGGGATATTCTGAAGAAAACGCCAAACATTCAGCAAAAATGCTCAGGAAATCTACTCTGAACTTTTGTAGATACTAAATAACCAACAGATTATGAATTCAAAATTACAAATTTTGTCATGTTATTCGAGACGCAGAATAATTTTCAGATAATCCGTGACGCTACGCCGATTTTACAAAAATTAATTTAGAATCTAGAACATTGTTAAGTTGCAAAGGGAAATTAGGGACTTACAGATCATAATGTCATCAAATGTCTGAATATTCTGGGAAAAACGGTGGAAATTCTGCAAAAATTGCCGGAAAACACTAAATAACCAACAGATTATTAGTTTGGAGTTACAAATCTAGTTGTACCATTCGAGACACAGAAAAATCTTAAAATCCCTAGTGACCTACAGTAGAGTCCTGCAAAGGCCAAAATTTTCACGTCCGGTCCGATTCGTGATAAATTTCACGTGGCCGGAAAAATATACGGTAGCTTTTTGATTAGCCCGACAGACCTGACAAAGAAGACCGAAGGGTTGAGAAGTCCAAAAGGTCCGACAGACCTGTATGACCTAACAGACTCGAGAGATCCAAATGGCTCCATAGACCAGAGAAGTCCAAAAGGCCCAAATGGTACGACAGATCGGAGAAGCCCGAAGGGCCGTGAAATCCAAAAAGCTCAACAGGCCCGACAGACCCGTATGGCTCGAGAGGTCTGGTAGGCTCCAACAGCGCGACAGATCCGACAAGCCCGATTTACCGAACAAATATTCAAATTGTCCTCTATTAGTTTCCAGGCAGGCGGTTACCCGCGCTGGTACCGCATTATGAATACCTCTAAACATTTGTGGAGTAATTAATTGTACACTGTTCATTATTCGTGCTTGCAGGTCCTGTAGATTTTCTGGAGGTGTTTGGTAAACCTTTTCCTTCAGAAAACTCCAAACGAACAAATTCAACGGATTTAAATCAAGAGAACGCGGTGAGCACGATATATGGCCATTACGACCTATCCAATATATAATGGAAAAATCAATCAAAGTGTTAGTCTCTCTAAGTATTTATAAAAAATCGGTAGTATATAGAAAGATTGTATTAAAAGATTGGGCGTCGGGAGACAGTAAAAAAATTCGGGAGATCCCTGATATATCAGGAGGGTTGGCAACACTGGAAATGATGTTTCGCATTTTCTGCGCAAGCGTATTTTCACCAAAATGACATTGGGCGTGTAATAAAATAATAAAATCGAGACTGTCTTCTAAATATAACCTAAAAAGCATCAGGGATTTATTTATTATTGGCGTTTGGCAGTTTATTTATATAACTTTGAAATTTCTGTCATTGCCTAAGCTGTCTCCATTACAGGCCGAATGCATCTGAATTTTGCCGTTCAGGCAAATACCACCGCTGTAACTTAGCAGTAGCGAATCGCTGTGTCAGCGCTGATTTACATTTAACGTTTAGCGCATAGGCCTTAGCGGGAGATATGCGACAACTCTATATAATCATTCAGAAGAATTATTTAAAACGGAAGATATACATCAATCAGAAAAACAAGTTGAAGAAGTTCCTTTTGATTATACAGACGATAATGAGTAATCAAATAATATAGAAATATATAAAACTAAAATTAATTCGAAATCTTTAATTGACACGGGCGCTTCATGTAGTTTCTTAACTCCAAAACTGATTAATAATTACGTTGATGAAGATAAATGCTCTTTCTCAAATTGTGGTTATAAAATTAAAACTACAAATGGCAAAACTAAATTAAATAAAAAACATTCACATTGCCCTTTTTGACCAACTAGGTTATCATGATCTTTCAACTATCAAAATTTGGAATTGTCATGAATTCTTTGATGGCATTATTAGAATTCGTATCCTACATCAATTACAAGCTGATATTTTATTAAATAAAGTCACTCTTTCATTGTGATTTTAGCGCGTTTATTCTCTTTGTTAATCGTGAATTAAAAGAAATAAATAATTTCAATATTCCAAACAATAACGTCCCTACTGATACGTTAATGCGTTTTGATTCCGGTGGAATTTACAAAATTGAAAATCAAGAAAATGAATTTTAACATGTTTTTCCAAGCATAACTAAAGTTTCAAATCGTTTACGTCAAATTACAGTAAAATTCAAATAATCACACAAAAAATGAAATATCTGAATTCAACCCCAAAATAATAAAAATATCTGATAGGACTGAACAACTTCAAGAATTGTTCAACTTTGAAAATTAATGCCTTGCGGAGAGTAGGTCTGCCATATAGGGAAATTAAGTCACTGGATGTACAGAAAATGTGGTCTTGAGAAGGTTCAAATCGTCGGTTCAGAGGTACTGAACTTAACAGCATGACCTCCGTAGCTCAAGACAGGTACCTGCTAGTTTTGGCCGTAAGGGGCCGATTAAGGACTACTCAACAAACAGCAAATGACTGGTATAGAACAGGAAGTCGTAAACTTCTTTCCATAGATTCCATTTATCGAACGATTCGTTCGTTTAGAACTTATTCCTATCGACTACAACTGATGTACCTTTTACAACTAAACATCGCTGTCAAAGTTCGAAGTGGTGTAACAAAAGATTCAATTGAAACCGTGAATAAAATTCAGTGACGTGCGAGGGTTAAAAGACAGTGTGATGAAAGACAAATTGTTGCTTTTTTTTGTTCCTAGGGGTATCGCTTAGGTTTTTGGAATTATGGTTTAGGGTATTATTGTTCACGGCAGTAGGTCGCCTCTGCTCTTCATTATGGGTACTAACACTAAGAGAATTGTACGATACGTTTACGATATCTTGAATCTGGTTGCTGTGCTGCATTCTGGAGATCTAGAAAGTGTTCTTCTCCGGAAAGATAATGTACAGCTTTACATAGCTCGTGTTACTAAAAACTACTACAAAGAATGCCAGGTACCTATACTTCCATGGGTTCCTAAGACTCCTGACTTTTCACCAATTGAACATGTCTAGGACATGTTAGGCCTTATACTGAATAATGTACCCTCGAGGCCTGCACGAGCCAGGCTATGTATCGGGCTTTTCGGGCCTACATCTGACCTGTAGATCGTGTCGGACTGTTCGGGCCTCTCGAGCCATTCGGGCTAGTCAGGCTGCTCGGGCCCGTAGTGCAGTTGGGACCACTCGGGCTTCTCGACCCTGTCGGGCCATTTGCGACTGTCAGGCCATTCGAGCCTCTCGGGTTTTTCTTTATCAGGTCGATCCGCAGCGGAGGATTCTCTTATTGCACCGGACCAAGATCTTTTTCGTACTGGCTTGAACAGGAGTAATTTTCGTAATGACCCGGACAAGTATTTTCATACTAAACCGAAGAGGATTTTTGTACTGTATCGTGGACGGGACGGGTTTCTTCGTCGGGTTTTTGCGCGTTTAGATCAGGTTGGGCCTTAGTTTGAAATATATATCAGACTTACGTCGCACAGTGGCCCATTTCCCGAAAAAGGCGGACAAAAATCGAAAAACTGAATTTCTCAATTTCATGTTTAGTACCCCGAAATTTGATAAAGGAAGCAGGACTGCACATCGTTGTGGAAAGATAATCCGTTGGGCCTTCAAACATAAAGTGTGAGCGTGATCAAAGTGACTCATCTGTGCGACACTCGCGCCACACGTTTCTAGCGTAAATTTAGGCGATGTTTAAACTGTTATTAATTTTAGTTCAAGTGACTTTTTCCACTCTAAATTAATGGACAGTGTTGTCAAAGGTATGTAAAATGTTTTGCATTAGTTGTTTAATGCAATTTTATGTTTTTGCCGAGTATACACAGTGATGTCAAACGTAACTCTTTATTGGTTTTTAAGCATTAATGTTTTTGAAAATTAGAAAAATAGTTGTGAGTTTGATGGTCTACAGTATTTTAAAATGAAGTTTGTGGTGTAGTATTTTGAGTTTTTCCTATATCTTCTGCCACGAGACGCGCGACGCGACGCGACGCACGGCTAGCCAACGGGACAGTTAAGTTAGTTTCATTGTGTAATTGCAAATTGAAACCAACCGTTTGGCTAAATGTCAGTTTCAAATGACTACATTTATTACTTTTTTTTTTAACTATTTATTACTTTTTTCAGCGAATACCGTTGGTTTCGAGTGCAATCGGCGGGACAATGTAAATAGTAACAATGACAGCATCTAACATGTGTTGGCATTTGTGTCAAGCCACGTCTAAACAATTTAACAAACCTGATGAGGTTATGTCATTACCAGTAGATGAAAAAAATGTTCAGTTTGGTTTAGTTTGCTTAGATACATTTTATGGAATACTTTTTACACATAGGATATAAACTGAGTACGAAAAGATGGCAGGCACGATCCGAGGAGAACAAAAAAAATGTAGAAATGCGGAGACAGACAATACAGAAGGATTTCAAATTGCGACTTGGATTCATTATTGATTCTCCAAAAGAGGGGAGATTTGGGACCAGCAGTGATGGTAATACGGCTAGGCGATGTTTTGAAAACTCTTCTGTGTCAGTCAAAATTTTAGGTTTGGACATCCAAGTTACTTCATCGCGCTCACATTATAATGCAAGTTCTCTCATACGGTTTCGGTGTTAATGTTGATCTTCTTAAGCATTATTGCATGAATACTGCGAACATATTAGGGGAAAGTTTTCCATATATTGTATGCCTACGTCAATTCATGAAATACTGATTCATGATCCCCTCATTGTTGAATGAGGAACCCCTGCCAATTGGGCAACTGTCCGACGAAGATCAAGAATCGCGAAACAAAAATATCAAGATGTTCTAGGGAAAGTACCATGACAGATGTTTTGCATTGGTTGCTTGTGTCATCAGATCCGTTTATTTCTAGTTTGCGATTAAGACCACCAAACAAATATAAAGCATTGTCATCCGAGACTATACAATTATTGTTACCCCCATACACACACGCAACAGTTGAATCTTCAGACGATTCTGGCGTTAGCTCGGATACAACAGATGATTGTAATTATTCTAGCGATTAGGAATAGTTAACAATTAATATACAATAAATTGAAATGTAGTATTTTCTCAAATAAATTTTAAAAACAGTGAATATTACTTATTTTCAAAATGAATAACCTTCAAAACCTTATGAACTTATTTTTTCGAATAAATGAATTCTTTCTTTCATTAAAAAAATCCGCCATTTCGGATCCGCCATTTTGGATTTTGAAAAAATAATATCAAATTGATAATCAGCGACACTCAAAACCCTTAAATACCAATTATTATTTTAATCCAAATCTTTTTTGATTTTTGTCCGCCTTTTCCTTGAAATGGGCCACTGTGCGTCGGATCAATTGGGCCGTTCATTTCCGTCAAGCCGTTTAGACCTGTTGGGTCGTTCGGCCATGTCGGACCGCTTGGGATTTTTGGGCCGATTAAGAATCAGACGGGTTTTTTTCGGGTCAGGTTTATCCCCAGTCGGGCGGGGCCTGGAGATTTCGGCCTGTACAGGGCTATAATGTACCCACCCTACTCTCCTGAAATTGGAGCAAAAGTAGCTTGATATTAGCTGCTTCCAAAAATGCAGAGTCATTTCATTAAAAGCATCTCACGCAAAGTAGAGAACGTATTAGATCACGAAAAGGACCGACACTACTAAAGAACTTCGCTATTTATAGTTTCTTGTTTCTGACTTTTTCATCATTTATTTCCTATTCATATGTCATTATGTTAATAAAGTTTGAATATTATTAATAAACCAATTAAAGATTCAATTATTGCATATTACTTCCCCTAACTCTCATACAGGAGATGCTTTTATTGAACATTTTCATAATACTATAGGAGAACAGCTTAGAATCATAAACAGCTCAGTCAAAAATTTGATCCTTTACAGATAAATGAAATCTAATACTAAAAGCCTATAACAAAACTATTCACAGATATCGTTTTTGGTAAAATTGACATCAATGAAATTGAAAACCTAGTACCAATTATTATAAACGATTATCGGACAGAAAATAAATTAAATGAAAAATAAATGAAATCAAAAGAAACAAAAAAGTATTGATAAACTAAATACTAAAAGAAAGAAAATCCATATAACCGAAATCGAAAAACGTTTTAAGAAAGATCAAGTTAAATATATACTTCTATCTCTGTGCAGGTCCTCAAATAATTCAATCCAGTCAAGGAAAACAACACAAAAGTAATTTAAAAATCAGAAAAAAATGTATAGATACGAGGGTCGTTTGAAAAGTCCGTGCAAAGTCAGAGAGATGGCACTACTGGCGCATATCGAGGTTATGTTTAGTTAGTAGCATCTCTTGGAAGAACACACACCAAGTTTCAGTCAGATCGGTCTATTTCTTTGTGTTTGGCATTCGTTTGAATCGAGGAAGTCGAGTGATTTTCAAATAATGGACGAAAAAGAATTTCGTGTGTTCATTAAACATTACTTTATGAAAGGCAAAACGCCTCAGGAGACTAAAGAGAAGCTTGATAAACATTATGGTGACTCTGCACCTTCGATTAGAACAGTTTATAAGTGGTTTCAAGATTTTCGGAGTGGCCATATGGGCACAAGTGACGCTGAACGTTCTGGACGCCCTGTTGAGGTTACTACTCCAGAAATCATTGATAAAATCCATGATATGGTGATGGATGACAGAAGAGTGAAGGTGCGTGAGATTGCTAGTGCTGTAGGCATCTCGAGCTGCAAGAAAAACGCCCACGATTGGCCCACAAAAAAGTCCTTTTCCATCACGACAACGCACCAGCTCACGCCTCAGCAGTTGTGGTCGCAAAATTAATGGAAATAGGGTTCCAACTCGTTTCACATCCCCCCTATTCTCCAGACTTGGCTCCTCGGACTACTATTTGTTCCCCAATTTGAAGAAATATCTGGCGGAAAAAAGATTTTATTCAAACGAGGAGGTGATTGCAGAAACGAATGGCTATTTTTCAGACTTGGACAAATCCTATTATTCAGAATCAACAAACTAGAGCAGCGTTGGACGAAGTGTATAAACCTAAAAGGAGACTATGTTGAAAAATAAAAAAGGTTTACCCCAAACAATTAAGTAGTTTTTATTTTTGCACGGACTTTTCAAACGACCCTCGTATATCCCGCTTTTGTCAATTAGTCGTTTTAGAAGTTAAAAATGAATATGAAATTATTCACGTTAGTAATAAGTTAGATGCTATTAGTGGAATTCAAGAAAGACACCGACTTCAGCTTTTTTGGTAGTTATGTCAATGATAGATCCGCAAGGAGCTCCCAGCTCAGAAACAATAACAAAATTTGATCAGTTATATGTTTAAAAGAATAACATTCAGTATTAAACTTGTCAGGACGGCGAAATGTCCCGTGTTTCAACATTGGAACTCAAGGAGGATCGCCCTCGTGTTCATTTCAGAATCCGAGGGGAAGATTCAAGTTACTCCGAAACCAATTCAATGAAGACCAGTAGGTACCATCGTTTTGGAGTCGCCTCAAGAACATTTCAACATAATATTGAAGGTTGTGCCAGAACCGACAGGGTCTCATTACTTAAAAGCAGAAATTCTTCTAACACGGCAAACAGAAACAGTTTCATTTGGGTTTAACGTTTTCTGACGTAATTAATGTTATTTTTCAAATTTATGGAAAATCTTTTATTAATTTTATCACCATGTCAATCCTTCGTATATTCTATTGTACTTAGTACCATACGAAATTTGCAATAAAATAAATAATCAGTAATACTGGATATATATAAAACTAGCTTTTATCGAAACCACATCTAGAAAAATGCAATAATAAATACCTTACATTTAAACCTGGGTAAAACTATTAATTATCTAATTACAGCGTTTATCACCACCCACTTCTAACACGTAGTTATCACCAACTACATAATTGCAGGTAATAAAATCTGTATGCAAATAAAATTCTTTATATTGTAACCATCAATTTATTGCGGAAAAACATCATTATTTTACTGCAACGATCGTGATACTATTTCTATGTTGGTTATTAACACCAACATGCAAATTACTGCAAAATAAATATTCACTATAATTACTTTATCGAATTTACATAAAAATAGATTACGAGAATGCAATATCAATTTAAAATTCAACTAGATCTTGAAGCAAAGAGGAAAAAAGTCAAACTACATCCCACATAAACAGTCTTAAAAATTGTATTACACGAGTTTCCTTGATCTACACAGTAATAACAATAAGATTCAAGGGTACATCGCCCAAGTAAAACAATAAGATAGGAATATAAAAGTCAACACATTCAAACGTCAACAAATCAAGTAATTGATAGCATCAAAGGCTGAAGAACAGAAACGGACTAGACATTAAACATTCACACTGCGGCTTCAATCAGAAATATCAAATATCACAAATTTCTAAAGATCGAATTGTTGGTGATAATTATTTAAAAATAGCATTAAATGGTTTCTTGTCGGCTTTAAAATGAGTTTTCGAATTTGGGAATTTCAAAAATTATGAAAGTTATTAGGTAATGTGCTATAATAAACGTCCGCAATTAGGAGTTAGTTATATTAAATATCAATACATTATTATTAAAGTGTGATTTGGAGAGATCAAATTTACAGGTTGTTAGAAACATCGAATAAATTTATCTATTTATATTTTTAAAACGAAGGAGGAATTTTTAACATTTTTTGTTAGTATTTTCTTCTCGATTTTTTGTTTGATATTTATTCCTAAAGGTGATTATAAAACTGCCAATGTATTATGTATAGATGCATCAATTTGCAAGCTGTGAAAACAGTCTCCCATTTAGTATGCAGCAGCATTTCTTAACGAGTTTATTTAATATCATTTTCACATACTTGATGACGGCCAATTTACTTTAATAACACACTTTGGATTTACTGTAGAGCTTTGCATAAGAAAAATTTTACTATGCACTTAAGTGAAGAGTACGATGATAATTTTAATAATTTTTAAACGACTTATGTATGGGAGAGAGTTCTGTATTCATGTTTACTCACTCGTAAATTGTTTATATGTTGATTGCATTAACTGGTGAAATCGTTCATTGATGATACCTTTGTTTGTTTATGAGAGGTAGAGATGGAAAGAAGTTTAGATGGTATTGATATTGCGTGCTTGTTAACTAGATTTATTAAGGCATATGAGCAGCAAAACTGATGTGTCACAAGGAAATTTCGAAAATGATTAATCCATTAAGCCTTAAGATATCAGGAATGCTAAGACAATAAATAATTTTCACTGTTAATGCCTGCTAACATGCGGAAGACATGTTAATTACTCGTTGTCACACATATAGTTGCATAAACTATAAATATTCGATTAACTGCTAAATCTTTCCTTGTTTTATAGATTATGTGTTACTAATCAGAAAAAAATAATTCGGGCTTCTAAAGGAAGATTTGAGCCCTAGGTAGTGTTTTAAAATAGAATGATTTAAGCCGGAGCTGAGCAAATCGCTGAAATAAAGTGCTTTACTTACTAAGTACCAAGCACTGAACCGGAGCACTTCATCAAATGCTTTGCTCAGCTCAGATTTAAGCAAAGGTCTAATTCAGATACTTTAGTATCTTTGGATCCTTGGAAGCAGTATGTTGCTAAATCAGTCATAGTATACAAGAAACAAAACTCAAAAGGAATAGATAGTTTCCTGAACATGCTCATTAATCTTGTTAATCTAATAAACACACTGCCGACCAGCAAAAAAGGGGTCGACCACTTTAGTAATGCTGCAAACAAAAAAATTACTTTAGTATCCTGACTTTTAATGCCAGTTGAATTTTTGAGATCAGTTGCATTATCACACCAGGGGTGTTCAATATTAAAGGTACATGTGGCTGTAATACAAACTGCGCGGGCCCAATATTGGCGCTATGTACGTGACTAAACACGTTCATGCGCGTACTAGTAGAGTCTGGAGCGTTGTTGTGTTCAAGACTCAATTTAGCTCCCGGGAAGCAACCAAACTAGACCTGTGTAATCGCAGAGTATTCAAAGTGTGAGCCGAAAAGAAGTCACCGTTTGGTGCAGAAAATTTGAAGATGGACAAACGGAGCTGAATGATGACCCGGAAAGGAAGAGAGGCAGACTAAGCACCTTACACACGGATGACAACTGCACAATTGCCAAACGTTTCATTGGGGAAGATGGCATTCACAGAAGCATATGCGACCTAAATTTCCGCAAAGCTCGCTGGGTCCTGAAAATGCTCTCCGATGAACAAAAAAGCAATCGAATGGGTGTTGCACTTCAAAATCTCACCCGATACCAACAGGAAGGGAATTCTTTCATTCAAATCATCATTACGGGAGATGAAACCTGGGTTTATGAATTCATCCTAGAGACGAAACAATAGTCCATGATATGGAAACATCCAGCTTCCCCAGTTCAACAAAAATTCAAAATTGAACCATCTGCCCGCACCTCGAAATGCGCACAACCATTAACAGCGACAGATACTGCGAAACTTTCCAGAAATTGAATGCAGCCATTAGAAAGAAAAGGTCGGGACAATTACGCGAAGGAGTTAAACTTTTGGCACAAGACACCACACGTCAAATCAAACCAAACTGTGGTTGACACAACGGAATTGGGAGGTCCTGCAACATCCTCCGTATAGTTCAGATTTAGCCCCCTCGGATTTTCATTTATTCGACCCTTTAAAGAAATTTTTGGCGGGGAAATACTATGTGGACCAAGAGAAATTGCAAGACATCGTTGTGCACTACTTCAAGCAACTTGACAAGCAGTAATGTCTCAACATTTACGGAGATTATGTCGAGAAATAAACAAAAGTATGTAGTTTTGTACGGAATGTATTCAATATTTTCTTTAAATATAAACGTTAGTGTAATTTTGGCTTGTACCTTTAATATCGGACACCCCTAGTATCTTTTATAAAGCGGAAATCCGCAAAAGTATCTACAATCTAGTTGGACGAATGCTTGCATTTGATGTTGTGGGAATATTTATGAATGTATTAGAAAACTCGAGAATTACAGGAAATGATTTTTACACTGACAATATCAAAGTCCTGCAAACCAACTAGATTAATACCCAAATTCTTTAGCTGGATGAAGTCTGCACTAGAAGTAAAAAGCTTTAAAGCTATCCTAGGGGACTGTCAATATAGACTGCAGGGGTACAGCGAAGCTGCCCTCTTTGCTGTCTAATCATGGATGGTCTTTTGGAGCGCTTAACAGCGGACAGCTTCCTTGCTGAGGCATACGCAGAAGACGGCCTAGTATTAGTCACTGGCCCGAATGCGAGTAGCCTGCAGGTTCATAGAAAGAGTTGTAGTGAGAATGGCATTTCGATCAATTCATTTAAGACTGGGGTAATTCTCTTCACCAAAAGAAAGAAAACTGATGGTTTAGGAGAATCCATATTGTCCGCTCACGTAAAATATCAATTACTTAGAGATGGCCTTAGAAAGGAGATTGAGCTGAAAGTCAACAAGGTGATAACCAAGTCGACAGCAACGCGGCAATTATCAGACCTAGGCCGAGTTGCACAAAGCTTTGTTAAATGCTTGATCGATTGATCAACCACTTGATCAGTTGATTAACCAATCAGAAGTAGTGAAATATTCAGACTTATCCAATCAGATCGGCTAATTAACTGATCAACTTGATCAATGATCAAATTATCTTTGTGCAACCGAGCGCTAGAGTACTATATGGTTCTAACTACAACGCCTGGCCTGTATGGGTATAACCGATGCAATGAGGACGACCCTTACGGCTGCACTTGAGGTTCTATTGGCGCTCTTGGACCTTCCAACTTGAATAAGGAAAGAAGCAATGGCAGCCTACCTCAGAATGCGGAATGCAAAGTTATGGCTTGGAAATGGGTTTAACACCAGCTAGGCCAGGCTAGCCTACTTAGTGAAAAAAAAAACGCGCCTTTACAGGGTAACACAGGCGGACAATCCCAACTAAAGGACAGTGGAAGAGGAGTAACGTGAATTTCCAACAGGACTAGCTGGTTTTCTATACGTATTGCTTCGCTCTAAGGAAGCACACCATAGTTTTTCAGGCTGAAGTTTATGCCATTCTATCAGTGGTTTATAAGGAAGACGCAAGGATGACAGGGCAAAAAATATATATCTGCGGAACCAAAAGTGGTCTGCACAGCCAGAACAAGAAACTCTCTTGTGTAGGAGTGTACAGGCGCTTTGAAAATATTTCGACAAGACAGGTTAATCTCGTTAGCCTTGAACGCATAGGCTTACCAGACTCAAAACGCCAGGCGGAAGACCATATAACCGGTTTTAACTTATTAAAATTAGACTGGTTAATAGGTAAGAACCGGAGGATCTCATGTCTTAATTGCAAACCTCACATGACAGTTCATCTTAAGAAGACTCCTGTCGCTCATGGGTGTAGAAGAAGACCCAACACGCCCTAAATGTGGGAATGACGATGAAACGTCTTTCCACTGTCTGGGAAAATGTGAGGATTATGTGAGGTTTAAGACTTTTCAGGCCGTTACCCTAATAAGGGAGGAGTTGAGCTCTCTAGCTCGGACTGAAATCCTCACTTTCGTACGACAGTCAAGTAGATTCGGGCGAAAAATAGAATAGTAGATAGTCGTAGAGGTGGTTAAGAGAATGAAAAGGGATTCGTAAGAAAGACCTATTTGTTGGGGCTTTTTCCTTCCCAACTACTATTACCACTCCGACAATATTGATGATTGCCCACATAATGTGAAACTTAAAAGAAGCGCTAAATCTCTCAAAAACAATATTAGTGTGATATGCAATTTTAACAGCTGGGATTTTTGATCGTATGTAGAGGAGTCTGGAATTAAGCGCTAAATAGAGAAAGTTACACTCTATGTCTATCAAAATGGGTTTCTCCAATACATGTCATCCTCAAGATGATAAAATGTTTTTGTCAAATTTGCCATCACGGCATTACGTTAGAGGACAACCTAGCCTTAGTGTCTAAAAACAATAACTCAAAGATTCTTGGGCAATTCTGTTGAGGAAGATTTATGATAATGAATGAGAAGCTCAAAATGAAAGGCAGTTAAGGCGTAAAATTTTTTAAAGTTACCGTCCAAGAGTTGATAAAGAGCATTAAAGACTACGCGTCATTAAAGGGAAACTTCCAAGTAATTATTGACAGAGAAAGCTGGGGCAATACTGAACAAATGCCATCCGATGGAATAATCTGGTTTACAGACGGATCAAAGACCTTGGAAGGCACGAGTGCAGGAATATACGGCATGAACCCGAAGGTGAAGTTTGGTTATCTCTAGGTAAATATGCAACAACACGAAGAAGCTGGAAAGCATGCTCCAACACCTGCATGATATAAGGAATGAGTTTGGGCTGAGGATAAATAAAAAAACGAAGGTAATAAAGATTGAAGGGAAAAATGATATGGTAGTAAAGATAGACGGAGAAAGAATTGAGCAAATGGGCGGGTATAAGTATTTGGGTACAGAACTGACGAGTTGGAGAAGTGAGAATGAGATAAAAACAAAGATTGCAATGGGAAAGGAAGCTTTTTTGAAGAAATGAAGAGTAACGACAAGTAAAGTAGATTTAGATCTAAGGAAAAAGTTGGTGAAATGTTTTATATGGAGTGTGTTTCTGTAGAGGAATGACACATAGACACTGCTAAAGAAAGACACAGGGAGGATTGCTGCTTTTGAGAAGTGGTTGTGGAAAAAACTATTAGGCATTAAATGGACAGACCAGATAAGGAACGAAGAAAACTATTGAATGTTGTAAAAAAAAGGAAAAAGAACTTGATAGGACATGTACTAAGGACAAATTGCTTAATGAAAGACGTCTTAAGAGGGTTTTGTCGCAGAAAAGGAAAGAAAAGGAAGGAGAAAGTTGAAGATGATGGACGAGCTGAAAGAAGAAGGAAAGGGATATGTTGGTATGAAGAGGAGAGCACAGAAGAAGACAATGTGGAGAAGTCCCTAGGAAGGACCTGTGAAAACAAAGACAACTTTTGATGATGATGAAATATGCAACAGTTTTCCAGGTGGAAGTTCATGCAATGGTAAGGTGCACAGACGAAACCCTGAGTAGAAATTATGTGGGCAAACGGATTATACGTACACAGATAGTCAACTGGTACTCGAGGCTCTTCGGGAGGTAAAAATGAAGTCTAAGCTCGTAATGAGATGGAGCCTGGCAGACCAAAATACAGTTAAACTGATTTGGATGCCAGAGCACAGTGTACATGAAGGCAACGAAGAAGCCGCTCGTTTAGCCAAACTAGGATCGGAAAACTCAGATCTGGGTTGATTATTCCAGAGGGAGGAAACTAGTCGTAGATGAACCGTCCACAAAAAGGGCTGAGGAGTTGAATACAGTAAGCAGAACTCAGCTAAAAGCTTCCTGTGAGGAATCACCTCCATAATATAAAAACTGTAAATGTCAAATTGGAGGGCAGCAAGGAGGAGTCAAAGATGGAAATCTTGCACCTAGCAGCGAAAATGGACAAAATCAACTAGGGCCTTATGGGCCTACACCTAGCGATTTGGAACCAAGTGCGCTGTTTTGTCGATTCTCCAAAGAGTATTTTACCCTGAACAGTTTTAAACAGGGCGTGCATGAAGGATAGTAGTGGGAAGGTTTCAAAGATATTGAAAAGACGTTAGGAAATAACGTTGTGCTTTATTATGTGCTTCTGATGCCATTAAAACCGAGTCTCCAATCGCTGCAATTTTGGTTGCTAGAGGAGGTAACAGGTGAAACACCAATTGGCTCCTAGCTAAGAAGCCACAACAGCTACGGACGTCTGATTTTTGCAGTGCGATCATTATCGTTCAGTGGAGATTTCCCGGTTGTAAACGAAAAAGCTCCGAATTTCCCCAAAAAACCGTTCTGTGTTCTAAGGTTAATTTCGCAATGTCCAGTTAAGAAATTTGTAGCTCGGTTAATTGTGAGTTGATCCAGCAAGATTTCCTTTCCTAAAGAAACAGAATGGTCAAGGCAACAAGTCTAGATAAATACCAAGGGCGTGTGCTCATTTTTGGGGCCGATTAAAGAAAAAACATAATTTGTCTTCTCTTGAACCTTCCTGGAGTAGTTATACATGGACCTAGGTTAATGGAATTTTACGGTTGGGTGCGCCGTGGAATGGGAAACAAAAAGGCTGGATCGACTTTTTTCCTACGAGGTCATTGAAAACGCCAAAAACGACAAACGGTGATAAAGGGCCCTTTCGAGCTAGGGGGAATCAATTTTCTGTAATGAATATAGTTTACTGTCCCATACGTAATTCTCTAAACAAATTCGGAAATTTTACAAAAAAAAAAACCTTCTAAGCTTAAGGAGAGAGAGCGGGAACGTTGCCTTTCATGGATCGCTGAGATTTGACATGTAGCTCGTTTGAGCCTTAGCGTCGTTTGCCTCATAATTGGTTAAAATGGTAGATTGATCTTCAGATCTACATTTATCGTTTCGAACGTATATAACTCTTGCACTTGGACGAGTCGTCGTCTGAAGACTTTTTATTAAATGTCAAATAGTAGCGGAATCAACTTTTTGGAAACGCAATATCGGAACAGCTCGAGAACTGGCCAGCCGATTGCGACCAAACTTAGATGGTAGGTGAAGCATAAGGTTCTTTAACTACTATGGTGCAAAGATCGACTGAGATTTTATGGATGGACCACTTCCTACAATTTGGTTGCTAGAGAGTACTACAGGTCAGACCAAGGAGAGTCCCTAGTCCAGAAACTATAAGGGGTACGGAGAGCTGCTCTTTGGCGATCGATGCAGCTCCATGAACACTATGATGGGATAGGAGATAAAGAAATCGTGAAGCTTTCCAAAAAACTGTTTGGGCAATTTGCAAATCTTGCAGCCTCCATCAAAGCCATCCGAGTAGTCCGATCGACATGATATTCGAGATCTGCATTTTCAGAGATTTCTCTGTTATTGGCATGTCCAGATAAAAAATTTGTAATTCGGTATAATATTGTCCGGCCGAGCTGTTTTTTTTTTAAATGAAACAGCACGATTGAAGCAACAAGCTTAGGCGGATGCCAGTGGTGTGCTCCTGTTAGTAGAAAATGTTATTTGTCTTCCTTTGGATCTTTCTGGCGCAGTTATCCGAGGTCCTAGGAAATGTAGTTGTCATAGTTGGATGCGCACAAAATTAAAAACGGTGCAATTGACACTATTTGAGCTGGGGCGATCAATCTTTTGCAATAAGTGTACTTTATTGTTTTATAAGTGATTCTGTAAGAAAACTCCGACATTTTTCAAAAAGGCTGTCGAAACCTAAGGTAGCTGCTGTTAGTGCTGTTATTTTCAGGTAATTAATTCTGAGGGTTAGAATGTAGTCTTCCAAACCCTTGTGCATTTTGCCTCCAAATTCAGTTAAATGCCCGGATGAATCCCGCAGATTAAGAAATTTTGAAGTTTCCTGCAAATACTTTTTGGTTTTTCGACATTCGAGAAGGCAAAAATACGTAAAAAAGAAGCATGTCCTTTTTTTCTAAAAAAAACCCGAAGATTGCATTTGATGAGATAACGAAGGCAAAAGTAAGGGAGTTGATGCCCGGATGCATACGGTCGATAATAGCGTTGCAGGTACATAAGTATGTATCTCGCGCTGTTGAATATTTCATTCTTATGGTGAGGACTATACAAAGAGTTATCACAGGTATAGCACGTGTACAAGGAGGCGATATGGGCCGATTGGGGATTTTTATAAGATCGCAATTAATATTATGAAGTCATTTATTTGGATGCAGAAAAGTCAAAAAGAAGAAGATGGAACATATGGAAAAGCCTGATAAAATCTCGGAGTGAATTCAAGAGTTTTTTGAAACATGTTTCTTCTTATTTCTATCTCTGTCTCATTAGTTAGATCGAAATTAGAATACGGCTGCTTTATTTGGAACCCTTTTTATGTGTGTTAGTCTGCGAATGGAAACCATTCAAAGTTGTTACATATAAAAATTTCTCGATTTTTTCCTCGAAGTTCAATTACTTTTGTTTATAAATAAAAATGTTTTTTTTTCTCGCTTATTTTCGTTATTATATAACACAGTAGCATCATTTCCATTACTTTGTCCATGATTCATATTAATTGAAACTACATAAACAATAAAATGGGAATAGATAATTTTACAGGATTCTAAGCTGTCTATTCAGATTTAAAATTTAATTAGCAGCGTGTCTTCTTCCTGTTATTTCCGAACAAACATTTGACTGCTACCTAGAATTTCAATTTCCAAAAACTTTAATTAAACACAGAATCAACAACTTGTTAATTGAAACAAATCACTTTGAACATCAGTTGAATTAATTAACACTTCTCTAGTTATACAATCATGAGAATTTTCACATCCATAAATGATTTATCTCTTTTATATTCCTTTGAAGTTTATTACTTTTTTTCAGAATGTATAATTATTGTAATTAAATCGAGTTTATGAATTTATAATTATTTAATTTAATATTTATATAATTATGTATTTAAACAAAAGTGAACTGTAAATGTGCATGCTCCCTGCAAACCAACTATCAGGTTCCATCAATTTATGTAATTGAAAACGTATGTAAATGCAGTGAATAGGACAAGTAAGGCGTGATATCTGATATACCGCCAGTTGATTCTTCTAGGACAAATGGGTAATTAGTTTCCATTAGTATAGAAATGTTTGATAATTCTTAGACTTATCCAAGAAATGATAAGATAATTAAAAATTAATGACTTATTGGTTAGGTAGAGAATCTTCTCACACCTACAGATACATGGATGCAACGGCACGGCGGAAAAGTCTGTCCCTTTTTACAGGAAATAATATTATATATATATGTACAATAATACCTACAGCTTACTTAATTTACATATTTGATTGTAACTTTCATTTTATTTCATGTTCTTACATTTTATGACACAATAACAACAACAAAGACGTCCCTTAAAATACGTATACAAAAGAAAATGAGTTTCTCAATGTTTTACTTTATGAGAACAGACATGGAAAAATAAACATTGGTGGTCTAATCTAAGGCTTGGCTGCTAAACAGCAGTTAATTTGCGTGAGAACCCACAATGGGATCTGTTTTAAACTAAAAATAATAGAGGTTCGAAAACTTCAGAAGCTGACACGCCCTTTTCACACATTAAAAATGCCCCAGAGAATAGCGCGGCTGACTACGGCCAGAAGAAGTGTCAGGTAATAATATTACTATCGTTTCAAGAGGTTTTGTTTGTTTTATATTGCTTTTAATTATTTTACAGGATGAACCATCGTTTATTTGAAAAATTAATAAATGAAAAAATTGAAAAATCCGCCTTAATGTAAAAATGTAAAATTAATAAGATTTTTAAACATGTAGGTGACTGGAAAAGCCAAATTGTAACGAAGGTTTGAGTAAGAATATAGTCAAATTCTAACTAAATGTATATTTGTTACTGAAACAAGGATACCAAAAGATGAAAAATATGTTTAGCTAATAGGGCGAAACGGGGTAACTGTGCTACCTCCATTAATTGTCTAGGAAGCTACGATTTTTTACAATATCACACTGTCAAGTTTTACCATATGTATTCCACATTGTTGTTCTAAATTTCAAATCGTGTCAATTGCACGTGTAAATCAACCGTCTGAAACTGCTACTTTCACATTATATAGTTTAAATTTCTACTCACATTTGACTTTTAGTCACAAAAGCATAATTAACAGAGCTATTAAAGTTTTTGCCAAATAAAATTTCAACTCGTATGTGGCAAATATTTATTGGTTGCATTCTTTTCATAATGATATAGCCACAAGCTTAGTTCATCTAAAGTGATACTTCAGCTTTCTTGATACCAAACTTGCTAGTGTAAAGAGCACAAGTTTCATCTATTTTGAAAGGAAAGTCCAGGAAAACAAAGGCTTTTGCTTTCAGCTGTCAAGTTTTCGTTAATGCTCAATTTCTTTTATATGTTGTACTAATCAAAAGAACAGACATGTATTGCTTTGTTTGCATCGAATGTCATTATTTTATTTTTTTCTGCATATAAGTTTTCGAGAATTTGTGGATCCCTTAGTGTAAAGACGTTTGTTTTTCCTTTATTACATAACACAAAAGCTTCCAACTTGGTAGGTATTTTAAAGCTTAAAAGATGATTGTTTACACTATAAATACCACGTTACCATTAAGTAATGTAAAAAAACTTTGTTTTCAAGAATTGTTTTCTTGAACTGGAAATGAGGGTGTTAACCCGATTGTTTAAAAATCTGAAAAAATTCCACTACATTCTCAAATTCATTTTATATGTGCCGCACAAATTTTACACGGGTCAAAATTTCAACGCCCTGTCCGACTTGGGGTAAACTTAACGCGGGTTGAAAAAAACCCGATAACTTCTTGATCGGCCCGAAGGGCCAGGAAATCCAGAAGCTCCGACTTGAATGCTCCTGATAGGCCCGAAAAATCCGACAGAACCAAAACATCTTAGCGGCCCGATAGACACGAAGGACCGAGAAGTCCAAAAGGTTCAACAGCCCCAACGGTCCGACAAGCCCGAGAAGTCCAAAAAGATCGACGGCCCACCAAACGGTCCAAAAAGCCCGATAGGTTCCCTAGGACCGAAACATCCGAACGGCCCTATACCTTGTAACTTCTGATTGAGGTAGTTTAAATGTGATATCATATCAACGGCAAAGTAAAATTTCTGTAACCATTCTTCATCACTTAACTCTTGATATTCGTATTCATTTTGACTTAAAAAGGTCTTAATATGTTCAAAGTATGAAGCGAGCATTTGAAAACTGCCCCTCTGGATAACCAACAAAGTTCATTGTGCAAAAGAAGGTCGGAATATTGACTGTGAATGATTGATGTCACCTTTACAACCTCGATGGGAAATGTCTGCGTGCATAGCGCTGCTGGATGAATAATACAATGAAACGTAAAAACATCGTGTTCCACATTTTGTTTGAAGAGAGTAACAAAGCCTTTAGACTTACCCGCCATACTGGGTGCTCCATCTATAGCAATGGATACCAATTTATTGATGTCAATTTCCGTAACAGTCACAAATCCCAAAATTGCTGCAGAAATATCTTCGCCTCGAGTTTGTCCTTTAAGTGGTAGCAAAACCAGTAATCGGAAACATACCGTCCCAGAAGACTAATTTGTGCGATGTCCTTCACGTCACAGGACTCGTCATATGCCAAAGAAAATACAGATGCCGATTTTATATCATTCATCTGGTGATCTCTCGCTTGCCCATCTTAATTGATCTACTCGAACAGTCTTTGCGGATAGAGGAGTGTCTTTAATTTTTTTAATTATTTCTTCTTTATTTTCGAAGTCAGAGTAGAGATGTTCGGCCATACTTAAAACGTACTTTTTTACGTATTCCCCATCCGTGAAAGGGGTTCCATGCTTTGCAAATGCAATCTTATGAGAAACAGCAAAACTCGCTTGGTCACATTATTTGAAGATTGCATCCAGCTGCTTTTTGCTTGTGTGATTGTGCTAATGCTGACCAGACAGCGCAAACTGTATCTACCACACCGAACTCGGTTGGAAATAATAAAATACAAAACAAATATTTTAATAAATACATAAATGGGGGGAAATAGAATAATATTCATGAATGTATTATCAAATGGTAGGTACGAAAACGGGAATACGTCTATCATTCCCAAAAGGGCCGCAGCAGTGTGATCAAAGAGCCAAATGTAGATTAGAAAAAAAGGGAGGGGGTATTATCACTTGTTTACATAAGATGCTAACAAAAACGAAAAGCGTGGAATTATTATTAAGTACACAAAACAGAGTCTGCAGTGTGATTATTTTCGGCCGAAGGAGAAAGTTCAATTAAGGCCACGTTATACAACTTTGTAACAGCGCTGTTTAGGAAGTTGAAAGAATACCATCATCTTCATCGAAGATTTGTTTGGTTGAACGAAGTTTACTCATATTCACTAAACTTGATAGAATTCCTTCGACTTCCACTGGAGAAAGAAGAAAGTATAATGGAAGACAAAGGCTTACACGAACATCCAAATCGCATTTGGAATGCAGACGAAACTTTTTTCAATTTTGATCCTAAAAGCTGCCGTTGGAGAAATTTCTCAAAGGTAGTCAGGGGGTTCAGGAAGAAAAACCACTACTCTTTTGACTTTGCAAGAGAATATAAGTATCTCAAAGCTTCCTCTGTCTCATATTTCTGTAATATTGCAACCCTTGGCTGTGGCAGTATTTAGAGGAGTCAACAATTCATGGAACTGTTTGTTTTCAGAATGGCAACGCAGAAATTTAGAAAGACAATTAACCAAGTGCGACTTTTCTAATCCTCTGGAAAAGGAATGGAACAGTACAAAAGAGAATGCAATTATCAACGGCTTTTGTAAAACTGGGATATTCCGATTAAACAAACAAGCAACACCAGAAGATAAATTTGATACTGAAAATATAAAACGTTTTTATCAACAGAGAAAATCGTCAGCCGATGTAGTCAATACCGACAACCAAAATAACTTTTTAAATAGCCATGACTCAGGAAAAAAATCTCATCAACATTAATCTAGCAAGAAACAAAAAGACAGGAAAAAGTCCATTTCAACGGCAAAATGAAGGAGTTCTCTCAAACTACTGAAAAATATAGCTGGTTTATAGGAAAAATTCACTTGTTTAGGATTCTAAGACTTTCGTTACAAAATGCACTCCGCTTAACAATTAGACGGCCTTTATTAACCTTGAAGTGTGTTTGTCTGCGCTTCACCTACGCAGTCGATTGGAATTGTCTATTCTAACAAGTTTGACTGGAAACAATAATGCCAGGTGTTGACCTTATTTTTGTCTTTTGTTTTTGAAAACTATTCTTAACTATACCGTATATTCGATTCTTTCAAACGCCCGGGATCAAGGTACATGTTGATACACTGTCGTACACGTTTTTGGATTTAATCAGCTATGTTGCCAGAGCTAGCTATAAAGCTCCAATTCTTTAAGACTTACAGCATTTATGATTGTTTCTGATGACGTGCTTCAAATAGTGGGGGTGTTTACTGCACGTAGCGATCTAAATCGCTACCACTCAGTTCAATGCAAAGTAATCAAAACAAGAAAATTCCCTCTACATTTCAGAGTTCTTGCAACATAACCTGTATAACAATAGTCAGCAAAGTCAGCTCTTTAGAATGACCACAATACTACGTTAAACAGTAATAAGGCCGACGGTAAGGTATTTAGCACCTATGACAAAATTTCTTAAGGCGCCTTCGTGTAGTAGATAATATGACGAGTAGTGCATTTAATGTCAGTTTCAGTTGCTTTGTTTGGTACTGTGCAGCGTCTGTGCAAAGTTGCCTCATTTACACCTGTAAAGTTGCATGTTGTAGTTCGGGACTTACAAATATTTTCATAATGTTGTTAACTGGCCGGAAATTCTAAAAAAAACGTTGGAAATCTACTCTAAACACTCGTAGGCACAAACCAACAAATTATTAGTCCGAAATCATGAGTTACGTCTTACCATTCGAAACGCAAAAGAACCTTTAGATAATCCGTAACACTACGCTGATTGTACAAAAAGTCGTTGTATTGAGAATACAAGTAGGCATACATCATTAAGGTCTCTTTTATGAAGGATTATTTCGAATAAGTAACTGGCAAAACAGAAAGAAAGCAATACTTAATAACCAACGTTGCCAGAGCTAGCTATACAGCTCCAACTCTTTAAGATTTACAGCATTTATGATTGTTTCTGACGATGTGTTTCAAATAGTGGGGGCGTTTACTGCACGTAGCGATCTAAATCGCTACCGCTCAGTTTGGTTCAATATAAAGTAATCAAAACAAGAAAATTCCCCCTACATTTCAGAGTTCTTGCGACATAAACTGTATAACAATAGTCAGCAAAGTAGAAAAGTCGTTCTATCTAGGTTATAATATTCCAAATTACAATGTTTACTGGCGCTATCGCGCCGTTTAATTGATTTGGATAGCTCCAGAATTAAACTTATATCGCTATGTGCATTGAACGCGCCTAGTTTTTTAAATTTTCAATAGAGGTCGAAATGGTCATGGTTCTTCCCCAATAGTTTCTTAAACTTTAAACTTCCGGCGAAAAGATCTGTTAACCCCACCCGTTGGCTTTAAGATTATTTGTTTATTTCACAAATGAGTGCATGATCATGTTCCCATCAATGACTCACTGCAGCAAGTTGGTATTGGAAGAACACCAGCGCTTTGTGCAATTTAGTTAAAGGAGCAGAAATGTGTTCAGTAATGACTGACTGGTGATGGTGTTATTACGGTTAATGAAAATTAAGTTCAGTTGAATTTTATGCATCAAGCATTACAAATCAAATTTAGGGACTTACAGGTATGGGTTTTTATAATGTTAATAAATTTCTGAAAATTTTGAAAAGAGCACTGAGAATTCAGAGAAAAACGCTGGAAATCTACTCTAAACACTCGAAGGCCAACAGATGATTATTAGTCCAAAATTACGAATTGCTATTTTAGGTAAGGGTCGGCGCTAGTGCGCTCGGATAAATCTAAATCTGAAAATAAGCAATGACAACAAAGGATACTACTGGATAGATTTTAATAAAATTAAATATTGCATTCTTCGTTTTTGTTTTGTTTTCAACATTGCTTCCACAAAAGGTACTATTTCAGGCCTTCCCCGACTGGAATTTAGCTGTAATTAACTGGACTTTGAACTCTGTAGATTTAATATACCTTTAGGCATGAAGAAGTCTTTCCTTAATCAATCATAATGTTTCCGCTGCTTGCTAATTGCTAAGCAGTACACTTTTAACTTTTTTTCAGTACAGAAATATTCAAAAGCTCTTTGGTATTAATGAAAACCTAAGGAAACTTTTTCTAATTTGTCAGTAGGACTCAAAACTTCACGCAATCTGAATTTTTGATACTATCACTGAAACCTCAATAAAAGATCACCGAGACCGGTGGCAGTTTGTATCAGAACAAAAACTTAGATTTTCATTGATTCATCAATGTACAAAATATTTTACGACAAAGTTAACAAAAGTTTTGAAGTTGATAAACTTTAAAGATTTTTCTAGTTAACTTGTAAGTTGAATAATATAAAAAATAATGTAGTCAAACCTTGACAAAAGACTTCCATTATTGAATACATTTTCAACGCAATTCTATAACTATAATGTTATTCCCAGAGATACTGAATGGATCCACATGCCTCAGCCGGTAAGGGTGTCTCTTTGCGTCTTCTTGTATATTTGTTTACTAACAGCAGTTCTTGTAAGAAGAATCACCTACAAATATGCTGAATTGTATGAAAAAAAAAATGGTTTTTCGATTTTTGTCCACAACCACCCGCACTGCCCGCTACGCTGGTTAGAATTGGTCCCTCTGGGTGCTTTAGACCTTTCCAGGGCACTGGAAGTCCAGGCCCTTCGGGCATATTAAAAACCCTTAAAAGAACCCTCCAAATATGTAAATATTGCTTGGTCTCGAGTTCTCCGCCACGCCCAGTCCATCTTGCGTTTTGAACGGGTTCGCTGTGACTGCGGTTGCTAGCATTTGACAAATACTTCCACTCATGCTTTTTGCTAATACTCATCGTCATCAATGTACTGACTGCACCCGACTCGGTCTGCCATCCTGTGGCATCCGAAAAGTCCTGGGGTCTTCGCTTCCATTTCAATTGCCACCTAGAGGTCTTCGATGGAAACGTTTTGGTGTCGGACCAGTAGCATCACGCTTACCGAATCCACAACCAGCCGTCGGACATAACTAAACTTGATTAAATTTTGCCTGGACTCGGAGGTCCAGGCCATCGTGACTGACCAACCGAACGCGTTCACAACTTATTATATATCACAACCAACATACAGTTGGTTTCCTGCCTTCTGCTTGGCGTAGACCGTCCATCACTGCCATCCGCATTCAGGTCTACCGTGTCTTCTCGTACTTGTGATTATTGACAATTTCATCTTCAAAACTTCACTATTTGATTACTGAAGAGGAGATTAATTCTTAAACACATGGCTGCCTTTGGCAGCTTTTTAACATTTGATGACGCGCTTCCAACGCATGCGAAGTTGTGATGGAATACGAGAAAGCCTGGGTTACTAAAAGAAATTCTTTAGATTGGCGAGGCTAAAATTCATTTCCTCTGCTATAAGTAGATTTAAGTTTGTCCTTGGGAGATTTTAACAATAATTGCCGTATTAATAGTCTCGAATATAATCCGAAAAAATCAAAGTGCCGTAAATCTTTGATTTATTCACTTGTTGATATATTTCATGCTATCATCAACAAACTATTAAGTTTCAAAAACATAATCTTGATAATTCAGTTGCAAAAAATGAATGAAAAAAACCTTCGCGAAAATATTATTGACAAATGGCTCGAAAATCCACAACGACATAGGCATTACATCTCAAAAGAGCTAAGAATCGCTAGAAATGCAGTAGACAATGTGTTTAAAAGATACTTTGAAACATTGGGCGCGTTTAGCAAAAGCAACTGTTGACTAACAGAGCTCTTCAACGCTCAGCATGTTTAGTTTTGGTAATTGCCAACTGTTGCCGATTCTCTGAACGCAACCGCTTAATACTCCCACTACGATATACGTTGGCGTTAATCTGAATTTAACCGCACTCAACCTATCTCAGCGGAAAAATAACAGCTGACGTGATTTAGCAGCGGTTGTAAGTCAGCATCTACTCAACAAATTCGTTCAGAGAGTCGCTACTAGTCAACATACTCAACAGTTGGCAACGGTTGCGTTCGCTAAACGTGCCCATTATCTGCCTGTTCAGGGAAAAAAACATACGCAGCCATGACTTGACCAGAAGATAGTGAAAATGATTACTAAAAATCGCAGCTGTCGCAGGAAAATATCGAACTAGTAAGAGCATGGTCGAAAAGCTAAAAGTCTCACAAGAAACCAAAAAAAAACATCCAAAGCTACAGAAAAGCAACGTTAGAACTTCGGAACTTTATGATTTAATTGAAGAAAGAAACGCATGTTTGGTATTAGAGCACAACGTTCGTGAAACTTGACTTTGTTATCTTCCAGGTTCACAGTTATATACTGCATTTCAAGGTGAGGTTCTTCCAGACTTTGAAACGTTAATGCCGAGTAGATGTAATGAATACGTCAAAAAACGTTTGCTTCCATTTCTGCGAAAGCACAACACTTCAACCTTATTTTGGCCAGATTTAGTTTCGGTACGTTACGCCAAAGTAACAAAAGGTTTATTGGAACAAAATAGTGTTGGTTTCGTTGCCAAGGATATGAACCCATCCAATGTGCCACAAAGTAGGGCCATTGAGAAATATTGGACTCTGGTTAAAATAAAATAAGAACAACAACGGAAGAACCTGCAGAAAATATTGCTGATTACGCTGAAATGGAAAAGGGCATCCAAAGAAATTAATGAAGTTACTCTCAGAAACTTAATAGATATTCGTAAGATAGCGTAAAAGCGTAATAGTTATTTGTTGATACATCTTTTTAGAAAAATATTCATTCGGTTATTATATTTTTTACGAAAATAAATCATTTGGAATTTTTCACGTTTTATACGGGATACTGCTTATACAGTGATCCAGTGATTGATTACGGTTCGAATTCCCGCGTTAACATTTTAGTGGTGATATTGCTAGTTGTCACTTAAGCAGCCAATGGCGTTTGCGTTGTGACAATGTTAAACAAGGCTATGTCAAGAATGTAGTGCTACCAACTTACAGAATTTTTTGTTTGGTGGCGGGAAATTCAAACTGTCAGCTATCGGTACAGTTTACTTCAAAGCCTTATGGAGAGATGTTGATTTGTTAGTCAGTCATGTAACTATAACTATATGATCCATTTTACACTAAAGTGTCTTCGTGTTCTAACATTTAAACACGATTTGCAAAAGCAACAACAGTAGAAGAGCTGATAATTACAGTAATTCCATTTCAATCAAAACAAGAATTTACAGCATCAGCTTACGTAAAAAAAATATTATTACTCACCTTGGTGTTGGTACTTGTTCTACAAAGTTACTGCCATTTTCCACTGTTAAGGATCACTATCCATAATCTGTAACAACGAAACATACATTATTGCGCCGCACACAAACCACATAAAACGATATTTATCAATCGAACTTGAAAGGCGCAGTTACTAAAGAGTGAGTGTGGAGAAAATGAAAATAAATTTAAGCGTTTCAGAAGAAATAAACTCATTTCATGCTTGTTTTGGACACCCAATTGAATATCCTAGAACTTCATATTTAATTTTAATTTTTCAAAACGGTGTGTTCCATGTACGAGGTCTGTTCAAAAAGTATCGCGAATTTTGTGTTTTTTTTTTAATTATTTATTTATTCATGAATATCTATTTTGTCCCCTTCAAAGTAATCCCCATCAGATATTATACACTTGTGCCAACGTTTTTTCCAATCCTCCAAGCACTTCAAAAAATCATTTTTTGTGATCTTGTTCAGCTCCTCCTTCAATGCCGTCTTTATCTCCTCAATCGTAGCGTAGAGTCGTCCTTTCATGGGCCTCTTCAGTTTCGGGAACAAGAAAAAGTCACAGGGGGCCAGGTCTGGGGAATACGGTGGCTGCGGCATCATTAGTGTGTTGTTTTTGGCCAAAAATTCGCGCACAAGCAACGATGTGTGAGCAGGGGCGTTATCATGGTGCAAAAGCCAATTTTTGTTCTTCCACAAATCCGGGCGTTTCTGGCGGATTGCTTCACGCAAATTGCGCATAACTTGCAGGTAATATTCCTTATTGACCGTTCTACCCTGTGGCAAGAACTCATGATGCACCACGCCCCTGCAATCGAAGAAAACTGTAAGCAAAACCAAAAGCACGCTCTTCGTCGTTCACATCTTCTCGGCCCTCTGAGAACATTTTGTACCACCGATAAACGTTGTTTTGGTCCAAGGTAGCTTCACCATATGCCACAGTCAACATTCAGAATGCGTCCGCGCACTTAATTTTGTTTTTCACACAAAATTTGATACAGATTCTTTGATCCATTTTTTGGAATAGGCAAAAATCGAAGACGAGCCCAAAACACGTCCAAGCAAAACAGCTGTCAAAAATTAACTGAACATTCAAAATGGCCGAACTTGTCGGCATAAGTACCAACATAACGGCACAAAAAAATCGAAAATCGAATATACGTAACCCGCGGAAATTCAAAATTCGCGATACTTTTTGAACAGACCTCGTATTCCTATATCTTATATCTTGAAGCTTCCTACAAATCTTATTCATTTTCTTTCTCTATTATTATAGAATCTTTACAGGAAGACGATACACTGGATAGTTTCGTATCCAAACTACTAAATTTGATTATTTGTTTTAGTTATACTCTGTCATGATGCCAACTTCGATAGCAACGTATTTTCAATAAATAAATGCAATATCAATAAATATCTATTCTGTTGACATACCTAGCAAATCGAAAAGTAATAAAAAAATCAAAATAGTATAATAACGTATTATAATTAGCTTCATTTTTCTGTTGGTACTTTGCTATTTATTTTATTTATTATTTGTTCTAGTCGACACATTTATCATTAACTATATCGCAAGCATTACCCCGCATATTTCTTTCGCTTAAATCAATGTATGGATAGCGGTAATGTATTGAAGCGTACCACAGTTTCTTTATAACATTTTTTTGAATTTCTATAAGTAAACAAACGTACTATAAAATAGTGTTCGTTGTTAGGTAATTCTTGCTATTCTAAAAATATAACTGCCTACTTCTCGAACATCACATCATTTTCAATTTAAGATTTTTTAAAATGATGCAACTTTTATTACTCTTTAATTTAAAAAAATACCTGCAGATTTTTACAGCTTTTAAATGCCATAAATAAAAATAGTTGACATTTTTGTAAGTTTACCAGTTTTTGTAATTTATTACAAATTGCAATGATAAATTGAATCATTATAGTAAAAACGGAAATATAATGCACAAGAAATCGAACGATAAATGTACAGGGAATAATTATGTTCATTTATAGCGTACCAACTTTAACAGACATGTCACTGAAGTTCCGCAAATAGTCCATCATTCCTTCATAATAGACAAGTTCACGGCAGATTTACGAGCAATCATCATGTTCTTATTAGATTGGTGGAAGGTTCGTCTGCACATCCCATACACGCTGTGTAGAATGTCTTTGCGGTATTAAGAATGCCGACGAATACGCATCTGGGTAACGCAGTAAGCTGTGCTGAAAGCCGCATTTATATACTCATCAATTACACTATCAAATTCATAACCGAGGGACTGACATTTATTGTCTTTTTAATGATACGGAGATTAGTTATAATTAATTGTTGATATACGCAGTTATATTGACCATTTCTGTTCCTGATTGAGCTTCCTACTTAACAGCAGCATTCATTCATTTTCCTTATTATTAGTTCTAGGGGCACTTTTGTTTTTTATTTATTTTTTTCTGGTGAGCTCAAGCATTCATTTTGTTAGTTTTCAAATTGTTTCAAGCTTTAAATTGCATATTTAACAGACTCCTTAATCCCAAACGTCATAGATTGCATCCCTGGTTCGAGCTCATGATTTTTAATTGCACAATAATATAATAAAGCGTCAAAATTTCTATTACATAGCAGCTGAATCACAGAACAATAACTCGAGACTTTGAACACAATGATGCAGCATCCCTTAAAGTAAATGCAATCAATCCTTTGTTAATTGCGTAAATATCTCCAAAAAAAAGGTACGAGGCTAGATTGATAATCAGTCGGTCTAGGCAAGAGATGGCGCCACCACTATCACAACAATGTTGTTATTCGTAGATACTAACCTTGAAACGATAGCTTGGCAATTGTCAGCCCGCTGCTTCAGTTAGTTGGTGTTTGACAGTCATAGAAAGCAAACAATTCCTGCACTTTTACAAAAATTAATAAAATCGAATATCGTGCAGTGATTAGTTACTTGTTTTTGAAAACGAAAACAAACGGTGAGATCAACACCGAATTGACCGATGTTTATGGGGACTGCGTCTTCGCTATCAACAATAAAATATTGGACAGCTGAATTTAAACACGATCATACGAGCATTTTTGATGATGAGCGTCCAGACATAGATTCATTACAACACACCAGAGAACAAGGAGCAGTCGAAACAGTGAGCAGCTTCTGGCGAATCTAGGCCGCAGAAAGCCAAGGTGTGTTTGTCGGCAAACAAGATCATGGCTACAGTTTCTTGAGATGCGAAAGGTATAATTCACATCGATTACCTCGAAAAGGACAAAACGATCACGGAAGTATACTATACAGAGCTATTGGACCGATTCAATGCCGATTTGAAGCAAAAGCGATCGCATTTGTCGAAAAAAAAGTGCTCTTCCACCAGGAAAACGCACCGGAGCACAAATACCATGAATTGCGCTATGAATTGGTTCCCCATACAAATAGTAGAAGAAATATGAAGACACTTTAAAGAGATAATAACAAAAACAGCAAACGAAACAATTGCTCTAAAAAAGAAGATAAAATAAAAAATGGATAACCAATGACACACTATTACTCATAAAGGAAAGAAAGAGAATTAAAGAAAAAATGTTACAAAACAGAAGAATCGGAAAAAGGAAAAGTGCTAGAAGGAAAACACAAAGAAAAAACAAACAAGTAAAGAAACAAACAAAAGAAATTACATAAAGGATATCTTAAAACTAGCTGAAAAGACAGCACAGGAAAACGATTAGATAACACAATATACCGTCATGCGAAACTTGAAAAGCACCAAGAAATTACAAGAGATAAAAGCAAGAAACAAATATCAAAGCAGAGAAATAATTAATACAAATATGGAAAGAATACTTAGATGGAATTACAAAAGAAAAAATTGAAAACACACTCAGACACTTAAAAAACAGTAAAGCCGCAGGGATCAATAATTTACCAGTTGATCTATTAAAGGCCGATACCAATCAAGCTTTGGAGATGCTTAATTATTCCGCACGATACGGAACGACAAAGATATACCAAAGGAGTAGAAGAAGGGTTTAATAATATAAATACCGAAACAAGAGGATTTGAGCAAATATGGCAAGCAATATACTCTTAAGTGCCACATCTAAGATAATAACTAAAATCTTATAAGACGGAATAAAACCAGAATTGGACACAAACTGAGAAGTAACCAAGCGGGATTCAGAATAAAATGCTCCACCATTGACCACATTTGTACCCTGAAAATTATATAAGAACAAGCAGGTACTAAATGGCACAAAAGGACATAACTGTCAGACTTCAAAGCCTTCCATCGCGTAAACAGGGTACAAATATGACAGATATTAAGAATTTATGGATTACCAATAAGGTATACATAAACCTGTTCAAAATTATTTTACGAGAACTATCTAGTCAGCTTTGAACACGCAAGATGAATCACGAAAAAAATAACTATTGAGAGTGGAATAAAACAAGAATGTGTTTCGTCGCCAACCTAGTCCTTGATCATAGTAGATTGAATCATGAACAAAGATAGAGTCTTTAACAGGTCCCGACAAGCTAGTGAAATTCTAACGGCCCGAGAGACCCCACAGATCCAAACGCCCCGAGAGGATCCAACGGTTCGGCAGGCTCAAACAGCCGCGACCAAGAAATCCGTCCCGTCTACGGTGCAGTATGAGAATATTTCTTTTCTGCCCGAAAAACCTGACCAACTCTAGCTAGACAGATCCGACAAGCCCGACAAGGCCAAACGGCTCAGAAGATATAATCGGTTGACCAGGTCCCAAACGGCCAGAGAGACCTGAACTACGCGGCAGGTCCAAACCGCCCGGGCAAAAATTTCGATAACTTTCGGGTCGAACAGCTCTATGCGAAGCTGATTTGACTTACAAACGACTGGTGTTCACCTGGTCTTCATTTATGTAGCTCGATCTCGGTCCGGTGCAACAGAAAAATTCTCCGCTTTGGTTTAGTATAAAAGTACTGTTTGTCGGAATCAGTACGACGATCCTCCGGTGCGTTTCAGTATGGAAATAGTGCGTCCGAGGTCTCTGTTCTACACTAGGAAAATCGTACGCTTCGGATCAGTACAGAAATAACAGCTCAAAAAGGCCGACTAGCCCTGAGCTTGATAGGTCCGATAAGCCCGACAGGGCCAAACTGCTCGAGAGGAACGAACGGTCGCACAGGTTCCAAATAGCCAGACAGACCTGAACGGCTTGGCAGATCCAAACGGCCCGGAAGGGCCAAAAACGTCGATAAGTTTTTAAACTGAGGCCCGACTCAACCCAAACCCGACATTCGGGTCGAACAGCTCTACGCGGAGCTGATTTGACCTATTAACGACTGGCGTCCACTTGATCTTCGTTTAGCTTGTTCGAGTCAGTACGAAACAGATCTCGCTCCGGTGCAACAGGAAAATTCTCTGCCTTGATTTAGTATGAAAGTACTGTTTGCCCAAACCAGCACGACTATCTTCCGGTGCGGTTCAGTGTGGAAATAGTGCATCTGAGATCTCTATTCGGTGCAGTAAGAAAATCGTCCGCTTCGGATCAGTACAAGAATAACGGCCCGGAAATGAGTAAAAATTCCAGTTAAAGAAATAGGGAATTCGAGAAAAAGCTTCTAACTTTTCATTCTAGCGAGCGATGGAAATCCGTTAATATTTCTATTTATATAGTTTAAATAAAACCTTACATTTTCATTGTAAAATTAAAACTTAAGTTTTTATAAGTATCCTAAGCCGACAACCTGTGAGGCCCGAACGGCCCAAGCAGCTTGATTGACCAAATGTAGACCCAACAAGCCAGATAAATTTTTAAACTGAGGCCCGACCCGGCCCAGGCCGAACTCGAGCTTCGCTCCAGGCCGAGTAAAGATCCGACTAAAAAGTCAGCCCGTGCAGGCCTCTAATTTAGCGTGCAGCACATTACTCAAGCTCATAATGCAAATTCTCTGAAGTAGAATAAATACGAGGGTCATGCTGATATTATTGAGATACAAGAAAATTATATAAGCTAGAAACACAAAACTTTAAGAGTGTTCAAAGTAACCCCTCCAGCATCGATGCATTGTTGAAGTCGAATTTTCCATAATAGGCTGAATGCATCACGCCACTCGTTTTGGAATGGCGCGAAATACTCCCTTATAGCGATGTCAATCTCTTCTTTAGAAGTAAAAGCAACTTTTTTTTGAGGTTAAAAAATAACCAGAAGTCGCACATTGCGAGATCAGGCGAGTATGACGGATGATCAATAACTGTGATGTTATTTTCCCTTAAAAAGTTCAAAGTTACCGCAGCGGAATGGGAAGAAGCATTGTCATGATGGAGCATTAAACCCTTAACCTTCAGGCCTTGGAGAACTTCTGAACAACTGATTCTTATTTTTTTCTTTTAATTTCTATTTTTTTTTAATTCTTGTTTTCTTTCTTCTACTTCCTCTTAGTTTCTTTTAATTTCCATTTTTTTTCTTCTAATTCCTCTTTGTTTCTTTTAATTCCAACTTTTTTCTTTTAATTCTTATTTTCTTCTTCTAATTCTTTTTTTTTTCTTCTAATTCTTTTTTTTTTCTTCTAATTCTTATTTTTTTCCTTCTAATTCTTATTTTTTTCTTTTAATTCCTCTTCTTTTCTTCTACTTCTTATTTTTTTCTTCTAATTCTTATTTTTTTCTTCTAATTCCTCTTTTTTTTCTTCTAATTCTTATTTTTTTCTTCTAATTCCTATTTTTTTTCTTTTATTCCTCTTCTTTTCTTCTACTTCTTATTTTTTTCTTTTAATTCCTGTTTTTTTTCTTCTAATTCTTATTTTTTTCTTTTAATTCCTTTTTTTTCTTCTAATTCCTACTTTTCTCCTCTGCGCTCTAATTTGTCGATTTCTAAAGCTAACTTGTATCCCATCGACGCATTTTTACTGACACGCTTTCCAGTTTTTAACCTAACATTTAATGCATTTATTTAAACTTAAGTACCTATTTAGCATGTTCTTATTTAATCTAATGAACTTAAAATATTATGCCAAAATTATTCATCGAATTCAATGCAAATTATGTTTCTTATTAATAAGCGTTATATTTATTTCAAAATACTTTAAAGATGCCTTTGGAACAAACCGCGATAAATTTATTTAAAAATAGATGTGCAATTATACGTTCCGTTAAACTCTTCCTTTTACACAATACCAACAATTACGCATTATATCAATAATTAGCATTGACATGACAGAGCGAACAAGTGACTTGCATTGCTGACATTCCGCAGACATAACGCCGGCGCTTGTCACACCTCATTGTGTACATAATTATAAGTTAACATAAATATTTCATGAGGTTTTTTTTTCTTATTACCTACATTAATTAATCTCTGACCACTTTGACCCAAAAAAGTTTGAACGGCACTCAACTAACGATTAGTGATGGTGTTGATTAAATAAAAATTATTTTATTGCTGTTATTATTGTTTTACAACGTCTTTAAAAAATTAGAACATAAACAATTAACTAACCTTAACAGTAATTTATTATAATTGCCTTCTAATTATGAGCCAAGTAAAAAAAGTCTCTCTTAAGTAATCCTTACAAGTAAGTTTCGCTTAATTTGCATTTAACGTACACCACGCTTGTTAAACAATTAGCAATAAATAAAATGCTAAATGTATTTTATTGGAATGAGCATGGAAATTACTTCATATATGGATATAATTAATTGGCAGTCTTTTATAATTTATAAAAACTTCTTAATTTTGCATAATATTCACACTTGTTTAGATAATTTATATCCCACTTTTTGCGATTTCCTGTAATTGGTGTTGGAGGCAATCCATTAAATATTAAAAATGTTAATAGAAATATAAAAATGACTACAAAATTAATTAAAAATTAATTGAATTTCATTTCCCACCAAGATTATACGTAAAACGTATTCTTGAGGAAATTCACAAAAGCAAGGTCTTATCTCAAACATACGATGTATTGAAATGAAAATAGAAATGTGTTACTCTCATCTTCTGTTTAGTAATATAATGAATGTCGAAACTGAAAGACTTATTGTCTTCTTCGCCAAAATTATTGCGGTAAAAACGGAGTTTTTCGAAATTATTAAAATATAAATGTTACATACATACATAATCCTTGAGCCTATCTACCCTAATGAATGTAAGGCGGGGGGAGTTGAACCTCGTTAGTTGATCTCTGTTGCTCTTATTTTTTCTATCCATACTTGCCTTAGTCGACCTTTCGTTATTCTTTTTGTTGTTCTAGCTTCGAACACCTATTTCGTTACTTTACACTTGTTTCTAATTCTGTCCATTTTGGTCTTATTTTCTATTTTTCTTATAAATCTCATTTTTAAAACTGTCATCTTCTTTCTTTTTCTCTCTCTCTCTCTGTCACTATCCATGCTTCCGAGCCGCGTATGGGTTTTAGTCTTACTACTTTTTCTAGTACTTGTACTCTCATTTTTTGCGGTATTTCTTTTTTTCCCAAAAAATGCTATTAAATAGTCTTCTTTACTTTATCTCTTTTTCTGTTCTTCCATCTTCTGCTACTACTTTTTTCAAATACTTCAATCTTTGGGTTTGCTACATTATCTAGTTGTATTGTATGTTGAGTATTGTTTCTACCTATGCTAATGCCTTTTACCAGATCCATGAAAGAAGTACATATATTTCGTCCATCTTTTATTGCTTTCTCTGTTATTTGTGTCATTGTAAATGTTGCATTGTTTACTCCTCTGTTGAGTCTGAAGCCAAACTGAGTCTCTTCTACGGTTCTTTTCACTTTTTCTCTAGATTTCTTGTATACGCCGTTGCAACTGTACTGGTTAATGTTAGTCCCCTATCGTAATGAAATTCTTTGCTATCTCCATTTTTGAATATAGGGCTTATAATTCCCGTCTGCCTTTCTTTTAGTGCTACTCCTTCCATTGCTCCTGAGTGCTTGTAAAGCAGATTCTGGTGGTGCTTTCATCATGTTAGCCGTTATCTATTACTTCCCTTATCTCTTCAATGCATATTTACTCTTCTTGTAATATTTCTCCTTCTGGTTCTTCAACCACATTTAACTCTAAGTCTTCACTTATTACATCCCTTCCTTCCAGTGACTCCTTAAAGTACTGCCGTCTTCAGTTTCCCATGCTCTTATCTTCCTCCTCTATGACATTTTCTTGTTTATCCTTAATATTTACTAAGGCTGCAGTCTTCCTCTGTCTTAGATTTTTTAAAGTTCCAAAAAAAGTTTTTGGTTGTAATTATGTTGTAATTATACGTGTTGGCTTGCGACACCTTGGGCTTAGTAAATGTATGCAACCCAAACAACACGTAGCTCACGCATTGTCAGTCGTGGTTCTGTTATCTACTTCTGTAGAATTATGTAAAGATCATACACTCAAGTCCCCAGCCAGCCCGTTGAGAGACTAACTATTCAATCCTCTTTAACATTGATGAGTAGGGAAGCCAACGTTGGAAAAAACCTCTTGCGGCACGCAAACAATAAATCCTACCATCTCCAGGTCCATTGGAATGGCTCACGAATTGTATAGGACTCGTATTGATGCTTCAAGATCTTCACATTACCTGATCCTGTCCAGTATTGAGCTAGAAAGTCCCTCCACTCTCTGCCTGTCAAAGAATATAAGCAAATATTAAACAAAATATATAACTAACTACTGCTCCGATAAACTGTAACCTTGCCTGTCCGTTAGATAAGAAATGATGCCACCCAGCAACTACTCACTGATGAAACGCTGATATTCCTGTACGAACAGACAAGTCAGTCAAATCATGATTGTTTCTGCTGATGTGAAGCAGTAGAGGCCCCTGTAGGCTTAAACATTTTCGGCCTGATTGGAATTTGGTAATTTGGTAATTTGGTAATTTGGTAAGGTGAACACTGCACGTGGTCAAAAGATAAGATAGGATAGGTTTGATAGCAAGCTTGCGACAAAACGTCTTAAAATATAATGATAGTTTTTTGTTTGCAAAGACAATCACGCCTTATATTACAAGTGCACCGCAACCCACCACGGCTCCTGTACGAACAGCTCCATGTGTTTCTTTATGAAACAGCCAACAAAATGTTGTGGGTACAAGTGCCCGTCAAATTATTTCAAACTAACCTGTCCAATCGGATTCATCAGGACGACAGATAGTTTGAATCAGCCCGACTTTTCTGACGAATTGCAATTTTCGAGCTGGCAAAATTTTATTAACGTTTGCCGTTTCATTTTCTTCGAAAAATGGCGGTTACAAATTCATAAAAATGACAGAACAAGATATTTTAAGTTGAAGTTATCTTTGTAGGATCTGATTTAATTCTGCAACTTTAATTTTACTGCTTTTAAAAAAGAATTTAACATACGCTTTTAAGATTCTTTGAATTCTTAAAAAAAACATTATAAAAGGAGTTGCAACAACAAAAAAACTCCTTGAATGATCTTGATCTGCTTTTTTTATTGGGCACCAGAAGTTGTGTGGTCTGTATTTATCTGCTAAAGTTATGGCAGTTATATGTTAAATCAAACCACAACATACCCATTAATTTTGGTTTTTAATGCAAAGTTTATTTATTACAATGTAATAAAACTAAAAATCTTAATGACATTTCTATGGAGTTCTCTAGGATGCCTATTTAATTTGCTGCAAGTTTCTAGCCATAATGTTTGTGATTTATTTGATTTATTTCCTAGGAATAATAACAACTCCTGTGCGTTTATAAACTAGACGATTTGGAGGTCCTTGCCCAACCCAAACATGTGTTAATTAGGACATTAACCTTTCATTATGAAATTTTATACGGAACTTGGCACCTCCTGGTTTAGAGAGAGATTGGCTGGCATTTTAAACTTTGGCACAAACTTGATCCAACATTAACATTACTAACAAATTCATTCACCGTTTTCTGAACATCGTCGTGCAAGTCGTTTGCGGAGTTGTAAAACTTCCAAGCCTCTGATATAAAGATATTAATCAGAATTAGTAGGCATCAGATTTATTAACAGAAGTAGAAGCGGCTACAACAAAAACAGCTGCAATGGTGTCAGACATAATCGGGTAATTGTGATAACCTCATAATTTGTTATGTCGGCCTGCGTGTGTTCTGGAGCAGACTTTGCCAGCGGGCGTGTCAGTCAGTCTGTCCGCCGTCTGCCAGGCCAATCCGCCTTTGCAATTTCTGCTCCTTGCTGTTTGTAACATCACTGCAGATAACCGGAAAATTTACTTTTTTACTATCGCATAATCTGTGATTTACCATACGATCCCTTAAACTTACTTTCAGTCTGCACAAAAATAGATTAAACCAACTTCATGAAAAGTATCTTGCAAACAATTCAAGGCGCCATATTTAAAGAAACGAAACAAAAAATAAATTAAGAAGTTATTACTTTACAGGAATTAATAATTGGTGCGCTTAATAGAAAGATTGGCATCGAGAATTCTAGCTTTAAAGTAATTATTGCCATGTAACCAATAATTAAACAACCGAGACCAATATTATATATGTAAACGCACGGAAATGTGCGGTAATTTTGCATAAATAATCCTTCTTTCGTGATGTAGGTAACACGATCTGTAAACAATCTACACGAAGATAAAAATTGATTAGCTCCACTTTTTAAATTTCCTTTTTCATTTCTTCTTAATCCGAATGACCTCCAATCGTTTTTCGTTTTTACGTAAAACCTCTATATAAATCGACTAAATTGATGTTTATACGTTTTTCTCCAATTAAGTTCTATCTTTAAATACAATCGAAAACGAGTTATTTACAAATTTGTTATTTATTTTTTTATGGCTTAATTAAACGAGTCATATTTTCTTTTTAGACATTGATTATTTTCAGTTTTAAACCAAAAATGAACATAATCTTTCAAGGTTGTGTATCCAAAGAAATTCTAGTGTACAGGTAATTAGTTTACCTGAAGAATGTTTTCATAAGAAGAGGAACATAAAATAACCAAGTTTATGTAACTTTCTACAAATTTGACCTTTTAGGAAATTTTTGTTTCTGTTGATTCGGTCTTCAGATATATTTTTTACAAGAAACCGGTGGTTTATATTTGAAGTTGTGGATTATTTGATTGATAAGTTTGTTGGTTTTTTTTTAAGTGCTGTAATATTCGAAATGTTTTAGATAAAATAATTCGTTTCGGGAGTGAAGCGTACGCATCGTTTCATTTTTCATTTTTTCATCGTTTCAAATTCTTCAAAACAACCAATTAATATTATTGTTAACAAACTGAAAAACAGCTAAGATAACGCCGTATATAATCAGTGGCCCTTACAAAGATTTTATGTACACAAAAACGGTACATGTATACTTCAGAGTAATATCAGAAACTTCAGTTCCCTGACGTTTCCAGGTTTTCAGCCAATTTTTAAAGTGAACAAAGTTTCATGCCCACCAACTTGGCAAAAATAAACATACGGATAATGAAATAAAACAAACAAGGTCAAAAACTTTGGTGTCTTACATCAAAATCTTCTTTTGTGGTGAATTACAATCAGGATATTGTCATATCAAACATTTAAAGGATATTTATCCTGATTCTGCAACTGAAATTGGATATAGGAGGTGGAAATCATAAATAAATGACAAAGATGCAGAGACGCCAAAAGTATATTGGTAAAGCAGTAAGAGCGAAATATAAGAGATAATTGGCACAAATGAAGAGAACGAGAGATCAAATAGGGTATTAGGATAGAGATGGTGTGGAGGGCATTAAGGGCTAGAAAAAACATGAGTAAACAAAAGAGGGAAAAAAGGCAGAATCAGTGCCATAACTAGGCAGGTACAACAGGTGCAGCCGCACAGGACCCACTTGAAAGGAGGGCACAAAATGCTGTTCACAAGAAATTATATTTTTAAATTTTAAATTTTTTCGCCTTTCTACTGAGCGGTTTAGCGATTAAATTTTGCCTTACTCAGACCCTAGATGTCTCTGCTTACCAACATAAACATTCGAACACGAATGGCAGAACTGACATATTTTCAACGTGCCTATGTGGCCTACGTTAACTTGCCTAACTTAGGTTAGGCTACACTGTGTATACAGCAACGTAGTCACCATACTTGTGTTTTCGCGTATATGTGTTTATGAAAATAGGTAAGAATGCAAATAATAATATTAAGATTATTTGACTGCAATATTTCGAGGATTTCATTAACAGACACGTGACGAATGTGCCTGGATAACCCTGACAGTTTTGTTATGTTAAGTTTTTGTCATTTCTGTAGGTAATTTTGTACTTTTGTATTTGTACAGTTAATTGATCTGCAATGTTAAGTTTATATGTACTTGTAGACTTTTTCGCTTAGTACTTTTTAATGTACCATTTGAGTTTTATAGTAAGATTTTAATAATTAATTTCATATGCAACGAATTTTTTAGGTTTCTATTATTTTCTGTAAAACGTTTGGTTGGAAAAGACATGGGAATATGGGATACGAGGGTATCCAAGCGAATGATATTTCGCCACGTGCTTGCATTCTCTGTAAAATAATAGTTTGTATACAGTTTACTGTTTTATATTTGTACAGGCAACATGTTAAAAATAATATTTTTGTTTAGTTCTAGTTTGAAAATGCCTAACAACTGTCAGGTGTACAAAAGAAAAATGTAAGGAAACGAAAATTAGAAGAATGCAAGCCAATGTCGCAACAATTTGTTAAATGGCTAAGGAGAGAAACACCAGAAAACGGAGGAAGTGCAGAAGAGGTCAAATCTACCACTGCTTCACAAGCTGATGATACAACATTACATTTGACATCTATCCCTTCAATAAACGACAATTCTCAGGGAAGCAAAAACAAGGAGCCACTGGAAGAAGAATAATTTACTGCTTCACGAGATATTTTACTACAGTTGCCTCGCAATAATTGAAAAGAGGACGAGCCTGCTCACAAATCGATAATACCGTACAAAATATGGGCTCTACTGTTCCAGAAGGAATACTGCTAAATTACAACGATCCCCATTCCCGGCTTGCTATTACAAATAAATTAATATATTCCTTGTCACACATGGTGCAGATCAAGGCGACATTAACTTTAACATGTTGAAAGCAGACGATTCAGGGCAAAGATTTACAAAGATCTGTTTTTATGTTAAACAGATTAATGAAGAGACTGTTAAAAAATAAATTTTATATTCCATGAATTAAAATGCAGTATTTTGTTTTCCTTGCATGCTTTTTGGACATACATCGCAATAATCTTTCAGGCCCACAAAAAGGATTTCATGATTGGAGGCATCTTCATCCGGTTATTTCCCAACACGAAACTTCTTCAGAGCACCGAAATTCGTATATGTAAAATTGAAAGTGATGGAAAAGAATTTAAAATCAGAAAATGCAATTCACGATTGTGTAGTTAAACGAGGAAAAAATGATATGGCGTGAAATATTAAAAATAATACCAGATGCTGTTCTATTCTGTGCCACAAATAATATTGCTCTTAGAAGTTTCAATGAAATCATTGAAGATTCAAATTGCAGCATTTTTTCAGGTTTAATTAAATTTGCTAGCCATTATAATACTACTTTAAAGGAACATATCAAAAAACATAAAAAAGGTTCAGTTTCTCATTTCTCATCCACTATTCAAAGTGAAATAATAAAATTAGTTGGGGACAAAACTAGAAATGAAATCATATGCAGAAATAAGAAAGCAAAGTACTACACCATTTTATTCTTCTGCACCCCTGATGTTTCAAGAAAAGAGCAAATGAGTCAGATGATAAGATATGTCCATGTTGACTGTAATGATTGAAAAAAGGTTCATCAACTTTATTCAGTCACATGAGAAAATGGGAAAAGGGTTTATCGACTGAAATTTTAAATAAACTAGAAGTTGATAAATTGGATATTCAGGATTGCAGGGGCCAAGAATCAGACAACGGTGCCAATATGGCTGGCAAATATAAAAGGGAGTAAGTGCGCGTATTTTGGAAATTAATAATTTAGCAATATTTGTACCTTGTGCAGCACATAATCTAAATTTTGCTGGTGTCCACGCTGCATCTCCAGAAATGATTACTGTTTTCGGTACTGTGCAGAGATTATTTAATTTTTTCTCGTCCTCAACATGTGGGACATTTTATTGAAGTACCTGAAATTATCACTTAAAAGTTTTTTTGATATGAGGTGGTCATCGAAGGCCAGTGCAATAAAGGTGCTATATTTACAATTACCTGAAGTAATGAAAGAACTGCAAACGATTTTTCAAATTCGGAAGCTGTTTCGAATGCAAAAAGTTTGATTTTGCAAATTAATTATAGACTTATCTGTACTCTTTCTATATAAAATAAAATTTTACAATGCACCGATCGAACAAATAAAGCATTACAACAGAAAGATTTGTCAATAGATTATGGAACATAAAGCACTGTTGGATTGCCTAGTACATTACAAGAGCTTTGAGATACAGGTTTCGAACAAAATTTTCAGGAAGATACTACTCGTTTTGAATTAATATCGTCTTAAATTAATTAAATGCGAATGTTTTATCAAACTATCAGGTACGTTCCGAGAGATACAAAATCTTGAGAGAAATGTGTTGAAATTAGTGAAATTTTTACGTATTTTGATCTTCTCTTTACGATGATCAGGTCGATAGGACGTACCGTTCCAGCACAAATGACGAGAAACCAAAAATAAAAATGAATAAGAAATTTTAAAATTTTCCATCTTCCAAGTTCCTCCAGCCATTTTAATCGAATTTGCAGTCCAAAATCACAAAGATTTAGGAGAGCTACTTGCCGAGTCTCAGCATTAATAATCATCCAAAAATAACGGCGCTAGAAAGGATATAAGGAGAACGCCCCCCCGTAGGTTTCGAGGTTTTTTTTTGTAAAAGATTTGGAATTTTTTTATCTAGCTTCAGGGCCGTATCTACACGGTTTTCAGTATTTTGCTACATTGAACAGCAAAAACCAGACATACGTAGTTAGTATGGTTTCCGAGCTAGGAGTCAGTGTTGGTTTTACCTGTTAAGCGAATGAAAAATCGACTTTAACGGAATCAGAAGCAGATAACAAAGCACAACGGTTTTCCCCAAAGCCGTTTTGATACCTTCCAGAAGCCCCCACCACTATCCTACGGGCCCAAATTTAAAACTTCTTAGGGCAAAACACTCCTTAGACGCTTTACATTGCAGCGTCCCTAATCTTAAATCACTAGGCCTGTCTCAATCGATTTTGTTCATTTTCATCGCTAGTAGAAGGTTCCAAAGTACACCTTCTTCCCAAGTTTGCTCAAAATCGATCCACCCGTTCTCCAGTTATCCCGATTTTTCGTTTTCAAAAATTGCAAAATTTACAACTTTGATCCCCCCTCTTCCCCTCCCATTTGAAATTTAATAAAAAGTCACTAGATTACGACTTGCCTAGAGTCTGCAGCCAAATGGGAGAGAGAACATGATTACGCAGATTATTTTTATGGCGAGTAAATAAATAGGAAGGGACTAAGTACTCCGCCTCGTCTTACTCCGCTGTTGGTGCTAAATTCTTCTGATTCTTGGTTATGTATCTTCACTGTTTGTTCTGTGTTATTATACATTTCTTTGACGACTTCAATTATTTCTTCTCCTACCTTATATGTTCTTAATGCTCTCTATAAATTCTACTCCTTTTATACTATAAAATACTTTTGACAGATGTATGGAACATATTCTTCACTAATTCTCTACTTTCTTTGTGCGATATTTCTTACGTTTTTGTTTGTTTCTCTTATTCTCTTTTTTATGTCTTCACTCTGACATGCTGTTTGTTTTCTAGATGAGTGCACGTCAAAATATCCTATGCCGGCAATTTGACATGCACTTGGGATATTACCTCTGAACATTGTTGCGAATATCTCCATCAATTCTCAGCCTGTTTCTGCAAATAAGATCAGGAACAGAATCAACTGATAAGTGCAAAAACTCGATATTTTCGATAATCGATTTCATAATTCGTGGATGCCAAATCTACCAAATTATGGTACATCGAAAGAAAAAAAGGCACTAATGCTCAAATTATTGTCAACACTTATTGATGATGCTCGTAGCATGTTGCTTAGCGCTTACAATAGCCTTCCCACCGAGGTTTCCTTTGTACGCTTCTAAAACATCTATTAGCAGAGCAGCTAGATCTTCACTGATCAAAGACTAGATTCGAGATGTAAAGCTGCATATTTTTTATATCGTACCCAACAAAAGTTAGTTACGCATGATACATTTTACTTCACTAATAAGTAGGGCAGTTCTGGTTTAGTGTAGTTTAGTTTAGTTTAGTTATTTAAAAAAATTACCATTTTAAGCACTATGCGTGACAACACCTGACAAGGCGTAAAGTACTTATTTCCGCGAAGTCGTGCGTTACGTATTAAATTGAATTGATTATCGATCACAGTCAATTAACATGACTGTTCGATTATTTTCTTATTGTACTGGGATTAATGTCAGTATCAATATTGTAATAAGAAATCTTGCAACATAGAGAAATTGTTGCAAACTTATTTTTAATCATAACAGCTGAAGAAAACTTTGGATTTGCACTACAGGTAAATACATAACACTTCACTTTTGTTCTGTTAAAAAACCATCAAATTTAGAATTTTGTTTTCTTGTTCTTTGTTATCATCACAAATGTAAGTAATTTTAAAATCTATTTGGAAGTTTTAGAAGCTGATAAGGTTGTTAAATAATTATTTTATAAGATTTTTCATAGTGTAACCCTGCGACCACATTCTATAATACCTTAGCATATATTAGATTATCATGACGATTATAACTGTGTTCTATAGTAAGGAAAGTAAAATGTTTCTGTGACGATTATTTTCTTGCATTGCCCCTGTCAGTAACTGATTCTTTTGGGTGAAGTTCATATTTAACTATTTCTAGTTTAGTTTTACGATTAACATTAATAGTTTTTTCTGCAGTTTTCTGAAATAACTATCTTGAATTTCGCCTGAGACGATCTCTAATAATATTGTACGTTTCTAGCAATCTAGCAAATTTCATACTCCATTAAACGTCCAATATTCTTAAAATTGTTTGTCTAACTATAGCACCGGGTAATCTTATTATCTCAACTGTACGTGCATTTTAGGTATATAGTACAACGAAATTATAGCGTGGCGTACGTTTGTCAGATTATAACAACTCAATACCTCAACTTCAAACGAATACGAAGATGAACAATACTGTTGCGATAACAGTGAAGAACTTCGTCAAAGCCTATCAGATCTGGCGATCTTTTGTCTGGAAATTTGTTGGTTTACGATTTTCGCTAAAAGTCAGATTTAGAGAATCAAAATTTAGCAAAAATCATCGTTCTTATTGGCGACCAGAGTCGGCTCAAATCATGTCAGGGCGCTTAAGCCAAGATTGTTTTTGTGCGTCCGTGGAATACCCTCAGGAGTTCCGAAACAGACATGGGGGATCTTCCACGGGCTTTAAAAATGGCATAATGCAAGATCCTTGTGGCAATCCTACTGTTGCGCCCCTTCACAAGTGGCGCCCTCAAGTTGCACCTAAGACGCCTAACGTTTTGAACCGACGTCAGTATCTGCTGTTATTAGAAATTCCAGACAAAATCATTAAATTGCCTGACTTTTATTTATATTTCCCTTACTTTTCTCTATTTAGGTTTTTCCTGGCTTTTTCAGAATTTTCCTGTTTTACAGGAGAGGCAGAACTGTTTTAAAACAGAAACTAATTCTAGCTGAAAAGACTATCTCTTCAATATGTGGAAGCAAGTAAAGCGATGACTGCAATAGCGAAAACTGGATAAAATGCGAGATGGGCAGTGAATGACGTTATTTTGAATATTTTGCTCAAAGTCAATATTACAAAATATACGTTGAGCTTGTTTCTTAATTTGTTATCGTGCTTTTTTTGTTATAATTAAGGATTAATTTAAAATTCAATTATCTGGAAAAGGCGTTTTATTTCTCTTTGTCACCAACATAGATTTATTGAGAGGCATCATGATATAACAGCTGAGCAATTTTAATATTTGGGATTCAGGTTTTAAAACATGAATTGCGGCCTTGGGATTGAAGAGAAAGAGGAGGGGTCCTGAAGCTCTCCAGGTAGCTCCTTCCAAGGCTTGCGCTCGGCATTGTCAACAGATTTCTTGCCGACGAAGGCGCTAAATCGAGTGAGATCTTTCTTGTTCTTCGCGTGCCTTATCCGTTATCGAACGTTAGCGATCATGTTGGGTATCATTACTTTGTTTACAGCAGCACTGTTGTTTATCCGAACCATTGACGTAGATTTTTCATCTAGGATGTTCGACGTCTTCTTGGGCCTCTTCTTCCATGAATTTTGCTTTGTGTAATTGCTTGTAGGATGTTATACTTTTCAGGATGTCTCATCACATGTCCGAAGCATTCTAATTTACGGTGCTTAATTGTTTTTATTATTTCTTTGTCTTTTTGTAGTCGTTCGAGGGCGATTTCGTTTCTAATCCTGTCGGTTCAGTTTATACGTAGCATGCATACGTCCACATTTCAGAAGCTTCTAGTTTTCTAGTTGCGGCCTCTGTTAGGGTCTATGCATTCACTCCGTAAAGAACAAGCCTCCATTGTTTTACTGAAGAGTTGTTGTAAGCCGATCAAACTATCCATCAGCGTACCGAAAGTTATTGTTATTGATGGGCATTTCATTAACTTTAATTCCCTCATTTATGTCTTCTAGCGCTTCCCGAAAGATTCTCTCTGAATATATATTAAAAATAAGCGGACATAAATACATCATTGTCTTACACCTCTTTGGATATTAAATTCTTCTGTTTTCTTTCTCCTACACGTACACAAGCTTTCTGCCTCCAGTAGAGATTTGCTATGAAGGAAAGGTCCTCGTTGTATATTCCTGTTGCTTTATGCACCTCTATCATTTTATTATGCTGGACCTTATCAAATGCTTTCTCAAAGTCAACAAACCCCAAGAATACGTCGCAGTTAACATCTCTGCATCTCTGTCCTAAGACTTGTATTGCAAATAATGCCTCTCTAGTACCTAGTCCTTTACGGAATCCGGATTATGCCTCCCTGGTTTCTTCTACTTTTTTATATTTTCTTTCACGAATAACACACAAAAACAACTTCAAGACATGGTTCATCAAGCTGATTGTACGGTATTCGTTACATTTTTTTGCGTTAGGCTTCTTCGGAATTGTGAAAAATATTGATTTCAACCAATCTGATGGTGCAATGCGCTTGTCATATATAGCGTTGAACAATTCTACCCATATTCGTTATGATTTTCTTCTAATAACTTTAGCATATCAGTTGGAACTTCATCGGGGTCTGTAGCTTTTCTGGTTTTTGCTCTTCTGATAGCGTTTTCAATTTCTTCTTTTGCTATAGGATTTCCTTTTTGTATATTTTCCAGGCCATGATTCGCAGGTCTTTCGTCCGCAAACAGTTCTTGAATATATTGTTTCCACTGGAGAAATTGTTGATCGTTATCTAAAATGATGTTGCCATCCTGGTCTTCTATCCTATCTGTTCCCCGATACCTGCGTTGATTTGTCATTTCTTTAACTTTTTTATGCAAGTGAAATAAGTCATGTCTTTTATCATATTCTTCCATTTCTGTACATCCTTGTTCGAACCCTCTCGCCTTGGCTTATCTTATCTTTCTTCTAATTTCTCTGTTTAATGTGGTACATTCATTTACATTCAACTACATCCATTTTTATTCTTTTGTAATCTTCTAGTCGACATCATCTGCAGAATTTCCTCCGTTATCCATTTCTTCTTTTTAAGGGTTTTGTCTCTCTTCAGTTTCAATTTTGTGTTCTCATTTATGGTTACTTTAACATTACTCCATACTTTCTCGATATTAACTGCTCGCGTAGTGTCTATCTCTCTTAATCTTCCCTGAACGATTTTAGTGAGTTCGTCTTTAATCTATAGACGTAAGGGATCATTTTCTCCAAACCATTTTTCTCAATTCATTTTTTCCAATAATATATTCTTCCACTAACAATTTTCCCAACAATATATTTTTCCACTAACAATTTTATCTTGAAATTTAAACATTTATTTCTAAAAGTACATCAAAAATTATACTGATAGTATCAACAAACAACTGTTAGTATCAAAACTGAATATAGTGACCGACAGTTCTGAGGTACTCCTCTATGTTTTCTCTTCGCTCTTCAAATTTAGAAACGACGTCGTAGATTCTTTCCTCAATTTTTATTTCCGATTTCTTGATTTCTTGATACAGTGGCCTATATCAGGTTTGCGGATCATCGCTTCTGTATCTCGCTCTTTTTGAAGTTCAGATAGGAACGTCTATACACTCGGGTGATTCTTCCCCACGACCACTGAAAATCTGTTGTGCCAACCCTCGAACATGTTGTTGGTCTTCGAAAAACGATATAACACAGCTTCATATTGATTCCATGTTATGTTAGGTTAGGGTAGGTTAGGTTAATATTGGAAAAATGTTTTGGAAAAAAGAACTTGTAGAAAAAAGCCATTAGAAAAAAACTATTAGAAAAAAACAGTGGAGAAAATGGATTGAAAAAAGTGTCGTACAATCATCTGTAGATTCTCCAGCTGACTTGTTCTTCTTATCGTTTTTAACCTGACTCGCATATAGGCCATAAGCTCGGTACATCTGCACCAGGATATGTTTTGGCAGATTTGGTACAATTTTTATACCGATGTGAAATCTTTACGCAACTGAAAGCACAGGTTGTGGATGGAACACTGTCTAAGATACAGGTGTATGGTTGAGCCAAACAATTTCGTAGTGGCCACGACGCAAGTCACGAACGTCATCCGCGGTCTAGCTTCATTACAGCTGTCAATGGCCTTGTCGAAGCTGTCCGACGCCTAACAGTTGAAGAAATTGCATCGAAAGTGGGGATAAGTGTTGGGAGTGCTCACACAATTCTTTCAAAACACCTTGGCTTCCGCCAAGTGTCGCGTCTCCTCACTGATCCACAAAAAAGTGCCTGTAAAGAAATCTGTCAGCGGCTTTTGAATCATTTTGAAGAAGAAGCATTTTTGAATAAAATCGTGACGTCTGATGATACGCGAGTCCACCACCACACATCAGAGAACAAGAGGACGAGATGGTGTGGAGGAAAACTGGGGATGAAGACAAGAAAAGTTCTCTCTGTAAGAAGTTCTTGCGACTGTCTTTTTTATACGAATGGTGTTTTGCTAGTGATAATGTCTATCTACGATGTTGATGTTCTCCTTCTCCATGACAACGCATTGCCGAACACGGCAAGCCTTGCACGAGACAAAATCGCGGAAACAACCCTTGAACGCCCTCCTGACAGCCCTGATTTGCATCAAGTAACTTTCACCTTTTTGGGTCACTGAAGGAGGCGTTAGGAGGGCAGCATTTTGACGATGACGCAAGAGTTGAGGACTTTGTGTACAAATGGTCCTTGGAGCGTCCGCTATCTTTTTATGATTCAGGAATTGCCAAACTGGTGGAAGAAATGTATTTCTGTTGAATGAGGATATGAAGAATTGTAATTTTTCCTTATCCCAATAAAACATTAAAAATAAATTCTGGTTTATAGTTGAATGACCCACGTATAAAAGTTAAATTATATGAACAACCTGACGCATACCATCCATATCCAATTGCATGAAGATATATAAACCATACTTTCTATTAAATTACAGAACTAATAACTGTGCAATCGAACAGACGAGAAGTAAAAACGGTATCGAAGGTTTAATTTTTGTTGTTAATGAAGAACGTCAACTTTGCTCATATTTCTCCGACTCCTCTAAGTTTGAATAAGGAGTATAATTTATTAATTTAATTGCGTGTGGTATTCTCGCCAGTTCAATTATTATTGGCGCACATTCATTCTTCAATCTACCCACTTCTTATTATTTATTACACTTGCTAACTCTTTTATAATCAGAATGTTGGAAATATGTAAGACTTATCATTCAAGGTGTAAAAAAACTGCATAGACATACCATGTAGATCGTGTTTCTGTAATTTTTCTTCTATAATGTGATAACATCCTCAGAATAGCATAATATTATAATAAAATAAAGGTCAAATTTCGTTTTTATTTATTATATTAATAACAAACTAGGTCATCCCAGTTTAGATTCAAGAAGAATTCAAGCATTCAACGATGGTGCACGTAACTTTTCATTTATTTTACTTAACAATATTAACGCACATTTTTTAAAATAATTGTTCTTGCAATACAAGAAACTTCATTATATCCTTTACAGAAAAATGGAAACAACTTACATCACATAGTGAAAGCATAAGTTAACTTTTTTAGGTCAACAAAGAAAAGCTAGAGATTTGCAACTTACATGCTGATTCAGCGAAATCCCTTTTTCAATAATGTTCCCTGAATAGCTTACAAATAAGTCTGCAATGCTATTATTGTGTAAATGAATTCCTAGCAAACCTACTCGTATACAAGGTGTTATCTTCTAAGATTAGGTCAAAATGCATGACCTTTCGACTCGGGAGGATGTCGCAAAAGTTGTAGACAGGTGTTTCTGTTGACTACGATATGGAATATTTATTGAAAATCCTTATCGCACTTGCATATACACTATAACTCTCAATAAGGAATATTAATAAACAGAAATATTTTAATGTAAAAACTTGCATTAAACCAGGAGGGCGGTGAAGGTATGAGACGAATTAAACTCAAAATATAATTTATAACTATGAAAGGCGCCGCAATAACCAAACAGACATGACATTTATGGCAAGGATTACACAAGGAGAAAGATATAAAAATAATTTACCTTACTACATTTACATCCTTTTGTTTGAAACCTATCAATTATATTGATTTAAAATGTTTTTATAGGATGTTACTTGCAGATACATTATAACAGAAGAAGATTGTTCCGCCTGCATTATGAAATTCAAATGAATTGCCAATAACGAACTATAAACCAGGATTTAACATCTCCAGACTGAGAATTTAAATTCTTCGCACAGTAAAGCTGTTAAAAGGAAGTCGCATTGCGAATTTAGAATAATTGACGTACTTCATTGCCTCATTTCTGAATGACACGTTTTCAAAATTTCGAGTTGATTTACGACTTGTATTTCGGGGTTCAATTTACGATCTATACGTTTAAGAATTTTGGATGAGCATTTAAATAGCGTGTCGTCAAGAAAATGTCTCAAAACTTTCACGTAAGGTCCATAAATGACACATCCTTGGCATTTTTTATTCTGAGAGCAACTCTAACGGTCGTTACTCGCTATTATTCTTGTAATACCTGATAATAATCTTAACATGGTTAGACTAAAATAGAGACTTACATCTAATATGGTTATATCTCATTACTGCTGTTATGTTGTCCTTAATATTAATATGCTTGTTACGTATGTTTGTATGGATATACAAACATATTTCATATTTATGCGATGCTCACTCTCTTGGACGTTTCTGTAAAATAATGAAGATTTAACGAGATGGGGAAGGACCACCAAGGAAACCCGAGTTTATTCTAAACACGATACTGGAATAACTTAAGACTTCACGCAGAATAAATTTGGTTTCCTTTAGAAGTGTATACGGACATACAGGGTCGAATTCAATATTTGATTATTGCAGCCAAAAAAGGTCTCCATTGGATAAAAACTTTGTTGTAAGATTTGAGACATTTTTTATTTTAATATCTTACGGTTTCAAAACGAGACAACAAACTTATGAAGACGTGGAAAAGAGCTTAGTTTCCAAAACAAGTCCAACACCGGGAAAAGCATTTCGATATTTTGAAAGACGGGAAAAACGATTTAATATTCCATTCAGCATGTTAAGCAAATCATACATTTGTGTTGTCCCAAAAATACTTTGAAATGAGAAGAACTTCAACCCAAGATTGCTTAATTTTGTGTTCATGGGTTTTAATCATCATGGTCATATTCATAAATACGGTCCTGGTCAAATCTTAAACAGTCAGTTCTTACTATAAAATTGAAATACTTCCTCACATCTTCTACGAATTGCAAAACGATCAATAAAAGTCCCAAACGTTTTAAATCAAAAACGCCTCTGCGTAAACATTAAAACTCGTAAAGTTGTGGTAGTTGATGATATCAAACGAATTATACAGGAATATAAATCCATAGTGGATTGTCGTATACGAAAATTTTATTTTTAGACTTGGCTATGATAAAAAATGCGGAAGGCTAGTTGTGTTTAAATTCATTTATTGCAAGATAACTATTAATTTTATTAGCCAATAAAGATAAAACATTAAACATTTCCGAAATTGTCGATTAGTTCTTTCCTTTTACATATTGTAATCTGATCGAATTTGATTCACATTTTAGATTTGCACGAATGGAAAATGCAAATTTAAACAATAAAAACGTTTTATTTTGTTATACGAGATCGTAATATAAATCAGTTCAAAGAGAACTAATAAAAATTTCACGTTTTATTATGAATGCATGCGCAAGAAAAGGACGTTTTGCTCATAAAATACAAAGCGCTCTTTATTCGAGAATTTAAAGCTCGTGTTAAATAATTAAAAAAAAAACGTCAAGGGTTAATTGAATAAACTGGAGTTAAGCAGCATAAACGTACAGTAATATGGTAATAACAATAAAGATTGTGTCTGGAGTGCACCGGTGTGCGGGTGCTTTATGCGAATTGCAAACGATTCTGTAAAATGAGATGTTCCTTTGTATATCGTTATTGTATGATATAAATTGGTGTGGGATTTATGATGACACCTACGAGACAATGTGGGATTCAGTCTCCTGCTGATTTTTTCACACAGAAGAAAGTCGGTGATAAATTTTCAAAGAAATGGGCATAATTAATGCAATTATAGCAATTATGCAAAAACCTTTCAGCTGTATCCATTTTATGAATCACCATCGGTATCATCTTCTTGCTGAAGAGGCGTTGCAACATGCATTTCCACGGTTTACTCGATTGTTATAGCATCATTCATCACACGATAAATACAGAGAGAAGATTAAGGGGTTTATTCATTACACCTGCCCGCCTCGGCGGTAGTGGCATGGTTTTTTATGACAATAAAATAAAAATCAACCATGAACTAAGACATTCTCGATCCACGATTTAAAACACACTCGAACGCTGTTAATTTTAATTTTACATTATGTAAAATAGAATCAAGTCAGTCTAATGCAAAAGTCAACTGTAGTAAACTAGTACGTACTTATTCTAGCACTTAAGCTCAAGATAATCTCGAGTTGAGACTTAAATCAAAATTAAAATTCAAAACTCGTCCTGCAATTCCAATCCCATGTATAATGTGTATGTATATATTTGTTTACTAGTGCAAGGAGAAGTTTAAAGAATAAATACTCGAGTTGTCACTACAAGTGGGTTTCAATACATTCAGTGCTATTCACTTCTATTGCTCAACTTGGCGCCACAAGAATGTTGAGAATATTGTCAATGCACGCGCCGACGGTCACGAAGTCCTTCAAAAAATGATAAATATACTAATAGCAGTAGAAAAGGAAATAAGTCTTGGAAAAACGCATCGTTTCACATTTAATGATGTCTACACGTTATTTAATTTTTTTGTCTATTTTTTGTTTCCTCTACAGTTAGAAAATTCTCAAATTTATTTATTGTAACTAATGAGATTAGGAAATAATTAGATTTAGATCCATTACATTCATAATTCAATTATTATTTCTACACGTTATCGTTTCCTGAACACACTTTAGGAAATATTTAACTGTATGGTAGTCAATTTACAAATCGAGAAAGTAGAAAGTAGCAGTACAAAGTCTCCTTGAACACCATCAACCCTGAACATGACGTATGAACATTTAGTAGGCGTTAGCTTTTTGGGAATTTTAAGTTTGTTCCCTTCATTGCGATTTCTTTGACTTTTTTGTTTCTGCGCAAACTCTCTAGCCCTTTTACTGATTTTTCCAGGACTTGCAGGTTTTCCAGGCAGCTGGATAACCTGAACATGCATAGGCTGCTTTATGTTAACGTACGAATACAACAAATTAAGAAATCTTCATGTGTAACATTCGGCAAAATCGCCACGATTGTAATTTTACCTTAGACTTAATTAAGATGTAACTTTCTTCTAGATCAGCACTTTAGAAAGGCCTATGATATACTTGCAACTGAAATAATTCGAAACAACGTGAAGATAAAAATGTGCCGTTTTCACTAAATGGCAATTCTGATTTTATAGCGCCTTAGCTGTCGCATAACTGTAGGTAAATTTGCACGTTTTCGCATAGCTTTGCTGTAAAAGTCCATGCATGAAATTAAAAAAACTTGTGCTTCGTGCTTCAAAATCCGGTCTATCGCCTGAGATGTGGCATGTCAGCGCCCTGTATCGAAAATAACTATTTCCGCTTAAACCATAAAAGTTATTCAAATTCAGAAAACCCCTTCGACACCACGAACATCTGCCGCGTTTCTGTTCAAAAAGTCAGCCCTACACTCCAAACGTTTTAAAAAACGCGAATTTGAAAATTCAACTTGACAGAGAAAAATGCTGCCGGCCCAAGCCCGCGAAAACGAGGAGGGTTCTCAGGTTAGATTAGCTACCTGCCTGAGGTAAAATAGAATGACGGCTCGCAGAACCCAAAGATTTGCCTCGGATGCTGGACGGAACTACCCGATCACGACCCACGCCATGGAAATTGGAAACGAAAACACACTATCACAAAACTAGCCTGCTGGAATATGGACAAACATCAAATAAGTAGATATCTGCGGTTTGCCCCATATGAACAATGCATTTCAATCTAATGTAATTAGTACATAGAGGAAAGAACAAGCTGTAAGAGAATGATAGAGGAAACCCAGAAAAGAATCTTTGTGCAGAGACGTCCAGCAATAATCCATCGGTCGTGGCTAATAAAATAATGTCAAGTAACACGAGAAGACGATAAAAGAATAGAATATGAAGAACTGAATGAGAACAAAGAAATATTGCATTACAAAAGGGGAAAATGGGCTATAAAAGTCTACAATGCAATATTAACCAAATTGTAGTGACAATGTTGACAAACTTAAGAAAGGAGGGTTAAATGAATATCAATATGGTTTCTAGAGGAAGAAGGACAACATAGCATGCCATAAATAACGTCATTGTAAAACTTAAACAGAATAGAAGCAATAAAGTCAATCGACATGGCACGTGCTCATCGAAAGCATGTAGAGTGAGAAAGAGTTTACCAACAAACTGGCAGAAATAGTCATGGACTTTCTGAGGAATACAACAATAAAGAGTGAAGGGGTGCAACGAAAAATCGACAGGGGTTGTCCACAGGTATCCTCCCTTTGGACCAATATTGTGATTGATTATTATAAATTGGTTCCAAGAAATGGAGCAAGTGACGCGTGAGGTTAATGGAGAGGAAGATTTAATAAGGCTTTCGCAGATGACCAGATCTTGGTAATAACTGGCAAGTCGGTCAAGAAAATTTAGTCACGACAATAAAAAATAAACAAGATAAAAAAAACTAAATGAAAATGAACTACAGTGCATTTAGAACGAGTGAAGACGTATGTGGGTAGAAACGGAAACGTGAAGTCTAATCAGTTGGCCAAGCTAGCCATCGTAGACAAGAACACAATCAAGGAACCTTGCCTGGTGCCAAAAACAACAATTGAAAGTAAGATCCAGACTCGTATTATGGGTACAAAATTGGAAGAAATATAGCGAGGGTAAAGACGTCGAAGTGTTTTGTGCTGAAGATAAATAAAAACAAAGAGTATGTCCGGATGGCCGCCAAGGCTGAATAGGAGTATGACGGAGGGAAAGGTACTGATAGGTGGAACAGGTTCGCCCAAGTGTACCAGTATGGAAGAGTACAAAAATAGAAACTTTTAAACAAGAAGTGAATAATAAAGTAAAAAGTGAAGTGTAAAAGTAGAGGTTCACCTCCTCGCTAATTTTAGGTAAACGAAGTTGGTAAGGCGTTGTCTTGTCCTTATCCCTAGAAGGTTTGTTCTGTATTCTTTACCCTAGAAGCCGAAGCAAATTCACGATGATATCTTTTTTCCTATTTTTTCCTTCTGAAATGCCTTATGTGAACAATTAAGATGTCAGCTACCAATGGAAGGCGAGAGACCAACGAAGTCCCACCACATTTGCCAATGCTTTTCATTCTGTTTACTTCGTCATCTCAATACCATTTTCTACCAACCTTATTCAGGCTATCAACCTTGCTCGGGTCATTCTAACTACTATTTGTGCGAATAAAGCTCCGTCACTTCACTGGTGCACTGCTCTAGCTAGATATCTTTCGGCAACGACTTCAGCGTGTTCGTCCTTGAAATAAACGCACCATCACTACGCCAGGCACTACAGCAATTCCACAACGACTAACTAGCAATCGGTATCGAGTTGGGTTTTTCACTTCAGTTACAATCACGTGGTTGTCGGCTGTCTGTTTCGTGCATACTCCATTTCCTCCCACCTATCCACCCACCAAAATGTCATTCCACTAATTGTAAGCTAAAAAGGAGATTAACTCGCACAAATTTTATTTCGTTCGTTCGTTGTATCTAGAACAGTTTGTTTCTAGCAAAGCTCCGTAACAACAGCATTGATTATTTCTTGATTCACTGCGTTTGATGACTAAACATGACTATTTGCTAGAGGTGCTAAGACTTCAACTAGGCCCAAAACTCTTAACGATATTGTGGTACAATGATTGATATATCTTTTGAGATCTGAAAGGCCTGTGGCGTTCACAAGCTATGCACTTTTCAATCATGGAGAGTGGGGGGACGTACTCGCTGTCTCATCTAGCCTGATCGGTCCAAGAGCAGAATTCAAAGGAGAGGGAAATATGACCCGTTGCTGGATCTCAGTTCCCCGCCGACTAAACCGTCTCCGTCGGGTATAAAAGCAACTCACGGAACGAATCCAACTGCTCATTCCTGCTCTCTTATATACTCAGCAGGCGTCTTAGTGACGTGATAAACTTGAGACAGAAAGCACATCGTCTGCAGTGATGGGAATTTGATGGGCTATGCCGAACATGAAGGTTCGCGGGCGTGGGTTTGTTAGACGAAGTGGGAAAGAGAGGTTTGGTACCAGATTATTGGGATTGTCAAGTGGATCTTGTTGAAATTGCTTATTATCTTTGCGCTGGATCTAGGCTTCCACTTTCGAAACAGAGTCCAGGAGGCGGGGACAGAGGAAGATAATCTGAATCGAATCCAACTTACAAACTTAAACTTCAATTGCAAATCTGTTTTTATCCTGGAAAAGTTAACTCGGCTTAACTTCGAATCACTATTATTATGATGCTGGTCTGGATATTAAAATCTTTTTGGCAAATTTTGAAGCAAATTTTTTTTTGTTTCTAGTCTTCCGGATTATTAAGTGCCCCTTTCTTGCATTTCTTCAAAACCAAGTTTGTCGATTGTCTTCTTTTAACTGAGTTTTACTAGTTGATACAAACTGGGAAACAATGACTAAGTTGGCGGCGCAAGGTTGTGCAAATGATGCAACTTACAATTGAAACTGATCTTAAACATATCGCAGACTACCCTCTTTACTACACGAAGGAACCTTGAGTTATTCTACCATCGATCACTTGAGGTCGCCTACAGCTTAACTTTTTCCAACGTTATCTTGAACTGGTCTTCAATCTTCTTATCTGTCATAGAAATAAATGAAAACTGAGAGAGCTGTAACCTTGAAAAATTAATCTGCTACCTTAGAAAACTGTAAGGTCTCCGATTGAGAGCGTTGTGTCTTCAATGAACGCCCTTCACAAAACTCCTGTATCGTGTTTTGCTTTCCTTTACTTTTTAATCTTTATAAGGCAAGTTATCGTGAATCTGGATCTACCGTCGTACTTCATTTCTTCAAAAAAATGCCGCCTCCACTGGTAACACCTTGAACCGTTTGTTGTATTTGCTTATTTTAAATTCGAACTAACTTCATCTTCTGACCACGCTGTGACCACAACGGGCATTCTTTCGCTGCTTTGCAGTTCTGTCACACATTGGCACACTGTGCTTTCAATGTTTTACTTTTTAACTTTGTTAAGGTAATCTGTAGTAGATTTAGGCCCAGGCGGTTGCATCTTAAATGTAAAGATAAGAGTTGCCATAGGCACTCCTGTATTTGACGTCCGTTGGACTCTTAAAAATAATATAATCGTTCTCATAAGCTGTACTTGTTCGAATACCGTCCTCTGCGTGGGTTGTGTGAACTGTTTAGCCGCTTCGCGAGTTCTATTATTTTTTAACCTTTCTTTCAGTTACTTTCTAGTCTTGCTCTGCATTTTCACTCGAAGCCATCTACGTAATAGTGCCTATCATCGAGCTTACTTTTATCCAACGTATTGGTAATACTTGTGCTTTATACTCATATTCAGTCTTTATTACAATCTTTGAAATTTGTAACTAACATTAATTACCTCAAAGTTGATTATCTTCTGACGTGCTGAGCTTCGCGCACTTTAAGAAATTCTGATATAGATTCCAAATATCCTAATACCGGCCTTGAACATTGACCTATCACCGTATAGGTGGGTGTTTTAATGTAAGTTATAGCACAAGAAATGCATCTGAGAATATCAAGGTCAAGGAATTTCCCTGAGAGGATGATCTTCGTCGAATGGTCGTGCCGAGCCTCAGTTTAAAAATTTATTGGGCTTTTCGGTTCTACGTCCGTTCAGAGCCGTTCGGTCTTGTCAGGTCTGTCGAGCTGTTGGAGCCTGTGAGATCTCTCGACCCTATCGGACCCTACGGGCCTTTAGGACCTGTTGGACTTCTTAGTCCTTGGGATCTCTCTGGCCTATTCGACCTCTTGACCCTGTCGGGTCATATAGACCTGCTGAGCCTTCTAGATTTCTCGGCCCTTCGGGCTTCTCGGGTCAGGCCTTTTAGACTTCTCGGTCCTTTGGGTCTACCGGGCCGTTTGGATTTCTCGGCACTTCTGGTTTCTGGGTTGGGCCGATCGGGCTATTCGGGCCCCTCAGACCGATCAAGAAGTTACCGGTTTTTTTCGGGCCGCGTCAAGTTTGTCCCCAATCGAGTCTAGAAATTTCGACCTGCACAGGGCTATATTTGGAGCTAAAGCCTCACGGTCCCTGTACAGTCAACGCTAATGGCAAGGAAAAGCATAACAGACCGCTTGAAAAACCTGGTTTAGAAAAGGAAGTAGTGATTAATTTGTTCTCATAGAACAAAAGTGTAATCGTTGGAAAAGATGCATATCTTGACAACGCCGCAACATCATCAATAGGAAACCAATCAAATTTTGTAAATATGGGGAGAAAAACAAGTGAGCAACAGCTGCAATCAATGCTACCAGAGCTGACGAGAAATCTCCAGATCTGATGATGAATGGTATGAAAAGTTTACCAGAAATGGACGAAGAAGAACAAGCTACATCAGAGCATAGAAAAACATAAGCAGCAGATTTATAAGTTCACGCGAATCAGTGTAGAAAGTAGCGACCTAATGAAATACTTAGGGCTGGTGATCGACAAAGGATTGTTGTTCACATTGTAAAGAGCTAAAGGATGTAAAACCTAAGGCGTATATGTGGTTTCAACCCTATGTATATTCAAGGTATAAACTCCCCTTCGGAATATATCGCGCCTCACAGTTTTATTTCTCTAGTTTTCTGAAAGGAGTTTTCTCATTCTTGCAAGTTTCTTGAATTTTTGAAATGTCCAGTGATCAATAATTACTCCAGCTTTTTGTAGTGTTTGTAGCTCATTCACAATCACAAACCTGTCCAGAAAGCCTTGCTTCGCTTTTACGTGTGATTCGCTGATATGATGGCAGCACTTGGAGCCCTAGATAATGTAGGCACGTTTACTCTTTTATATTCGAAATCGTTCTTTTATTACAAACCCATGAAGTTTATCAACCCGAAAGTATTCAATTTAATTGATTGCTAAGTAGTCAGAACTCAAATCAACTTGTTAAATTAATAAATAAAACAGTTTTTTCTTCAAGCTGGATATTGATTAATTGCTACATGTTGCAACGGTTTACTTTCCTTCACTAACTGTCAAATATTTCCGTTTGGTTTATAAAGAAAGAAATAAAGAAATCTGATTTCTTACACTCATTATTAGGACTAAACACTTTTTCCATCGTTACAAGTCATACTTAAAAATAAGGTAGAGATAATTAATAAATTACTCGTCCTACAGTGCAGTGGCGTTAGTCACACATAGAAATAATAGTTAACTGTTTTAAGTTATTTGTTTATAAAAAATAATTTATAATTAAAAGAAGATTTCCCGGGCCGAAAAAACATTTCGATTGTAACCTTTCTGGTATGTAATTAATGGATAACGAAATTAAAACCTTCCTGATGCTATCACCAAAGTTAATTGTTTTTAACAAGAAAGCTTGTTTGTTTATATCGCTTACATCAAAATAAGTGGACTTTTAAAATCAACAAGTTTGTACAATTATATAATAATAAAGATTGTTTACAAACAAAACTAATTATTGAAAAAACTACAATAATAAATATTATTTACTATGGAAGTCTTTAAAGTGAACTTAACAATAATAATCAAAATGACAACAGCAATTAGCATTGATTGAAAATCGTATTAAATTGAAAACGCACATGATTGATTTGCATAGGAATCAATAATATCGGCGGGTTTAACAAAATCATTTTGAACTTGAACTTCTATTTTAATTTACAAATGCATTAACATCTTTAGCTATATCTATTGTACAAAAGACTGAGGTGGTTTTAAAGAAGTGAGCCCGTTAAGAGATAAGGATGTCAATATTTTGTAAATTGCCGTCAATATAGTTCCTCATTAGTATTTAGAAATGGATTCACTGGAGCAAATGTACTGTTAGTTTCTTAGAAAATGTTGAAAGAACAATACAATTTTACGTCAGTCAGGTATTTTTCAACATCTGGAACCAAACAGTTTGTGGAGGACATGCAGTTTGGTTTAGAAGGGATTATTACTTTTAAGGAATTTTTGGTTATTACAGATGAGTGGTATTTACTAAACAGCTTGAAATGTCCCAACGTCAACTTCTTCATTACTAATGATAACTAAGATAATAAGAATGGGAAAAAACGTTAAAGCGACAAGTTAATGATTAGTTCATTCAATTTATTTAAAACCTTAAAATTAATAATTTCATTGTTTTCTAAATGAAATAAATTGTAATTTGTTGACAGTAATAAAACGATTTGTTACCTTATTATCCTTGATACACAAATTCTCAGTGTAATTTTCACTAGACCACTTCACATTAAATTTCCTGTTTAAACTTCCTATTTTTTTTAAATCGGCGCGATGTTACCACACACAGAAAGACACGCTGCTACCGCAACACCAATATCGGTGTTGATACCTCAAGAGACACTCGAAGTTCTAATATTTAGCGATGTTCGTTTCGGACGGACAGAGGTTCTTTCTTGACCACCACATAGTACCGGAATGTTCAGTTTTAGGGCTACCCATTGTCGTTTAGGGAAATGGAACTAATTTAAAACACCTTTTTCTCATCTTTTATCTTTACTAATACAAATTAGAGAAATAATATATGTATTTGGAATAATATTGATAACGCAATAAGCGTACGTGCATAAAACAAGCAACATCAAAAATTAAATTGTTTGGATTAGATTAAAATCCAAACGGGAATAGAAACGATTGATTTTATTCTATTTAATTATGCCATCAAATAGATATTTAAAGAAATAATGACAATAAAAGACACTTTAATATGTGTAAATGGCAAATAATTTAGTATTCAATAAACGATTTAACACGCAGACATTGGCGTGAGGATCCTGACAAATTGATCCTAATATCGTTAGCATTTTCCATTTACGTGATTTGTGGCGCATACTAATTTTACGAGTTTGGTTACCCATCCCGAAGCTAGAGTTTTTATTTATGTTTAAAAATCCGTAACAAAAGGACAGGCAATAATTCGTGGCGCCACCCCTGTTTTACTGCTCTTTTAGCACACTTCCTTTGCGAGTTTATGGGGCAGAAGTTCTTTTTTATCTTATATTTTGTTTCATGGTTAATTTATCTCGAAAAATAAAAGTCTGCAACAAACTTTAAATGTTTTGGCAATGTAATAAAGGCATAGTGGAACTTCAATATTATCATCAAACGTTACAGGGGCGTTTCAAGATTTGTTTTAGTTTCTACGAACACGAATTTAGAACTAAACCTGTCACTGTGTTTGACTTAGGATGAAAAATTGTTTCCTGAAAGAGGGCATGTGCTGGTGTAGAAAACAAATCAGGTGACGAAGAGAAAAAGGGTCCGCCGCATCTATTGTTTGACAAACAGTTATACAAGACCTTCCGACAACAGATCCCTAAAACTGCAGTTGGTCTTATCGTTTTCT